>JBAMYA010000006.1:8300122-8377536 GCA_037176975.1 Arrhamphus sclerolepis
TGGTGCCACCGATTATCATTATTATTATTATTATTATCATTTTACAGCAGTGATGGAGAACTAAGACATCTGTCCAAAATCTTTTTTATGGTGTTTATATGGTTTGAGGTCTGATGTCAAAAACCTCAACATATCACTGATGTGATTTTTATTCTCATCAAGATGGAAATGTCCCACTGCACAAGAGATGACTGAGAACAGCTTTGTATTGATTTGCACTGAACCTTTCGTCTGAGCAGAAAACTTGAATATATTTTGTGTTGCTGTTTATTCAGTGTAACTGACTCAATTGTCAGAATTAATAGGTGTCATATACAGGCCTTTTCAACTCTGCATCCCAGATCTTCAGCTCCAGCTGAAACACCAGTGAGTTTCTGAAAGACAAATCTGTGTGACATTCCTCACTGACTTTCATTATATATTTATGTGATGCGTATGTTTGACTCCAGTTGTCACCAGACGTTATAGAAGTACTGTGCAGGACAACCAGTGATCACCAGTGACACTTTCTAACCTGATACCAGTGTGTGACAGTCATAAATTGTGTCCAAGATTGAATATTAAAGTACTGATGATCTGTTTGGCTGATTTCAAGAAGGTCTAATACCTCATCGGAGGCCTCTCAGCAGAAGAGGGTTTTAAATCTGAATGATCTTTTGTGTGTTCAGGTCTGTTTCTGTTGTTTTTAAATGCCAAATTGAATATAAATTATGCCAACCCTCTTTGATGTACTGAATGCTACACTATTTGGCTGCTCATGTGTTCGGCAAGCAAGACGGTTTGATACTGATGCAGTGCATTAGGCTGCGGTTTCAGCGCAGCCTTGTTAATAATTCACAGGGCTCCATCAGCAAGATGGTGTAAAGGTAACAGATTTTACTAATTTTAGTTCTGACATGGACCTGGGTGATCATTCAATTCCACTGTGGGTATGAATATAAATACAGGCTGTGATTCAAGTATTTTAAACTAGCTAATATACAGACAAAGGCCAGCTGGTAACTTTATAGTTTCATCTGCTGAAGCACAGTGGCAAATATAATCATAACTTAGATGGTAAGAAAATTAAGTCTTTTATTAAAGGATTGCCATGGTTGTCACAATGTGATCTGATATTGGTTAAAAATAATAATATTAACATTCTCTGGTTTAGGCCTCCTTGTGGGAACTCTGGATACTGTGTTGGACTCCACATCCAAGGTTGCCCCCTACCGTATTTTGCACCACACACCAGACTCACAAGTGTACTGGTCAGTAGCATGTGGTATGTGACTGCATTTTCCTCCAATTCTGGCATTTTGTAAGTGCTGGCTGCTGATTATTAATGACAACTCTTCTTTGTTAGATATATTGTAAATCAGCCTCTGAAACTCTATTGAAGTTTAAATAAAATTGTGTTAATGTACTGAGGTTCTTCAAAATTCAGTCAAAACTTCACTGAATGAATACAAGCCTAAGTGAAGACATTTTTACTATGTTAACCAACTGCTCTAAAACAGCGAGTATTTTTTTTAAATCTTCCTTCAGATAATAAAAAGAAATCCAAAGTGCTTCTAGATCCAATGATTGTATATAATTTTTTCCACCTTCTTGTTTGGTCAGGTGTTACCAAAGAGGAGATCGTTCAGCACTGGGACTGGCTGCAGCAGAACATCATGAGGACGCTCTCTGTTTTCGACTCCAGCGAAGACATCACCAGTTTCGTACAGGGCAAGATCAGAGTAAGAGGCCATTAAGCTCTCAGAGCATCCCATTATGTCAAATTATTAACAATTAGACTTCCCAGCAGAGCTATAATCCTATAAAATCACAAATAAGATGGCGACGATGTCTATTTATGAAACCAAATTGTTCTTCTCTCAGTTCCCTCAGTCTGCAGTAACTACAGATGTGTCATGTTTCAGGGCCTTATTGCAGAGGAAGGGAAGACCGCTCTGGTGCTGGAGGATGATCCAGAGAAGTTCAGAGAAGCACTTCTGCGGTTTGAGAAGTGGTTTGAGCTGCCCCGAGAGGAAAAGCTGGTCACATATTACTCTTGCAGCTACTGGAAAGGCAAAGTACCCTGCCAGGGCTGGCTGTACCTCAGCACCAACTTCCTGTGCTTCTATTCCTACCTTCTGGGAGCTGAGGGTAAGCCGTGTACAGCCGCTAGTCTTGATACAGCCTCCATCAACGAGTGTTTATGACCTTTAAAGAGAGGTTTTTTTTGTTTTTGTTGTTGTTACTGGTAATAGCAGCCCTCAAAACTGAAAGAAAGCCATGATTGCTGGTTTCACAGTGGAGACTTGAAAAGGTTTCTTGATAATGGTTGCAGATACTTTCAGGTTCCAGAGTGACCATCAGAAGATATTTTATAGTGATGCCATGAGTAATTTCATTTTTCTTCCTCTGCTTTTTTTTTTTTAATGCCTGCACTTTGAAGAATCATATATAATCACTGTTTATATCTCTTCTTTGTTGTGCTGACTGCAGTTAATCTGGTCATCTCCTGGGATGAGATCTGGAGGTTGGAGAAAACGTCTAATGTCATTCTGACTGAGAGCATCCATGTATTGGCTCATGGAGAGGATCATTATTTCTCCATGCTGCTGCACCTCAGCGAAACCTTTCTTATCATGGAGCAACTGGCCGACTACTCCATCAAGCGTCTTTTTGATAAAGAAGCATTCGAGAGAGAGCCAGCACTGTCCGACCCCCTGCAAATTACCAAGAGGTACCGTCTGTCTGCCGCACAGTTTTTCAGTGATCCTGTATCTTTGTAACAAACTCTATTTGTTGTTAGCTAAATCCAATCAGCGCAAATTCGTCAGCATGTATTTTGATTTTCTGCGACAATTTATCTGCTCTCTGACTGGTGATTGTGTTGATTTCATCCAGTCAGTTTGACTGGGTCAAAACCTACAATTTTAATGTCAGTGTGTGGTAGCATTAACTGCTAGGTTTACATGCATGCTTTTTTTGTTTGTTTATTTATTTATTTTTGTGATGATTTTACTAGTAGAAACTCTGGAATCATTTGTGAAGGTTAACTAAATGAGACCCAACATCTTGCTGGGTCTAATTTGAGTTCATAAGTCAGGTTATGCATGTCAGTGCCAATGTGAATCTGTTTTCTTTAACTGTTACAAATGCATATTCCTGCAAATCTGCTAAAAGTGTGTTTCATGAGTCAGGAGATAATTTAGAATTCTGTAATTTGAGCTAACAATTATAAATGATCAGTGTTGACCAAGGCAGATTTGAAATGTTGCAAAGAATTACACTGCAAACTTCTTGTGCATATGAGGCTGAACACACCATAGATATAAATATAAAATCTGTTGATGTTGCTATAACCGTTTGCTGTACCTTTCCCCAGAGGCCTGGAGGCTCATGCTAAGAGTGAGCAGTTCCAGACATTTTTCAGGCTTCCAAAGGAGGAAAACTTGCTAGAAGTGCACGAGAGCTTCTTGTGGGTGCCCTTCAGCCATTTTAACACTCTTGGCAAGATCTGCCTCTCTGAGAACTACCTGTGTTTTGCCAGTCAGGATGGAAGCCAGTGCCATATAATCATTCCAATGCGAGAGGTAAAGGAGTGTTGCTATGTCGAGTTTCAAATAGTGTGGTGGCTTAAGGAAAAATTAGCAGAAGGACTCGTACAGTGACTCTCTGCTCTGCCAATGTTGCTTTTGTTTTTCCAGGTAGTCAATGTTGAGAAGCCAGATGCCAGCACCAGGGCTTTAACAGTGTGCGTGCGTGGCAAGAGAGCGCTGCGTTTCTCTGAGGTGCGGGACTATCAGCGGCTTGCGAGTGCGATCCGCAGCAGGTGTGGGATCAGTGCCAGCCCACAGCACTCTGCTTCGCCAGAGGTAACACGCTCAGAGGTGTTGTTTTACGCTTTTTATTTTCATCACAAGGTTTGTGGTTTCTAACAGTGAAAATGGGTAAATGTCTTTGACACTAAGGCCATACGAGGTGAATGTCAGTCACTCATAAATCACTTCGAGGACAACCCGGAGGACGTAACGCTCATGGTGGGACAGAAAGACAGCAGCAAGGCTGTCAGCACTGAGGCTCTCATGACCGTTTTCCACCCCCAGGATGTTGAAAACCTTGATCCCAAAATGGTAAGTTTCATAGGTTGAGGTGCTTTCACAGCATTTTATACAAAACCAGCTTGATGCATTTGCAGTGTATCAGAACTCCAGCTCCCACAACAGCTGACATAAATGAAACCAAACATACATCTCTTTAGAAATACACTCAGTTGATAGTTGTGTGTGTGTGTGTGTTAATAGCTCAAAGAGAAGATGAAGGAACAGTCTTGGAACATTCATTTCTCTGAGTACGGGCGTGGAACAAGCATGTTCTTCACCAAAAAGACCCGAGACTTGATTGTTCGTGGTGTTCCCGAGGCTTTGAGGGGAGAGCTGTGGATGCTGTTCTCAGGTTTTTATGCATATGATTTTCTCAAGTTCCCACTCAGCAATGAATGCGTGCGGTAGAAGACTGTGTCTGTGTTTGGACTGACAGTGAGTTTGACTTTGTAGGAGCTGTAAACGACATGGCCACTCACCCCGGCTATTACACAGAGCTGGTTGAACAGTCACTGGGCACCAGCACTCTGGCTACAGATGAGATTGAAAGAGACCTGCACCGCTCTCTTCCTGAGCATCCTGCCTTTCAGAGCGACACAGGAATCTCTGCTCTGCGCAGAGTCCTTACTGCCTATGCTTACAGGAACCCCAAAATTGGATACTGCCAGGTACTTGGGTTTCATTAGGCATGTTGTTCCCTGAAAAAAGAGCACTGATTAAAAAAACAAACAAACATAAGATTGTCATCTTTTAATTTGTGATTAAAAATCCACCCATTTAGTGCATGTAGCCTTTATGAATATGTCAATGTGCACTCACTCCCAGGAAGCTAATCCTTTTGAAGTTATGTGTCTTATTCAGTTAAAGGTAAAATGTTTGTTTTTTTTGTTTTTTTACAGTTAAACATAAATTCATGTCATAGTCATTCTGACATGCACAGTAATAAAGTTTCAGTTTACCTGCAAACCTGTTCAGCTGTGCACACAAAGCTGTGTATCACTTATCACAGGAGTTGGAACTGCAGACAGTGATGCAGAAAATGTTTTTTTTAAAGAGGGAGTTAGTTCATGGCGCTCATGTAGTAATTAAATTTTCTGTTTCTGTTCCTTTTTAAAAAAAAATTGATTGTTTTACGCAACTACAAATTGCTTTAAAACCATTGAAGTAGTTCTCCCTTTTCTCCTGTCTAGGCCATGAACATATTGACCTCAGTTCTTCTTTTATACGCAAAAGAAGAGGAGGCCTTCTGGCTGCTGGTCGCTGTCTGTGAAAGGATGCTGCCGGATTACTTTAACCGCAGAATTATTGGTGAGACTGCTTCTGTTGGTGGTTTAATCACATGGAACATTAGGTTAATATAAACACAAGAAACTTGTGTTCTATAGAAAGGATTAGCACTCAGTGTAGTGTGTTTATGATGTCAGGTCTTTTACTAAGTTGTTATGTCCAGTGTGCAGGTGGGTCTTGTTGTCCCTTGAGCCTGAACTACACTACTATACTACTGCTACGTTCTGTGTGCTCTCAATAACAAATCAACTCTCAGTAAAAGTCATTTCCACCATGAAGGAGTGATAACTGACATGTAATAGAACTTAGTCTGACTATGATGTGCTGTCAATCTGTTCTCAGGTGCTTTGGTTGACCAGGCTGTGTTTGAGGACCTGATCAGAGAGAACCTCCCCCAGCTGGTTGAGCACATGACAGATCTGAGTTTCTTCTCGTCCGTATCGTTGTCCTGGTTTCTCACTCTTTTCATTAGCGTGTTGCCCATAGAGAGCGCCGTCAATGTGGTGGACTGTTTTTTCTACGACGGCATAAAGTCTATCCTGCAGCTTGGCCTTGCTGTGCTCGATTACAACATGGAGGCTCTGATCAGCTGCCACGATGACGCGGAGGCGGTCACCATCCTTAACAAGTCTGAACATATGCATACCAGTGCAGGCCAAGCAGAATTGACATGTTTTAAAAAGTATTATTTGTCTCTAAATTGTTTCTTTTTTTTTTCTCTCTCTCTTTTTCTGATGGTCTTATTTCAGATTCTTCGATAGTGTGACAAACAAAGACAGCCCGCTGCCTCCAACAGTGCAGCAAGCTTTGGTGGCCAATAACGACAAAGCGTCTCACATCAGCGTAGATATCAGTGATCTGATCCGAGAAGCCTACGAGGTATTACAAGATGGTGTCTTGTCAGTTTTAGTGATCAGTGTCTGGATTGTGGTTGACAGAGCTTTTTTGTCTTCTTTATAGAAATATGGACACATCCGTTCAGAAGAAGTTGAGAGTTCACGGAAGAGAAACAAACTATATGTGATCCAGACACTGGAAGACACAACCAAGCAAAATGTTGTGAGTGAACCTTGGTTCGTTAATATGATTGTATTGTTACTGCGGCATCAAGAATTGATTTGGTATCCATTTTCAGATCCGGGTGGTGTCGCAAGAAGTCCGATTTAACGTCTCACAACTGGACGAGCTTTATAATTTGTTCAAAGTGAGTCCAAAGCAAATTAAAGCACTTTCACTGCCGTTGTATCAGAACACTCATGTTTCTCCATCTTTTTTGTTGTTGTTGTTCCTTTCAGAGACAGCACTTCCTCAGCTGCTACTGGACAATGAAAAGTCCAGCTCTGCTCCACCATGACCCCAGTCTGGCCTATTTAGAGCAGTACCAGTTGGGTTTCCAACAGTTCAGCGTGCTCTTCTCCCTGCTTGAGCCGTGGGCTTTTTGCACCTCCAAGTGCACCCTCTCCCTCTGGGTGTTCCGCCTCATTGATGAGAACCAGGACGGTCTCATCAACTTCAAAGAATTCTGCTGTGCTCTTGGTAAATTCCTCGAATCTGCCCTCTTTACTAATGCGTGTGTTCATTCTAATATTCATGCTGCTATGACTGTGTTGCTTCCCCCACAGATACTTTATACAGTGGATCTTTCACAAATAAGCTGAAGTTTCTGTTCAAGCTGCACCTACCACCAGGTTAGTGAGGAATTGCCCTAATGTAATGTTATCTCCTCTTATAAGGTTATTTCAATACCTAATCTGTGTTTTTCTTAGTGCTGTCTGTCCTTGTAAATGGCAACATTAGTGTTTGTTTATAGCTCCATTTGTTTCCACAACATTTGAACTGTGAAGACAATCCAGCAAGTGTAGAACATGTTTACAGATTGCATTCTGCTACTTTTTTTTATGTTTTCCTTAAACAAGGACATTGAAACAAAGTAATGTAACGCAAGTAAAGCACAAGGTCAGGTGGCGTTAAATCAGCCTGTAGTGAACAGTGCTTGAAAACATATGAGTTGTCATTTTGATCATCCAGCCCATAACTCAGCATTTGTTGAGTGAACGCGCAGCCTGGGGTAAGGCACTGTCCTTGAGTGTGTGGTTCTTCTCCGCATGATGTGTCACTGTCTGCTGGGAGGCCGGGGTAAGAATAGTCTACACTGGGTGACAGAATTTGCCATGGCAACGATGGTTGTGAGGAGTCTTGAGGGCATTTTGCACTGGGCTGATTTCTCCAAAAAGAGGATCTGTGCAGAGAAAGAGCTGCTCAAATTACAACTGACAGCTTAGCAGCGGACGAACCCTGAGTCACCGTTTGTGCTGTGCCAGGCCAATGAGCATCAAGCAGCAGAGCTTATTTTGTGTCTCGTGGAGACACACTGCTTCAGCACCAAGGACAGGTCACATCCTGGCCACAATTGAAGCTGTACATCAGACTCACTTCCAATCCATATAGCAGACATGAAGCACTGTTTTCTAATCTGCCTCTGTTGAAATAGGGACCAAACACTGTTTATCTCAGATATTAAAATTATTAGATTTTTTTTATGTATATTAGATTACACTGTTAAAGTTAAAATATTTGCACATACAGCAGGTGGCTTGCATGCAAAGTTGATAATCTAATACTTAGTGGCAGAGGAGCAGGCTTCTGTGTCAAATTCAGGTGCAGAGCTCAGGCTGTGGATCTAATGAAGCACTAAGTTAGAGAAATGAAGTGACATCGCTGGCTTGTGTGGGTAATTGTGTAATCCGTGAAAATGACACGCATGCTTGCACCCACATGTGGGGGTTTGGAGCACAGAGGTTTGGCACAGTTAACACATGAAAAATCCAAATAAACAGCTTATTTAGTTTTACTTTTTGTAATAAGTTTCTTTTTATATGTGTACAGTTCAATTAAATATGAACTAGAAGAACTTGCAAGCTATTTTGTACTTGGATTGTGAATGAATGAATGAAATGCAATCTATGAGGCATTCGTTTTGGTAAATGTTTGGGCAGATAACCTTGTTAAAGTGAACATCACAAAAAAAACAACAAAGACAGCCAGAACCCTCCGATAAAGGTTGACAATATCAACCAACTGACAATATCAGTGCTCGGCAATAATGCTCAGCAATGGAAAGAGCCCAGAACACCCTTTGTGTGTCCAGGCTGCAGTATGGGCTTTGATCAGCTGCAATATATCAGAATTGTCTGGGCTCATGAATTCAAGAGATTTAAGGGTTAGGAGAATATGTCCCAGTAGTTTCATTTGCCACTGTTGTCATTATAGTTGTGATGCAGACTCCTCCATCCACTTCAGATGGAGTCACAGCTATGTTTTCATAGTTCTCAGTGTGAATAGTCCTTAACTGTGCATCTTGTTGGACAGATATTACACAGAGCAGTGCTAAAAACCTGTATTACTGAGATCTTGACCAGAAGTCGGTGGATTTCAGGTTTGTTAAATGTGATCATGTTAGATTACAACTCGTTACTCGGTACAAAGTTCTTTAGCAGAATATAATGTGAAGTGCGCATGTGGTTCCTCTGTCACTTCTATCTTTTTTTCCTTTCAGCAGTCTCACAGTCAGTCTGTTTTAGCTTTCACAGGTAGTCCTTTACACTCAAAGGAACAAAGAATCCAGCACTTTATTCCACTGACTGAAGACTCTTCTCACTTGAGTAGACTCGCTGGTTAGCTTCTTTACTCTTTCTTTTCCTTTAAAACTAAAGTTTCCCCTTTCTGCCTGTTACATTCTGCCATGACTCTTGCCTGCACAGTTTCAGTCCAGATTGTTTCATATGTCACCTTTTCATTTCAGCCTTTGATCTTCCAGAAGATGGTGTAATAAAAAAAAGCCCTGAGAGAGGTAATGTTCCAGTCAGATATACCAGGACACTATGTCTTGGAAATGTTTCTCCAAATATGTTGGTTTCTGTGTCATTTTGAACTTTGCATCTGTTAAACTGGCAGGCAGGGGGAAGGTTGACCTGCAGGCCTATCTAAAACAGTGGCAAAATGAAATACTTAAAAAAGAGGAAACCATCAAGGACCTACCCAGAATTAATCAGGTAATTAAATTCACGATTCATTAAATCATCCATCCAATTCCACTTTTTAAAAAAATAAAATGTCCTCTGTAATTCATCTTGCCTTGTGTCTCAGACTCAGTTCATCCAATTATCCAAAACCCTCTACAATATTTTCCACGGTGATCCCGAGGAGGAGTCACTGTACCGGGCCGTTGCCCATGTGACCAGCCTCCTCCTGAGGATGGAGGAGGTGGGGCGGAGGCTGCAGGAGCCAAGCAGCCCACCTGAGACACAAAAGCCTGCCAGTCCCACTGCTCCACAGACGGCTTCAACTGAGGATTCTTCCATCACCCCAGAAAGCTCAGACACCTCCAGCTCCCACAACAGCCAGGAGGCGGGGCCCGACCCCACCGAGACAGAGTGGTCGTTTTCATTCGAGCAGCTCCTGGCGTCTCTGCTCAACGAGCCAGCAATAGTCTGCTTCTTCGAAAGGCCTGTCGATATTCAGACAAAACTAGGACAGGCTAGAGCTGCCCAGCTGAAAATCAAGGCGAATAAATGAAAGGATCCAAAACGGAGCTGATCCTCTGCTGTTGAGTCATATCTAGAGGTTTCCATAAATTTCTTTTTTTCCACTTGGATAGGGCGGTGAATTTTGGAATGGCAGAGAGAGTATGAGTCAGTCATCCAAATGATCAACAGCAATGGCTGATGAAACATGAAATCGAGCATCTTAAAGACACTACAGAGACTGTAACAGTTTTAATGCTACATGTTGTTGCAGACGCACAGGCTGAGGGGTCGTTCCTCAAATCTGATTATGCATTTTCAACTTTGGTAATTAGTTTCATTGTCTCATTTAGCTGTACTTTCTCTATATTTCAAATCAAATTTAAAACTGAACACTTTTGTATCAGCTAATGAAGCATATAAGGTTCTTAGAGAAACATGACTAAAGTCTATAATAAATGATGCAGACAGCGTGACGGGGTGCACAAGGATTCTCCATCTCTTGATGTATATTCTCATTCATGTTAGTAGCTGCTGCTTTAAAGTGAAACTGCTGTTGATGCTAGTTTGTCCTGTGACTCATTAAAACATCAACTTAGTATAAGACACGTCAGCTTAGTTAATAGTAGGACATAAGAGTAGTATAGAGAGATAAGGGCAAGTTTTTGTGTTGTCTCTGGAAGCCATAAACTCATCCACATTGTCTGACTGAAGATGTCGGATGTTTCATTGGGAGCAAAAAAAAAAAAGAAATTGAAGTAATACACATTTGCAATAACATCCAAAAGAGGAGACTATTGTCACAACACACAAGGTTACTATCTAGAAGCATAATTTCATGTGTGGGACGTGAAAGACAGGACTTGTAAAGGTAAATCTTCATGCTGCTGCTGCATCGTCCTCTGTGCTGTGCGTGTGGTCTTCACAGTACGATCGGTTGATGTATTGTTTGCATGTCAGTCTCTCTGTGTACTCTAGGATGTTTCGCTCTAGTGTGCAGCGTTTTGTACATAAAGGTTGGTTCACCTAGCCGTTTTAATTGTATTTATGAGGCTTGTATTGGAAATTTATGTGAGCTAGCTGACTGTTGTGGACCTCTTTCACCTTTTGAAGGATATTTTGTTTTATCAAATCTCAGGGTGATCTTATGAAAGGGAAAAAAAAGATATTTTTCAACCTGGGACATATAGAATATATGACAGAATTATATGTAACCTGCATTTTATCCGTAGTAACACATAGAATATTGCACAATTCCAGGGTTTGCCAGAGTGAGGCAAACTGCTGCTGCTTGCCACATAAAGCCAGATTTTACAGCATTTCTGCTTCTTTTTTTTTTTCCTCCTGATTCTTCTCTTCTCTTGCTTCTGTCTTGGTGAGTAATTTGCACAGTTGTTTGAGATTCACGAGCTGTAGATGTGCCTGTATCTCAGCCAGATCTCAGGAGATGTGGGATTCCTAAAGGTCATGACTGCTTTAGCTGGGGCTTGTCATGTCCAGGGGCCAAATTTATAAATGTTTAAAGCTTTATAGGATATCTGCTTGTGTCTAGGATATGCTGTTTTGGGTGCTTCAGTATAATGTTTGCTGTTTTGTTTTTTGTTTTTGTTTTTATTAAGTTCTTATTTGAATGTTGTTGGGTTTTGTTTGTTTTTAATTCTTGACCACTTTTTTCATTCAATACTCTCGGACCAGCCTGAAGTGTATTTTATTGTTTAATTATTGTAACATTGAGATTTGTATTGTTGGATTTCATTGTGCAAATTCATTGAAAAATAAGTGTGGATGCCGTAATTGAACAGTCCTGAAATGAAACGGAAGATGTCAAAAATCTTGAGTGGCTGATTACAACTACAGCCACCCCATTTAATGTTTATTTGAAAAAAAAATGGGATGCTTTTGCATTCTTTTCCCCCCTTTATGGGCATTTGCCTGCTGTTTCCAAATTTCATCAAGTTGTTCTAAAGTGCAAGTAGCATCCTCTCGTACATGAGGAGGTGTGTAGGTCATGAGTTACAGCATGTTTAGATAGTTTCTGGTTGTTCACTAGAATCTTAAAGCATATTAAGTCAAGTTTGCTTTCAGTTATTATTTTTTTTCCCTCTTTGTGCAATAAATCAAAACAAGTGGCTGCACTAAATCAGATTTTGATTCTAAGATATTTCATTTAAAGGTTCTGTGCTGTGTTTTTCTTGATGGTGAATATGAATGCTGTCAGGAACCAAGGAGGGAAAGCCACAGCCTAACAGCTTTTACAATCTGTAGCTTTTGATTGAACAATTGTTTTGCAAAATATGTGATGCTTGACTGTTTCTGTTTGCCTGATTATGATTTCTTTTGTTTCCATACGAATGCACCAGAATAAAGAGCGATGATTCAATGAGCAATATGTTGTCGGTCCTTTCTATTTGTGTAAATACTTAAACTAGTGGCTAACTGAGGTCACCACCTATCTCCAGGAACAGTCACCAGTATCTGTAATCAGGATTTATAATCTGTTAGCTTCAGCCTGGCCTGGTTGTGTTTATATTTGCTTTATATTATATAATAGAATTAATCTGTAAATGTAACATTCTTTCTGAAGTGCAAGAAAATGACTTGCATAAACAAGTTACGTTAATTAGCATTAAGTCATTGCTTTTTGAGCTGAGTTTATTGATCTCGGCACCCCATGGATGTCAAACAGTTTAGAAGACGTCTTATCCTGAGGTAATGTATGATACAGCTCCCCAAATTCTTTTTTAAATTTCCAAATAAAAAAAAAGTGTCCCAAACCATGCAGTGTATTTATTTTAGTGCGTATGGCAGTCGATCTTGTTGAGATGCTTCAGTCAGGCTGTCTGACCTTTGCTGTCATTTAGTAGCCATGTATTTGCAGACCTATGCAGCTGTATCTCTTTTTGCCCTGCTTCTAACTTCCCCTCCTGGCCTCATAACTTTCCTCTGCAACAGCTGACTTCCTCTTGCAAACAATAAATAACTGGAGGTTGCAGCAACGAGAGGTTTCACACCTCATATACTGATCAGTTCTGACAGTAAGAATGACACACTTAATAGGCAGTTCTCACATTGCAGCAGTATAATTGTGATGATGGTGGTAATGGTGCGGTGGTTAGCGCTGCTGACTCGCAACGAGAAGTGACCTGGTTTAAACCTTTGATTGTTGTCTTCTTCCACTTAAAATCCAACCCACACACTTCTGCCTTCATCCCACAGGTCAAAGGAGGCATGTTACATTGACTGCTGTTGACTATGAGGTGTGAGTCTGCATCCATCTGTACCCAGCCTCTCGCTGGGACAGGCTCCAGCCGCCCTGTAACCCTAAACGGGATGAAACGGCTACAGCAGATGGATGAGGTCTGTTAATACATTCAAAAACATCAACGTGCCTGGACCTGAAATGCACACAGATATGCTGATAATACTCAACAACAAGATCAGTTAGTTTCCTGTTTTTGTCTGTTCCCATGTGATAAGTGGACTGTGCAGTAGACAGATCTTATCAACTGAATTAGCTTTCAAGTATGACCAAAAGTAAAGTTCAAAAATAAATAAGCCTCTCAAATTATAGTGACCTGCTCTTAATTTAAAGAACTCCTGAATGCAGAAGGCTCTTTTAACACTCTTGAACATGATTTCCGGTATTTTTATATTTACGATATCCCTCAATTTTAAAACATTATTTTTGAATAAATCATTTATCAGTTGAGTCATAGTATCCAACCTTATTTATTATTCTCATAGCTCTTTATTTTGTAATATAATTAACATCCCACACAAACTGAAAAGCAGGGTGTAATTAGTGGGTCACAATGTCAAACAAGTCCATGACGTTAGAAACTTGGGATCATACAAATGGGCTCAAAATCATTCATTTAATGATTCATTTCATTTCCGTACCCTCTTGTCTACTGGATTTACTAGGAGCAGTGACTCAGTGACAAACTGCCTGTGCGTATCACTTGTATGCTATTCTGGCTCAGAGATATGGTTGCATGCGGTTGTAACCCAGAGGTCTTAACCCTAACCCCTGTCACCTGTTCAGTTTTCATCCTTGCCGTCTCAAGAGATTGGACTGCGTTGGAAACTTGAGAGTTCCTATTTTGGCTCATAACATTAATGAAAGTCAGCAGAGACGGGAAGCATGCCTCCAAAATCCCCAAAGGCAACCTGCTCTAACCAGCCTGGTAGCACCTTTGTGTTTCAGATCTCTGGGCTTTACAGGATTATGTTGCTGAGGGCAATAATCTAAACACATAAAGTATTAAAAATACAACAACAACAAAAAAAGATAACTGGTTCAGTTCAGATCCATCACAGAGTTTTATTGTGCAAAGATAAAAAGTAATTTGAAGTGCTGAATTGCTTTTTGATGCACAGTTCCATCATCCAGTCAGTTTGGCTATCAGATTAATGCTGCTTCAGTAATCTGACAGGCAACAATCGACTTGGTCTTTAGTCTAATTTGCTGCTGACGGGACCCTCAACCTGTGCAAGTGCGTACCCCATCTTTTTCCATTACTAACTTAATAGAACTGAATCAAATATGTAAAATGAATGAACAAATGAATGCGTGCTGCCAACAGCTTCATATTGTCACTAATGTAGGAGAGGAAACTTTTGGTCCTCTACTCCCATTTCATCCACAATAGTCCAACTAGTGTACATGACAGATATATATATATATAGATAGTAGAGAGGACAACTTTGAAATACAGCTCTCAACGCTGCATGTACGTGTTTTGAAAGTAGGACCGTCCACATGGACCTGCGGGGGCCTGTTTGTGAGAGAAATATGGACTCCATAGATACAGATACAAAGACTGAATCAGTTATACGTTAAGAATGTGAATGATGAATGTGCATGACTGGATGAAGGATATTTTTTAATATCTCTTTGTATGCATTCTCTTGATTCTCTCACTTTTTCAGCTAACCTTTTTTTAAAAATATTTTTCTCACAATCCCATCCCACCCAGCAGAGAGCAATAGCAATAGTATTGTATAAACAGCAGTGAACACACACAACAAATACACAAAAAAGGAAAATAAGTAAATGAATGAACTAATAAATAAACTATGTGTTTTAAAGTAACCAATTAGAATGAATACAAAAATAATTTAAAATAGAAAAATGAGGCAGAGATGTCAAAGATGGAATATGATTTAGGAGAGGTCTCCAAGAGCTTGCAAATGAATTTAGGGAGTCTCTGGTCAAAAATCTAAGCTAATCTAATATTTTTGAGTCTGATGGACAGTAGTACCTCTTTCAGTCACCTGCTGTGAGGTGGAGGTTGAGGAGCATGAGTCGCCTGACCAACAGGGTGGGCAAAGGCAAGAACGGTCTGCAAGACTTTGGAAGTAATAGGCTGCAGAGGAGCACCAAAAAAGGCCAGGAGAGGTTCAGGGGAGATGGTAGTATTATATGCTGTGCTAAGCGTGTTGAAGATTCCGGACCAGACTGTGGCAAGCCTGCAGATCCAGGACATATGGGACTGGTCGACTGAGGTGGACCTTTTACATGAGTCAGTTGCATTAGGGTAAATCAGAGATAGCCACAAGTCAGTGTGCTTTGTACACAACTTCACTCTGTAGAAGTCCGTGTCTTACACAGACTGAATAGGAGTGAACCAAATGTAAAACTTATTACCAGTAGTCATCAGGCAGCGTGGTCCTACGCTCTTGCTCCCAGGAATCCTTTGGAATTGATAAGGCTGTAAATGCTAGAAATTAGCCACTTATGTTCTGGATCAAGAGCCAATAAAGAATCAGTCAGAATTTCTAGGGGACGACTAGGGAATTTGCGGTTCTGCTTCTGAATAAAATGACTTATATAGTTGAGTATATACGTTTATGAACATTACAGGACCAGTAATAGTGTACGAAACTGGGCATTGCTAGGTTGCCAAAAACTTTAGAGAACTACAGCAGTTTGTCTGATGCGAGGATATTTATTGCCCTAGAAGAAGGAACTCATTAATTGGTTGTGTAATCTAAAAAAAAAAAAAAAAAAGATTTCTTAATAAGGAATATGAGAAAAAAAGATATAGAAACCATTTTGATCAAGATAACACGACCCACTAGGGATGATGAGAGACCAGACCATCTATCAAAGTCTAGTTTACACCTCTCAAAGAGAGGTTGATTGATTGAGTTTGTAATATAAACCCTCAAATATTTAAATCTGTCAGTAGCGTATTTGAAATGGAAAAAGGACTGTGGTATGTTTTTGGCCAATGAATTAATGGGAAGAAGTTGAGTATTGAGAACCACAGGCAAAAGGGGCTGCTGGGTTGGACATGTATAAAAGAAGGTCATTGGCATGCAAGGATAATTTATGGATTTTCCCAGCTCAAGTGATGACCTCAAACCCACCCAGATGGCCAGAGGCTCAAAAGCTATGACAAATAAAACGGGACAAAGAGGGTGGCCCTGCTTGGTTCCTCGATAAATGGGAAATGGGGCAGACTGGAGTCCATTTGTGTGGACTGAGGCATAAAGCAATTTGTTCCAAGATCTAAATTCTGAGTTGAAATCAAATTTCTGCAAAACAGAAAAAAGAAGGCTCCACTCCACCCTTTTGAAGGCTGTGAGATCACTTCCGGGGTGCTAAACTGGGAGAACTGATGGTGTTTAAGAACCTCATCATGTTATGGAACGAGTGTCTTCCAAGCATGAATCATATCTGATCAGTTGATATTATACTTAATAGGACCTGTAGAGCCCTTGACAGGATCTTTAGGTCAACATTCAAGAGAGAAATGAGCCTATACCTGCTGCCAATAAGAGGGTCTTTATCACTCTTTAGCAGACGTGAAATCCAGGCTTCCAGCAGGGTGGGAGACAGGCGGCCCTCAACAAAAGATTTGTTGTTCATTCTTTGGAGGGCTGTTGCAATGGTGGCAGGAACAAAAAGACTCAACAAGAAGGCCATCAGGGTCTGGAGTACTGTTCTGAAGAGGCATAACTGCCTCCTGTACTTCCTTGATAGAGATTGGCTTTCCCTGTTCTCTAGACGAATATTCACTTATTTTAGAGAAATCAATATTATCTAGAGGGTCTTAGTCATCTGGGGGACATTGTGAAGAGGACAGATCAAAGTTAAAAGAGGAAAATATCTTATTAATCTGTGTAGGATCTGAGGTTACTTCACCCGACACGGATTTGATCGTAGGAATCGATCTAGATCGCAAAGCTGCACGCGCCTCACATGCTAGTAGCCTCGCTGCCTTATCCTCCATCTTAAAAAAAAAAAAAAAAAGGTTTTAGCCTGGAATGACTGTTTCTGTGTTTTACTTGTGGATAATGGATTACATTTGGGTTGAAGCTGAAGGCGTTCTTTATAAAGAGCAGGGGTAGGAGCTGAGGCTCTCCTTGGTGAGTGCCTCCAACTCTGCCTTTCTGCCTTCTTTAGGGTTGAGACATATGATGTAATTTACCCATGCACAGATGCCTTAAAAGCTTCCCACAGATGGCATCTAGAGATCTCTGGAGAATCATTAGTATCAAAGAACAAGGAAATCTGCGTATGAAGGTATTCTTTAAAGGCAGCATGAGCTAGCAAAGGTTAAGTCTCGGTTGTCTGGACAGCTAGGAATGCTAACATCAACAGATACGGGAGCGAAATCTATCAGAGTATGAATGGTGTATGTTTGGGGAAAAAAAGGAAAAAACTTGGTCTGTGTGGGATTTTGTTCTGCACAGGTCAAATGAACCTAAGCTGGTTTCATATGTTTCAAGGACTTTAGCTAACCTGGATAACACCTGAGGATTAGTGGAAGACCTGTTTAGGGAGGGATTTTGAATTAAACTGAAATTGCCACTAATAATGAAGTAGTAGTTGTCAACTTTGGTAACGGCCTTTAAAGTAATGGCGTTACTTTTTTCAGTAATGGGTAATCTGACTAATTACTGATTCCAGCTCTCCAACACAGTTACCGTTACTAACAGTTAAATGGGGCGTGTTACAAACTAAAGAAACTCATTGATGCTCTCAGCAGCAGGAGCTGCAAACCTGTTTGTTTTCTTTTTCTTTGGTGAGGCAGGGGCAAGACAACGGCATAAATGATGAAAATAGGCAAATCAGAGAGCAAATGCTTCTACAAAACTAGTGGCCAAAAACACCATTGATGATGATGATAGCAGGCCGAAGGTTCTTTTGAAAAGTGGGTGATGTAGAAAATCTGAGCACGTTAAACCAGAACTCAGGAAAACCCTGATTTTTCTGTTTCACAAAGCAAGATTGCCGAACTCTGAACCAGAGGGTTCAGTTGAGCTGGTTTCAGAAACTGAGGTAACTGATACTCGGAGTCTGTTACCATGGCAACTGACTCTCTGAACTAAACCTGGTCGGGAGCAGTTTTACTTCAACATACCAGAGTTTCTTTCTGTCTCCTCCTCTTTATGAAGCTGAAACAGGTTCAGTCCATTTGGAAAACCAATCAATTAACGATCATTTGGGAGACATCTGAACGATGTTGATGATCTGAATAGATAGTTTAATGCAGAACCAGCCATGACTTCCACTCGTGACACCCTGATGATGTTCTTAAAGCGCATCAGGTCCCTAACTAATGCAGTAGTTACGTTCCCTGGTAAGTAATTACTTTAGTGCAATAATTCAGTTACTAATGCAGTTACTTTTTGGGAGAAGTAACTAGTAACTATAACTATTTACTTCTTCAAAGTAACACTGCCCAAAACAACCATTAAGGTCTTCAGTGGCGTTTAATAACTCAAACAGAACTCTCTTATGTATGAGGATAGCTGTGCCTCTTGCCTCTTACTGGGAATTTAGAATGAAATACATCCCCTATCCATGGTTGCTTGATACAATTAACCTCTAAGGAACAGAGGTGAGTGTCTTGTGTCTAGAGTCCATTTATGTCTTGTAAAAAGAAAATATCAGCCTTGAGTTGCTTTAAATGAGTAATTACCTTATAACGTTCAACAGGCTGATTGATGCCCTTCAAGTTCCCAGGAGGTAAAGCAAAGATTTTTTACCCTGAGTCGTCAAATCAGAAAGACACAGGGAGCATTAACTCTCACAGGCCTGACATGCGGAAAAAGCAAAACAAGAACAACAAACACACAAAAAAAAAAGACATCAAGGCAACCCTCCACCTCCCTCCCACCCTCCATTCTCTGATACAAACCAAACACATCTAACACATCTTCAGTCCTAACAGGGTAACACTTTCTGCTTCCATATCCTTCTCTTGCTCAAGAGGTCATCTGGCCGTGCAATAGAAAAACATACACCACTCCCATAATGCCCATGTTGCATTTCTGATTACAGAAATGCAACATTAGTCTTCACATTTAACTAAGATAGACAGGCTATCAATAAGGTTTCCTCAGTATTTACCTCAAATAGAGAAACCATCCCACTTATTAACTCTGCATCTGAACAGCACGTGACACCGAGAAATAGGAGAAAACAAAAAAGGTAACGTGGTTAGAGAAAAGAGAGAGAGACAGAGAGAGAGAGAGAGAAGCAAAATGCCTGTTATAAGATGAATGCACCCGAGGCACATCAGCTAACCTGAGGTCTCGCTGAAGCCACTTTAACATGTTCGCTATCATAATCACAACAGGAGAGATCGTGGTAGGTTTCCTTGGGAGGTTTTGAATAAACTCAAGTTTATGATTTCATGCAAGAAACTTTTTTTCCAGGAACACTTTTGCTACAGATTTTAGACAAAGCTCAAATGGAGGACATGCCTTCAGAGCATTATATGCTACAGGAGGCTGTAAAATGTATGGAAAGTCCACATCAAATGGGAATTATCCTCTATATTGCTTGTAAGTTGTCAAGAAATGCATTGCTTGTGGGCCAAGGTTTTGTTGCCTTCTTTGTTTACATAATCATGAATTAATTTCTTCATTTGCATCATGTCTGTCTAGTGGCTGGTTTGGCGCATGAAACGAAGACTGAGCAGATGAGCTTTTCAAAGGAATCTGGAACTAAAACTGTTTTAAAACTGAGAAACCACGGAAGCGCGAAAGTGTTTTATGTACTAAAGTCAGTTATGAATCCAGAAACTTCTTATAAAGGGCCTATGTGACTATCATCTGGCTGTAGTTTGGCTGTGAAAATGTGACATTTGCCATGCTGCACAATGAATAATGCATTTATATGCCTGGAGTTTTTATTTGAATCACACAAACATCAACGGGCCTCCAGCTAAAAATAAATAAAGAAAACCAGTCATAGACACAGATATGTTAATAATTCAATCCAGTGTATATTGGCATACTGTGTGGTATCTAAAAATTACTATGTTGACACATTCTGACAGTATTTCACTGATAAAAGCAACATTCAGTAACACAGCAATAAAACATAGACAATTTTATTTATCCAAGTACACTACTTTTTTTGTGCTTCTCATAGTTTTCGTTTAAAGTAAACATCTGTAAACAACAAAATCTTTAGCAATCTGGACTGCATTACAAATGACAAAGATGTAAGATCATGAATGACAAAATTAGTAACTTCTTTTTCCTTCTATCAACACGTTAAATTCTGCAGCTATAATAAATATAAGCAGGATACCTGCCCCATCAGGTTTGTGTCACTACCCAGAGAGAGACAGACACGGGGTAAACACACTTCTCCAAAGTCCAGAGACCAGTTATATAATGGTTTTAAGTTTGATTATTAATTGTGATTTTTGTTTTTCAGCTATTTGAGGTGGAAATAAAATAACTGATATAATGTTTTCGACCATATTTTTGGTAATGACATGTGTCCAGGCTGTGTCTCGTGGTGTTCAGATAAAGTGAGTTGTTTTTTCTTTCTTTCTTTTTTTCCAAAAATTAACTAGCTGACATTCTTACAGTTGTAATCAACTCGTGATTAATTCCTAAAAGACATATCTTTTTTTTTCCAGAAAATTGCATATTTCACAGTATTAGCTACAACTAACCTTTCATGCCCTTTAAGTGGTTCAGCTATGACTCTGCACTTTTTTATCCATCATACTGTGACTTGAATCTAAGAAATCCAAAAAAAGGACTGCTAACTGCTCCTTTATTTAATTTTAATGAGTTTGTGTGAGATGAAGCCTTGCAGGATCTGACTCTATCATAGCCATTAACATGTTAGGTCCAGAACGTTCCGAGCAGCGTCTCCGCCATGTTTCTGCTGTTTTCTCCACCAAGCTACTTTCATCATGTGAAACTGACTCAATAACGAAATAACTCATCTGTAATACATCACTTTATTAAATAGACTATATACAGTGATTTATATAAATCCTCTGAGACGTCACCCACTAAGTGAAGCCTCTTTTTTCTTAGTACTGCACAGCGCAATGCTGCAAAAGGGCAGAACGAGCAGGACTTTAACTAATGCACGCTAGAACACACCAACCATACATTATTCACAGTTTTTAGTCAATCACAGTTACCTATTTAAGGCTTATGCTAACATATGATGGTAATCAATATTACTTTACATTCATTCTGATCAAAGTTGTCTAAACATTACCATTTCAAGCGTTGCTAGCAAAACAACATTGGAAACGAGTGTACCAGAGCTGACACGTTGCAGTCAGGCAAGGGTACCGCCATCACTATGCTTCTGCTCTGAAAGCTCCTGTTCCACTTTGGCTAGATATTTACATCGCTAAAATTTAATCCATAGCTGAGTTTCGTACTAACACTCTTCCAGGCCAACCCACAGTCGTGGTGGTCTGTTAGTACAAGTAACAGCACAAAATACATAACCTTTTTTTAAAAATATGAATAAAGATGTTTTGTTAGGTTTTTATTCACAGCTCAGAAACTTTGCTCAGAAGTCAATTTAGTGCCAATTAGCAAATGCTAAATATCTTTAAGTTTACCTGATGTGGCACAAAGGAATTCATTCCCTGCGATGGACTGGCGACCTGTCCAGGGTGGACCCCTGCCTTTCGCCCGAAGTAAGCTGGGATAGGCTCCAGCAGACCCCCGTGACCCTGCACAGGACATAGCGGGTATGGATGATGGATGGATGGATGGAAGTCATTCCCCTTACAGGTGTAATAAATGTGAAATCTAACTATGGAGACGAAGACTGTTTTTTTTCTTCTTCTTCTACTTTTTTCTTTCTTTTTTAAAATTTTTTGGTAAATTTTATTGTATTTTATTTTTTGACCATTCTGTAAATAGTGTTTTTAAACTGTAAAGTTAGACGTCGTAACCTGGAGGTTAATTGGAGATTGACTGTTTTGGAGCCATGATCTAGTGGTCAGTGAGGGAACTGCAACAAACCCTATTTCTTGAATGGCATCAACCCAGGAGTCTGAGAGAGAGTTTTGCTGCTCAGAAAATTCAAATATTATAATGACATTATATCAACAAAGCCATTATCAAATGTGCTACAACTATTTTTTTTTTTTTGGCAACAAAAGGTTTCCAGTCAACATTTACTAATGAGCAGTTGCATGGCCTGATTTGGGGCATCTGTGGATCAGCAGGTTTAGTAGGTAGAAGAAGTATTAAACTGTAGCGCCCCAACATGTGCTCAAATGTCCTTGGTCAAGCCCCTGAACTGTTCATTGGTGTGTGATTGTAGAGAAAAAGTGCAACATACCATATGGACTGCATATATAAATATAATTGTTGAATTCATTTTTGAGTAAATGGCTAAAAGGGAAACATACTGTACAGGCCTTATTAGAACTTCGATAATGGTAAATGCGCTATGCAAGATGGGCCATTTAGATAGGGACTCAATTTAACTCCAAATATTAACCAACAGAATTTCCTCCCACAGTTCCCAAATATGGACTGTGATTGGTGGTTCTAAATTGTTTGTGGACTGAAAATGAGTGTGGCTGATATTTGTCTTGTTTGTTTCTGTGATGGGGTGAAAACCTGTCTTTGATGAGCCACGACTCTCTCCAGAAAAAAAAATCCGTGCATTACTTCTACTGCCTTTGAATCATGACATAAAATCTGATTAGTGCTACAGCTTTATAGTTTAATCTCTAATGTCTTTTACAGTCATGCACATATTTTCACAGGTTATAGTGGTCTCTCCTGTAGTTCCTGAGTCTTGGATTAAAAGACAGACGGTCTTTAGATCTTCAGGTCATCGAGCCTGTTCTTGTTGTTGCTTTGCTTGCTTGATTGACTGTTTCTGCGCTGGTTTTCGGCAGGATTCTCAGAGGCAGGACTGGAGGTTTTTGTCTTCTCTGAATCATCTCCCTCTGCTTTACCTTTCCTTTCCACGGCCATATTGTCCCTGTTCTGCTTGTAAACTGCTTTGCTGTTGTAGGGGCTGTAAGCTGAGTTCGGCTCTGCCATGTTGTACTTTGAGTCCACAGGGAAGGGCTCGTGCACTGTCGTGTGACCAGTGAAGTAGGTGTAATTTGGAGCAAAGGGCATGACCGGCTCATTTAATTCTTTGGAAGCCAGCCCGGGATCCTTGGATCGTCTGTAGCGAAGACCCTGGTGGCATTTTGTGAATCCTAGATGGTACATTTCCACCAGGTTGAGCAGCAGAGAAAGGCAGGCCACACCCAGCATGAAAAGGATGAAGACTGTCTTCTCAGTGGGTCGGGAGATGTAGCAGTTCACCATGTTGGGACAAGGCCAGCGGTCGCAGGTGTACATTGGTTTTAGCTCAAATCCATACAGGAAGTACTGAGCTACAATAAATGCAACTTCAAACAAAGTCTTAAAAATAATGTTGAAGACGTAGGTTCGCAGGAGTGCACCTTTCAGGCGTACATGGCCCTGGTTGTCTTTAACCGAGGTCTTCTTGGGCTTGTTGCTATGCAACTGCGGCTGGTTTTCATTCTGGGCCGTTAGTTCCTTTAGCTTCTGTTTCTCCTTTTCCTCCATGCGCACCAGATGAAGGATGTGGCCCAGATAAATGAGCGTTGGCGTAGAGACAAAGATGATCTGCATCACCCAGAAGCGAATGTGAGAAATAGGGAAGGTCTTGTCATAGCAGACGTTCTGACAACCGGGCTGCTTGGTGTCGCATGTGAAGCCGGACTGCTCATCGCCCCACACTTTCTCAGCGGCTGTTCCCAGCACCAAGATGCGGAAGATGAACAGCACGGTGAGCCAGACCTTGCCCACAACAGTGGAGTGTTCCTGGGCACTCTCCAGCAACTTCCCCAAAGAGTTCCAGTCTCCCATAGTGGCTCACAAAGTTTTCCCTCAGCTTAATCAGCAAAACCTGGAGAGAGATCTGAAAGAAGGCAGGGACACATATTAACATCTGAGTAAAAGACAAACACACAGCATCAGAGCACCATCCTCTGGAGCTGAATAAAAGGCTATAAGTGCCAAAGAAAATTGTAGTTGACCAACTTCCAAAGTCAGTCAGTTTCCATCAAACCCTCAGTTTGCTTAAGAATGCACTCCTGATCAAATTTTAATAAATAGCTAACCATTAGCCTGGAGGCCTCCTAGGGGAGATGTTTTTGGCATTGGCAAGCAGGGGACTGCACCTCTGCATCCTCCTTGTAGTTCTGGAGGAGGTGGACAAGGGGAGGGAGGTCTGGGTCTGTCTACTTGGGATGCTAAGTTAAGGGATGCGTGGATGACGTGACATCTCCTGATGTTTGAAACAAAACTTCAACAACACATGGAGCGCTAGCTCCTCCCTCCCCCTCCCTCCAGTGTTCCACAAGAAAACACACCCCATCATAAACTCAACTTACCTCCCCTCCCCAACTCAACTCAACTTCATGTGTACAAACATGAATCCTCCCCTTTTTGTGATTGGTTGGAGCAGTGGAGCAATGCTTTTCGGGGCAATCTGCCTCCACTCTGTTTTCAGTTTATGCTAGCAGATGGTGAAGAGATATTCACTGAATCTGACAAAAAGTGTTCTGTGTTATAAATCCCTACCCTACCTACCCTACCTTTAATTACAGATTATTAATTAACCTATCATTGACTCATGGATCTTTCCTTAATACATCATTATCTCATTGTCAATGATAATTGGGGAAGTATTTACCTAACGAGTACTTACTTAATTTCTGATTTGTTCCTTTTGAAAACAAGCAAACAAACAACTTATCATAAGCTGTCTTACAAAATTTGTCTTTAGGTTCATCACTGAGTAATGGTCAATTAGCAATTAGCCCCAGAATGGCTCATCATTAGTTTTCATAAAAATTACCCAGTTTTTGTCTCTGAAAATTATTACCAATTGCAACATTTGGTTTTTTTTTAAACACCATCCCTCTATCTATTCATTCACAGATGGATGTATGAGGTTCCCATGAAATGATGAAAGTTCTTACAGGAAATAAAACAAATTTTAATGTCATTTGGTGCTCAGTGTGAACAAAACCATTGAGTCCATTTAGAATTTAGAATTAAAAAGGAAAAAAGACACACTTATGTCTACAAACTGAGATTGAAAAGGTGAACAGCTTTACAGTTGTGGAAATTAATATCTCAGCAACAATAATCTCTCTAGCAATATGAGAACCTTTACTAAAGCTTTAAACCGTTAGAACACAGAATTTTTAGTCATCGGCCAAAGACTGGAGATCTCGGGGTCACTATTTGCACAAAGACCATCAATAAGCAAGAAAAGGGGCATATATGGTCATAAGAAGAAGAAAAAAGAAAAGTCGATCCCTAACAGTATCCAGGCTGGTGTGGGGTGTTGACATTTCGCTTGGTCCATTGGTATTCATCCATCGATCAGGGTCCATAGAGTTCAGAACAGCCACAACATGTTCACCTGCTGCTGTCTGACAAGTGATATGGACGTATCTGCTGCCGTACAACCGGGCTTAAAAGCAATGTCTGACCTCTACATTATTCACACTTCTGCCTTTAATAATTTCAATTCCATCATTTCTGTATCACGTTTGCTGTTTACTAGAAATTCATTGTTTATTAATAATTGAAGTTTGAATCACCATATTTATTAAACTCTTAAGTTGCTGGGCACTTAATTCAACTTAGTAAGGCTGCTTTATACAGTATCAGAAAAGTCATAGGAAGCATTCTAGTAATGTTGAGTAACATCATGAATTCACTGTTTGTCTTCTCAGAGGTTGTGTCCTTTTTCAGTGTGGGCTGATAACACAGCCCGGGACATAGCTGACTGTGTGTGAGAGAAAGCCCTGAAGCGAGCTTGAAGAGACTGCTGGTCTCAGCGTAGATCTTGTGACATCGTTCCCAACAGTGCTCCCCAAACTACTTTATAAAATCGTTGCAGTCGTCCTATAAAAGTTACAAGGTAAGTTAAAAGCTTTCCTTTTAAAGACAAACTGAATCTGAGCACATGTTGGACATAACATCTTGCCATGAGTTACATGTGCATGACTGAGGGAAACATGATTTATTTATTTTTTTATTTTCATTAAATTAATTTCCTTCACATTTACTGTAGATAAACAAGTCATAAAAGATGTGGAACTGCTCATGATTTCTGATTTCTGCGTCTCATCTAAAGTGTCTTTCATTGATATCTGTAAAGAAAGACTCACCTGTCACTCATTCATTTCCTCCAGTCACAAAGTGACTGAGCCTCTTCTCCTCACAGAGAGGCCATGTTCTCTGAACCACTGAGGAAAATGCAGCACCAAGATAAAATTCTCCCAGATAATTCCCACCGGAGTCCGCAGTCCTCCAGGGTGCCCTCCCTCTCGCTCTGCCCTCTCCAATGTCCAATATTCAACGAGCCACTGGAGCTAAACTCGAGTCTGGCGTCAGTTAGATCGAGGATGAAAACTTTCCCATTCGTAGTAAAGTCTACTACCCCTCAAGAGGTGTTTCTTTTTAAATGAGTGACAGCTGAGGAGCCCAGTGAGGATACAGACTCAGCTGACATGTCAGGGAGCTCTAAATATAATTCACGGTGCAGGGAGCGGTTGTGCTGTCACTCCTTTGGAGATCTGACCCTTGACTTTGTGGAGGAGCTTTCAGACACTGCAGAGACCCTCTGTAGTACTCTGACGGCTACTGTTTGGTGAATAACAGGCGTCGTTTATCCATCGGTCCATGAATAATCTAATCGTGTTGTTCAGATCATGCATCTTCTGAGAATACTTTTTATTCTGCGTGTCCGCTCACAGTTAAACATAGTATCCTGTTTACAACCAGTGTAGACCACACACACACACACACACACATACACACATGCACACACACACACAAAAGCTGAAAAAATATTTACTCTAGTCCTGGGTAACAGCTTTGTACTGACAGTACTGAAGTGTGTCAAGTTTCCAATGGCTTATACCTGAATTTTTGTATTTTCTAAACCAAAATGATAATCTTTTAAGGAAGATGCTTGAATATAAACTGCATCATAAAAATGTATTGATTGCTGCTTTCACAAGAATTCATCAATAATCTCATGAAGTACTTGGAATATAGTTGTTACAGCTTATTCTGATTTAAGTACTTTTGGGTCAGAAATAGGTGTACTTTTAAATGCGCTGTGTCCTATGCTGCAATGTAACTGTAAATTAGTGAGTTCTACATTCCATGTGTGTGACTTTTACAAAGTAAATTATGTAAATTAATTATGGAGTTGATTATGTCAAGCTCTGGATTTCGAAATGCCTAGAGATGACTTGTCGTAAATAAATAAATTGAATTAATTTGAATTGAATCAGTTGCACTGCGATGGACTGGCGACCTGTCCAGGGTGTACCCCTGCCTTTCGCCCCCGAAGTGAGCTGGGATAGGCTCCAGCAGACCCCCGTGAGCCTGCACAGGACATAGCGGGTATAGATAATGGATGAATGGATGGATGAATCAGTTGCAATTTGTGCCCGTAAAGGAGACATAGTCTACCTCTTTTTTTTTTTTTTTTTTAAAGTTGTCACAATTTCTTGAGGTGTTATTGAAGTTCCTGTGACACATTTTCGGCACAATATCACAGAAAGCCTTGAGTCAATACCTGAAAGGGCATTTTGCATTCTTACTTTAAAGATAATTTGGCTTTTTGTGCTTTTAACACGCTGCTGTGACCAGCTCTGGGCTGGCCTGGAGCCGTGCAAAAGTTGATGAAATCCATTCATCTTAGAAAACCTTGTCTTATCAGCTTATGATGCTAACGTTACCTTACATTCATTGTTTACTTATTCTCAAAATCAGAAATAAGCCAGAGCTGAAAAAGAAGACCGCTGGCCTTGTATGCAGTCTTGGTTTTTGATACAAGGATCAATAGATATTCAGTCAGAATGAATAAGGCTGCGTAGTTTAGGACAAACTTGTCTCTTCTGCCCATTTTCATCTTTCAGGGTTTGGGCAGAGTCTTGCTTGCTGCAGTTTTGACAATCAGGCTACTAAAATTCTTGTCAGCATCCTGTGGGTTTAAAGAGGTGGAAGATTTGTCCGGTTCTCTTTATAGCTTCTATGATGCTTCTTTGACCCTGATCTGAATCTGTGAAGTCACAATACCCTGCATATCTGAGTGAATTACTGAAGTACAATAATTTCGACCCGCGTGGCCTCCAGAAAAGCAACAGGGTTATGTTGTTTCAGAGCTTTTGAGTCACTTCAGACATCGATATACATTCAAATTCTCATGACTTATTATCATTATGACTTTAAAATAAAAGTCTATCCAGTATGCTAGATGTTACTGATTTTCTGCACTAACAAATGTATTGAAACTCTCTTCTATTTGGTGTTAGATCACCTGAACATTGATCACAAACTAGAGAAACAGCACAGGAGTCTGTTTTTGGGACGCTGCCACTGATGTGTCCCTCGTCACTCTGACGCTAATCGATGGTGTGTGTTGACGTGTTCCATAAAAAGAGAAGCTTCCTCCTTTCCTCAGCATGTCCAGCTGTCCTTGGGGTCAACCACCCTCACCTAAACAGTGACACCCCCCCTCCCCCCTTGAATGGCACAGTTATTGATAACCCCAAAACTGCACTTAGACGAAGCTCATCAGCCTGAGATGTTTCCTCACAGGTGCAGACACAGGGTGCACCTAAATCTGTGGTAAGTTTTTTCTTTCTTTGTTTTTATGTCACATTCATAGAAGTAGCAGGTTTGTTTGAGCTGACAGATGACTGCCTCCCTGTGGGCATTAGTGGTACTACAGTCCCAGTCGGATGGAGTCTTTACATACTGAAACCATTACTGTTACGTGCGGTATGGAAGGAACAGTAAATTATTTAATAATCAAAGACAGTTCACAGGTCACTTGTCTTTATTTATTACATTACATTTAAGATTTACTAAGGAAAAAAAATATTTTATTTGGTTGTATATGGACAGTAAATGAATCCATTTAGCGATCAGTGGTGTACTTCAGAGAAAAGTTCAAGCTTTTTCTTTCACTCTTGCCTTGTGGTTTTGTTTCAACCATCAAATAGTAGAGTCTTTATAATGCACACACTGTTACAGTTATCATTTCTGACATACAGAGTGTTCACCAAATGTTAGTCTAATATCTTAACAGAAACAGCTGATGAAAAATAAATAAATAAATAAAATAGATCCCCCTGTTGGTTAGATTCAAGTCATGCTATTTTCTTTTTCTTTTAAGTTGATGATTATTCCATTTGAAATAAATAAAGAAATATTATTAATGACAATACTCATAATACAATATCACTGACACACTTTTTTTTTCAGTACGTGTTGATTTAAAATGTCTTGTGGCAGAGGTTGTCTTTTGTGAATTAATCCTCTCATTTCATTTCAAAAAAGCCCAAAAATGTGACAAAAGAAGGTTGCAACATGATCAGTTGGAAAATTGCTTCAGATGATGTTACTTCACGCCCCCATCGCTGGCTTGACAAACAGCTTTTATATTATGTAGGTAAAAAGTGCTGCTTTCGTACCGTGTTTTGTTTTCTTTGTAACTCGTCATTACATGTTAAGGGAACATTCTGGAGTCAAAACAATCCTTTTTTTTTTTATTATTAGATGATAATAAGTGTAAACTTTTGTTATGAACCAAAACAATGCGAATCAAAGCATTTTTGAGTCAGAACTGATTATATGTTTGCAGTTAATGTAAGTCAAATGTTCTCCCACTTCAGTGAGCAGGTAGCGTCCCTACAGACAAACTGAAGTCATTTCAACTTCTTATGTGCACAGAAAGTGCATATAAAGGACTTTTTGTACAAGCATCTCTGTCCAGGCATTGTGTTATAAGTCCATACACGTTGACCTACGTACATGTTACTAGTGTCGTCGCTACTGTCTTTAGATGCTTCTGCAGAAATGGGTCAATACCTAGGTATTCATGACAAAATAGACAGGTGTTAAAAAAGAGACAGTGAAGTCGTCTGCAAACTGGAACTCCTTACCATCTAACAGAGATAGGGTTGTTTTAACTCTGGAATCTTCCTTTAAGACCTGAATATCTGATGCTAAGATGTTCCTGAATACTACATCCATCCCTCAATGGAACCAGGCGCTTCTTATAAACCACTGAATGTATATAGGTGAAATCCCGCTTATGTGTCCCTTCGGGGCAGTTTGGAATCTTTGGGTTTTGTTAGTAAGAGCAAAACTTTTGTTGGATCCAAGCTCCCATAGATGAGTCTCCAGCATTGTGCAGGTGCTTACTGCAGGCCTTCCCCACTAGGAAGACCACCTCTGCTATATTGAGGAGGATGCAAACCCCTGACACAGCGAGCATGAACACGGTGAAGACGGTCTTCTCTGTGGGCCTTGACACAAAGCAGTCCACTGTGTTGGGACAGGGATAAGAGTCACACTTCACCAGTCGGATCATCTTGTAACCAGGGTAAATCATGTAAAACACATACATAAAAGTGACTTCAAAGATGATGCGGAACAGCAGGCTGATGACGTACGTCCACCACAGAGCCCCTGTGATTTTCATCTTCTGGGTCTTTATCTGCTCCAGGTCTTTGGGATTGCTGCGCCCTGACAGTTTGTAGAGCCTCTTGTCGACATGGCGGCGGTGGGCCACGTGCATGGCCACCAGCAGGGCGGGAGTGGAGACCAGGATGAGCTGGAGCGCCCAGAGACGGATGTGGGAGATGGGGAAGAAGTGGTCGTAGCAGACGCTGTTGCAGCCCGGCTGCTGGGTGTTGCAGGTGAAGCCGGACTTCTCGTCTCCCCACACGCTCTCGGCTGCGACAACCAGGACCAGGATGCGGAAAATGAACAGTACAGAGAGCCAGATGCGGCCGATGCCAGTGGAGTGTCGGTTCACGCCACTGATGACAGCGTAAAATGATGCCCAGTTCATCTTTGGTTCCGGGTCTGAAGAAAAACAAAAACATGTGGAAAACAGTCAACATCTGTAAGATAATCGAATCATGTTGAAATTCTTCTTCTTTCCTCCTTTTTATTTCAACACAAGACAAAAATCATGAGGTAGTTTCTCTGTTTTTGGGTTAGGTGAGGTGTTGGCTCAGCTGTCATCCTCAGGCCAGATGTTTGGTGGATACTCATACTCACTTTGCCCCAGATGTGCACACAGATATTTGATTTAGAGACAAAGTGCTGCGTTTAACAACAAGGTGTTAAGTGCTTTGTCTCAAAACAAAATTAATTGAGACTAAGTGCAGTTTACCAAAATGTGACCAAAATGTAAAACTTTATCCTCCGTGACTGAAAATCGTATTTAATCAAACCTTCTCTGTGTAAGTGCAGGACCAAGCTGTGGGAGAACTTTGTAATACTGCACATTAATCACATCCAGCTAAAAGAAACAAAACAAAAAAAGAGGTCTAGTTCACCTGGTACACCGTAGTGACTCTACCAGCCAGCAGAAAAACGAGCCTCCCAAAGCGCTCCGTCCTCTGAGTTTGGTAAAAACTGATTACACGCAGTCTGATTACAACACGCTTTTATCTCATCTTTAAAATGAGACTCATTTAGTTTGTGTTGGAGCTGTTTTGGTGAGTAAATGATAATAATTCTACCTACAGTCATTACTGAATACGAGAAATGAATTTCACTTGCACAGCAAACGTTTTGAAATAATTAAAGAGAGACGTTTTTTGACTTCATCCATTTTCTAATAAAAAGGTTTTTCATGTTTAATCAGATAGTAATTTTGAGATAATCTTCTTTTTTATGCACATTGTAGGCCAATCTGATTCCTCTCAATCTAACTGTTGGGGATCACTTCAGAGTACTTTGTAATTTCTTTCTCATTATTGTCACCCAATAAAAATGGTTTAAGGTCACCATTTATTGATTCTTCCAACTCTCACTCTGTTCTGTTTTGCTGAAGTCGTATTAAAGCTCTTGAAAAGCCTCAAAATGTTTGCTTAATTCAAAATCTCAAACGATATCACACGCTTGCTGAGAGTTTTACTGTCTCATTGATTGTGTTTGAATAACAGAAAAAAAGTCACTTAAAGTTAAACACTGAGGAATTTCTCTACAATCATGTACAAAACTGAGTACGACCAACCTGACTACTGAAGCAAATTTAATAAAATTATTTCAAATAATATATTAGAGCTGGAAAGAGGATTAGATGACAAAAAGAGTGAATTAATCCAATGGGGGTCTGCTGGAGAGTCAGACATGAAATATTGACCATTACTTTTGTTCTTTCTTTTAAAAAACCCCCAGATATATTCAACTTTTTTACAGCTGGTTTAAACATTTGCTGGTTTTGTTGAATTAATGTAGCATAATAACATAGTTGGGTTTCAGACTATTCTAGAGAAAAAAAAAAATTGCCAAAAAAAAAAAGAAAATCCAAAAAAACAGGAAATCATGTTTCAGCATTTTACAGAAAATAACTTGATATATAATCCAAATTAATTAATGGTAATTTTTAAAGCAATATTATAGACCAAGCAAATTACATTATACAACAAAATGCCTGAAATTGTAGAGGTTGCCTGTTCACCTCCCATCCCGCCGTGCTTTGAAGCCAGAAACCAGAAACATGAGAGTAATATTTCTGAATGTTCAGACGCAAATCTATATAATACAACTTAAATGTTAATCCAGATTATACCTTACCTTTGCAAGCCAAACAGTTTATTCAAACCGGCTAAGAAATGTATCCAAAATGAACTTAAATCCTCCTCATGGAAAGAAACCAAACCATTTTAGAGTCTGGAATTGATTTCAAGCTGAAAAGTAAATGTTTATTTAGTAATTTATTTTTAAAAAATCTCTTTTGCTCTGATCCCTACAGATCTGTGACCCCCCCGTCACCCCCGCCCCATCATGTGTGCATTGCCAGTGTGGCTGTAAATGTCAGCGCTGTTACCGGGCTCAGCTGGAGGTGTAAGAGGCATAGGAGGCAGCGTGGAGGACAAAGTTGACCCGCTGGTTTGGCATGGATGTGAACCCAGAGGAGGGAGGAAGCCTCTCTGCCCCCCCGGGCAGCTGGCAGGCCACTTAAGAGTGCAACACTGAAGTCTGGCACCATGTGTCATGTGACATGTTTTCACCACTCGCCACGGTGTAGCATGCAGAGTGGGCATCTGTACTCAACCTAACAGTCTGTAATAGTCTCCCCTCATTGGCAGGAAAATAATTTGTGCACAAAAACGCTCTTTGATGAGCAATAAAAGAACTCTCATCTTGTTCTTAACGCACAACAATCGAAGCATTGAGATCAAACGGTTTGCCACCGTTTGTACGGCAGCTACTCATAAAAAGGCTGCAAAGTAAAGAATAACATATTTCTAACATGGAATAATTCTCATATTATCTTATTTTGCTTTTTTTGTTAATTGAATTTTCTAGAGAAATGACAGCAAAAAACAGACAGCTCACAAACAGAATAAATCCGACCACAAACTGAAAACAAACACAAAATCTGTCTTCAATATGACACATGAGAAGACCTTACCTTCAGCAGCAGTTCTGAATGAAGTACATCCAGAAACATTTACGTTAGCAGATTTTTTTTTTCAGTCAGTGACAGTGAACAAGAGTATCAGAGCACCATGACTTTGCATTGCTAATGATTTCCCTCACACTAGCCACTGCCCTGCACTGAGGAGGTCATATGCTTCTGTGCGAAGAATTTGCATACAATGGGCCTATTTAACCGGGGAAAACAAACAGCTTCAGAGTTCAGATCAAACGTTTTAATTTCTGCCCAGCTGAAGAATCTGTGTGGGGACTGCAGGCTGTCCTCTTGTGCACATTGTGCTGTGTTGCGCAGAGGAAGTGGAGGATGTTCTTGACGCAATGTGGAGTAAAATATAAAGGTCCAAAACAAAGAATGAGCCTCTGAATCTAAAGATTAGACAACAAGGGTTCATTATTGTAATAATCAGGCTCTGATCTTGGTTTTCTCTTCAACCTTTAAATCTACGGCCAAATATCTAACCACTGATTCGACAAACGTCACTGGCTCAGCATGAGCTGTGGTGAGATTTCATGAAGCTGGATATCTCCACATTTTGAGGAGATCAAAATTTAAAGAAACACAAAGTCCACGCAGACATTTTCACTTGAAAATACTTCAAACTAATTCACATTTACTGAGAGTGGATTGAATACATCATCACCTCTGAGGAACAGAAAGAAGCCCGATGGAAACTGTTTTCATTCGTGGTTATTATCATTTACGTACAGACGCCATCACTAAAATCAATATCTCCTTCACAAGAGAGATCCAGCACAATTATATATGGACAGATTCATAGAGAATGTGTGTATAGCGCACAGTTAGATCCAAAAGTGTTCCAGACTGACAGAGATTGATACAGCATCGCAATGGAGACAATTTATGATGTGATCAAAGTTCAGCATTAATTTAAGAGGTGTCTCAGAGTCATTTCAAACAAAGTACCTCCATTTTCAGAGTCTCAAAAGTATTTGGACAGGAGTGACAAAACTAAATATAGTTATCTGTCTTTTTTTTTTTTTGCCTGAATTTGAGCAGATCATCACTCTGAACACATCAGAATTCACTGTTTACGTCAGAACGTCCATCATCAATAACAGTAAGCCTGTTTCACTGGCAGCCATACATACCCATAACATAACACTGCCTCTACCGTGTTTGGCACATGATGTACAATGGTAATTTTTATCCTTCCATCATTCTGGGGCAGGTTTATCTTGTTTAATCAGTCCAAAGAATCTGACTCCAGAACATGTTTGTTTTTTTATTTTTATGTTTTCTAGTTAAGTATTCATTTGGTTTTTGTAGTAGTTTGCACCTGGTTGTAAACCCTTTTTATTTATGTCATAAAGGTGCCTCTTGATCGTACATTTTGATACGCCTACAGTCTCCAGAGTAATCTTGACTTCTGTTGATGCTGTGAAGGAGTTTTTCTTTATATGGTCATTGTGTGTTGTGTTCCCATTATGTGATTATGTGGTCATCTACTATACACGAGTTGTTTTTGTGGTCTTTCAGGCCTTGACATGATGTTGTCAGTTCTTTATTTCTTTTTAGGGACTTACCAAATGGCAGATACGGCCATATCTAAAGTTTCTGTTAGATGAAGTGGCTGTTGGTGGAGATACCGAGGAGGAGGGACAAACAGACATGCCCCCGCCCAGGGACAGGTGGAGGAGAGCAGAGTAGCCCCTGCTGGCCTGGTAAGGAGGTAAGGAGTAGTCTAGGTAGCTCAAACCCTAGCTTTTTTGGAGGGAGCTTGCTTGTTAGTGTTTTTTGGTTGTTAATGATGTCATTGCCACAACTCTCAGTTTGTTTACATTGCGTAAGGTTCTGCACGTGCTCCACATCTGGCTCAAAGCTGTATGCTCTACACCAGTAAACGCAATTACAGGACAAGTGGCAGGACATCAAGGTCAAATAAGAAATGTTTTGACTAATCAATTCAATTTATTTATATTGTGCCTATTTATGACAAGTCATCTCTAGGCGCTGTAGAAACCCAGAGCTTGACCCCCGAGCACATGGCAACGCCATCAGTGGCAAGAAAAAACTCCCTCATGGGAAGAAACCTTTAGCAGAACCTGGATCTTAGGGGGACCCTCCTGCTGAAGACCAGGTGGGTAAAGAGGAGATGAAGAGAAGCAGGACAGTGGGAAGGAGAATAGATGTACAATATATAAATATCATATGCTCTTGTATTACATATTATATAGATATAAAAATATAGATTGGAATATGTAAAGGTATGTAATAAATATTAAATATAAATGTGTATGGATATCTAATAAGTTTATATATAAATATGAAGGTACCCACTAACACCACACACACACACAAACACACACAATGAGTCATAAATGAATTAAACAGAATTTTACAGCCATCCTGGATCCTCTTCTTTATGCAAACAGGAAGTAATCACAAACTGATGATGCCATATCAACACACTGATATGGCACAAGTTATAATTTTTTAGATGTATAAATAGGGAAGCTGGTTTATTCATTCTTTTGGGTTTTGTATTCATTTTGTTTAATTAAAAGCCCATTTCAATTTTTTTTTTAAATTTTGGCTTTTGATTAACTTGTTGTCCTCATTGCTTTACTGCTTGTTCCCTGACAGTCTTAGATATTTTGGTGGAGACACTCCAGCTGCTGGGGGTAGGGACTACTGAGGATTTTCGCTTCACTCAGGAAGCTGATCTACTTTCAACACTGAGACCAATTCAAGCAAGAAAACCAGTAATTGACAACCTCCCCCTATGTATGTATACGCACATTTATCTATATATGTATATACACGTTTTGGCCTGTAATCAAAGAAAAACACAACTTAAATTTTGATTCTATTCTTTCCAGTACAAACCAATGGACAGAGGAATCAGCGGTATCTTCATCTTGCTCTACAATAGCAGACTGATAATGGCTGTTCTCGGTTGATGTTTGGAACCTCCTTCTGCCTCAATATCCGTTATCCTCTGGATCTGGGCTCCACACTTCCTACAGAAGGTAAGGAATTATTTATTTTTAATTATTTCATCATTCTGAAGAAAAATACTTTGTGGTTGACTTAATGAAATGTCGTTCAAAGGTGTTTCTTCATGATCAATCCTGACAGGGTCACAACAGTTGAAACAAAGAACAAGAAGCAGCAGCTGTTGGTGAAGCCAAGAGTTCTCACTCTCATCATGCATTTTCTGTGGAATTATTAATCCCTGAACATCAGTGACTTCAATCAAGTTTGAGTTGTTTTACAATATTCAGTTTACATGGTTACTTACTGTTAACACAACAGATTTCATCCATGAAATTTGAAGTTCCTAAAAGTATACAGCAATATCTTACATGTGGTTACCATATTTATTATGGTAATTTACTGTAAAATGGTTTACATTCTACCTGTTTCACAGGAAATTACTGTAGAGGTTTACAATCTTATAGTTACTGTAAATCTATTTTCAACCTTAAAATTACTCCATTATTCTCTGGATCTGGGCTCCACACTTGAGTTCCTACAGAGGGTAAAGAATTATTTATTTTAAATATCATCATTCAGAAGAAAAATACTTTGTGGTAGATTTTATGAAAAGCAGCAGCAGCACCAGCTGGAGGACCAGCCGGAGGAGCAGCAGGAGGAGCAGCAGGAGGAGCAGTCGCTTTTTTTTTTAATTATTTTTTATTTCATTAATTTCTCTCAAAAACATATAAGAGAGGGCCACTGGGTGGCACAGTTGTTACAGCATGCAGCCCAAGTATTCAGGCTACAAGCTCTCCTGCAGCAGTCACAGGTTCAACTCCCAACCTTTTGCCCCTTATCTTACCTCCATTTCTCTACCCTAATTTCCTTCCCAGCTACTGCTAATAAAAGTCACAAGAGCCAAAAAAAAAAATTTTTTTTTCAAAGATGTCAAAGCTGCTGCTTTATGCCTTTCAACCAGTGGCGGCTGGAAATGTATATGTCCATAAAATTTTCAGTCAGTTTAGAACAGATAGTTAGGGTCTATCCTTTCATACTAAATTAGTCAGCCATTAGTTGGGATCTATTCCAACTTGCTATTGTCAGTGATTCTCTTTTGTAAGTTTGATTTTGTTACTTTTTACAGCATTTTCTGTTGAGATACTTGATTTGACATTTTATCATTTCTGGTTTGGGTTTTTGGCTATAGCTCCTCAAATTTATCATTAGTTCATTTATTTTACTACACCTGGGATGTGGGGTGTGTTGGGATTTCCTGTAGATAAATCTGATTTCATTTTTCTGTTTTTGGACCTTGTTTTTTTTTAACTTGTAAGCTCAGACTGTTTCCCGTTGGACGACTTCAGGGACTTTGACGGTTTCATTCAGGCTCGAACCTCATTACCGCCGCTGATCAATGTCAATATCAAATCAAACAAGCAGTCACATTGAAATCTTGTCTTTGCGCGCTTTCATGGGCCAGACAGAATTAAATGACGGGCCGGATGTGGCCCGCAGTTTGACACGTGTGCTGTAAGAGGAAAGATGTATGAACTGACATACTGACTAGAAACTGCTATTTCTGCTCCATCATTTAAGGTCCCCAAACTGTGACCTTTGTGCGCCATCATTGACAGCCTGTGGAACATAAGGGTATGTGAAGTGGTAATAGCTCCAAATATGAGAATAAAGACACAACGGCAAATGCTAAAACTTCAACTGGTGTCACGAAAGGAAAGATGGGAGGCGGTGATGTGAATGTGACAACAGCTGTTGTCACCTCGCCAAAAGCAGGTACTTTACAGCCCGGGCTGGACTGGCCACCAGTGCCTGGTGGCTGTTGGCCTGTTTTAGGGTGGCACAATCCAAATTTACAGAATACAATTACTTAGAAAATTCATAAACAGCACCGACCCTTAAAGCATGGCAAGCAGCCCACTGGTCGTTACTTTTTTAGACTGACAAGTGGGCTGGCCAATGAAATCATTCAGCCCTTCCAACCTCCCACTCCCCGCTTTGATTCGCTTGAGCGGGATCTTGCGCGTAATGAGTATTGGACTTTAACTAATATGCTGGAGGGTCAAATTCTCCCTGTAATGGGCCTGTGTGCATTAGTCCATGAACACTGGTGTTTGCAATTTTTCTCACACCAAATGGTGAGAGCAAAAGAGATAACTACTTTTTTTTTAGGAGTTTATGGTTACATTAATCATATGCCTATTTGTTTGGGGCTTTTTGTTACTTTTACGCCCACATGGAACCTGTTCAGGGTCAATTCAAGCAAATTTCTATCTGGTTTGGCCTTTAATCCATACAAAACCATATATTTTTTTTAGTGGCGTCCCAGAGTGTATAAATCCAAAGACTGCGCGACTTTGTGTGAACAACCAAGGGGTAGTGTTTTTTTTTTTTGGGCAGTAATGATGTCATATCCAACTCTGTTTGTTTGCACCATGTGGGGTTCTACACACGCCCTGATTCAGAGCTGTATGTCCTTCTTTTTTCAGTCATGTGTCATCTCAGGGCAAATATACATATTGATATTTTAAATGCAGATTCATGGTTTCATTTTGGGGCCTGCATTTTTCAGCTCAGCACAATGTTAACAAAAGACTTTTGCAATCTGATGTCTTTTTTGCCAGACACGGCTTTGTGCAGACTAATATCAGACAGTTTTTTTGTAGACATGGAGCTGAATTTAAAAAATAAGCCGGCTATCATCAAATGTATATGAGTAGTAAATGAGCACATTGATTTTCTTTGGTAGTCTCTTCCACGGCACATAGGGCACTGAGATTTATTTTAAGTTTGGCAACAGCGTAGTTAGTGCGTATGGCATGTCACCATAGCATAGTGGGCTGCCATGGCCAAAAATGCCAGGGCCATTTTGTTGTCCCAGTCCAGCCCTGATTTCCGCTCAAAACAGAAACGTTTCTCATCACTTGTGTATCATCGATATGGATGCCTGAGATGTTGTTTTTGCTGGTGTTGTGTTCCTGTACCTGTGAAGACATCAGTGGAGGATTTGGGTGCATGAGATACTCCAGGAGCGGTGGTTGGTGAGGGCCAGTTCCATCGCTACTTCAGGAGCACCAAAGTTTCAGAGTATGTTTCCTGGGATCTCTGCAAGCGAAGAACGTCTACATTCCAATTGGTAGTCAGTGTTTACAGCTGAAATGCGTCATAGCTAATTTGTATAAAGTTAAACTGTTTTTAACTTTTTTTTTAGTTGCTCTAGTCGCTCAACTTTTGTAGCTTGTCGCTCCTGCCCATTTAAAGTGAATGATTTCAGGCAACTTTCCAGCTTTAGTCACTCTTGGTGTGAATGGACATTAACAGAGCAGGGATGTTGCGAAAGTGCCGGGTGGAGTGCGACTTAAACTTCTTTGATCCTGCAGTTTAGCCAGGCAAAGTACCTGGCGACATTAGAAGTGATTTAGTGAGAGCGAAACCACCAAAGTGACTGGTGGCCATGTTGGTGATGCGCTTAGAGTGGTCACAGTTGTGACAGCTAAGATGAAACCGTAGCTGAACTTACTGAATGGGTTCCAAGATGCTGTTGAAAAAGGAAAAGAACTTGCAGAGAAAATAGACATTACACCTTCTTAACTCTAACCCTTACCCAGTGGACAATCTTGCTCCTCGACACAGCTAAACCAGCCAAACTAAAGGTGGAAAACCCAACAGTAAGAGATGGACCATTCTGTTCAAATGCTGTCCACCATTGCTAATCACAATGAGTTTATCGAAACAATGAGCTCCTCTAGTTTTATCAATGCTCTTCACAGATTATTTGTGATTAGAGGCCCTGCTAAAAAGCTGAGGTCTGACTGTTTGACCAATTTCATCGGTGCATCCAAGGAACTGAAGCTTGCTCCTCCAAAACCTGGTGAGACAAGTGTAGATGACTACTTAAGCAAAAAGAGGTGTTCCTGGGTGTTCAACCCTCCCCACTTATCTTACATGGGAGGTCCATGCGAATTTATGATAGGCAGACTTGATGCTCTTACAAGCAGGAAAGCCTAAGCTGACTCATGAGATCCTGATGGCTGAAGTCACTGCTATCATCAGTGCAAGACCTTCAGTGCCTGTCGCCCCTGATCCAGAGGTGTCTTTAATTCTGACACCTTTGACTCAGAAGTTTGATACAGTCTCACTTCCACCTGGAGATTTCACGAAGGCCGACACTTTCTGGGCCCGAGTACCACAACCTGCTCCAGAGTGGTCAAAGGCGGCAGGACATTGTTCTTTTAAAGGAGAAACAACTTAAAAGAAATGAGTGGCCCATGGGAATGATTGTGAAGACTCTTCTGAGCAAAGAGAGACTTATTAGAAAAAATGAGGTTAAGATTACACATGACAAGACTGCAAAGACCCTCTGCAGACCAGTCCCATAGTGTATGCTTCTTTTGTCTCCAAGAGACTAGTTTATGTAAATAAGTTATAGTGGCATTTTCAGTAATGCCAGGCAGATGGGGGTGTACTGGACTGGTTCTTGTATTATTGTTCTGTTGTCATAGGAACTTCCTCTTTTTCCATACGCCAGGAAGAGAATAGTGGTGTTTCATTCTTCATCCAGGACAACCATTCTTTTCTTGCCCTTTGAGTTGCAATATGAGTAAGACCAGATGTTTCCCATAGTTGTTACTCTGGTTACTACTTATAAACAAATCTCATTAAATAAATTAATAAAATTCTGCACGCATTTATTTTATTGGAAACCTCTCTGGTTGTGTCTCATCCTGCTGATCCACAACACGGAGCTGTGAATGTATAAAACAATGTTACACAGCTGCAAAGTTTATATGAAGAATGTGGCTCTTTTCCTCTGATTTGGTGGATATCTCATGATGACATAGCCCAGCGTATACTGTCTCTGAGAAATACACCGTCCTGAGATGACAGTTGGCATGAATCTGAGAGGAAAATAGATGAAACATGAGCCTGGAATGATAAATGATAAAATCAAAAAAGAAAACAAAAAGACAGAGACAAAACTAACAAACTAACAAAACCCAAAGTTTGGAACAACTACCACCATGATTACTGTTTAAACTGTCTTATGCTCTTAGAAAAATATATGTAAACTAACTAATGAAATTAGTTGTATTCCGTTTAATGATTTGTAGTTAAATGCTTTTGTTTTTCTTTAGAAATTTGAGATTTTAAACATTAATCTTCCTTCCTAGAATCCTTTTTTGGAGCACAGGTTTCTGGTTTATTCAATACTCAGCAGTTTTTGTTTACCTACTTTGTGTAGAGTATTTTTAACTGAATTTGGGTTACCAAGGTTACTTCTGTTCTTGCAAACTAAGGCAGTATGCTGTTTTGTTTATTTTCAAAAAGTTTAATTAATGTTTCCAAAATTTTCCTTGGGTATGAGTGGTTGTTTGTCTCCATGTGGTCCTGTGGCGACCTGTCCTGGGTCCAGGACCTTTTGCTCTTAAAGAGAGCTGGTATAGGCTCCAGGAGACCCCTGTAATCCATCCATCCATCCATCCATCCATCCATCCATCCATCCATCCATCCATCATCTACAGTATACCCGCTTTGTCCTGTGAAGGGTCACAGGGGTCTGCTGGAGCCTATCCCAGCTCACTGTGGCCGAAAACCCCCTTAATCCTGCACGGGAATAAGCAGGTATTCAATTCAATTCAAAAATACTTTATTGATCACCTGAGGGAAATTCAAAAATATAGATTTTGGATGGATGGATAAAAGTGTTCACATTTAAATATAAAAACATGTTTTGGAGAAATCATAGGAAAGAGCTAAATGGCCCGTTTCAGGTTCAACAAACTCTGCAGAGTGAATCTGTAATTTAAATATATACCGTCAGGTGAAATTCTCTTTGCATGAAATAACAAAAAACACAAAACAACTTTGAAAGAGTTGAAGACAGGGATGTTTCATGAAGGCATCCCTATAGCAGCTTGGCTGGCAGCCTGTCTGGTAAAATGTTTCTGTCAGAAGTGTTGAAAGTTTCTGGAGACTTTTACTAACCTTTTTTAGACCTCGCTGAAATGTGAGATTGTCATTGGGCTCTTCATGTCAACGTAAAGTCAAGTCCCATCAGGACTTGGGCTCTGGACACCACCGTTTAGTTTCTGATTCAGCTCAGCAGTTTGGTTGTAACTATAGTAACTTTCTTCAGCGTCCTCGTCTCCTCTGCCATGATGTCCACGGTCTCTCACTGAGCTACGTTTGTTCTTGCTGGTGTGCGACAGTCTCAAAAAGCAATGTGCAGTTACAATGCTCGGGGTAAATGAGGACACCTCCTTTGAAAAGTAACATTTCAAGCAATATCTTAATAAAAACAATTTCCAAAATGTTGACAAGAAGGTTTAATACAACATCTGTTTAACTTATAATGTGAAAGTAAGGTCAATAATATCAAATTAGGGTGGCGCAAAAATGAGTACACCCCACAATAGAAACTACTACATCTAGAACTTTGTATCACCTTCATGATTTTTAATGACACCACCAAGTCTTCTAGGCATAGAATGAACAAGTTGGTGGCATTTTGCAATATCAATCTTTTTCCATTCTTCAGCAAAATAACCACTTTTAGTGACTGGATGGTGGATGTAGAGTGATGCTCAACTTGTCTCTTCAGAATTCCCCACAGGTTCTGGACTGGGTTCACATCAGGAGACATACTTGGCCACTGAATCACTTTCACCCTCTTCTTCAGAAATCCAACAGTGGCCTCAGATGTGTGTTTGGGATCATTGTCATGTTGGAGAAGTGCACGATAGCCAAGGGCAAAGAGTGATGGGAGCATCTTCTCTTTCAGTATAGATCAATAAATCTGTGAATTCATGATGCCATCAATCAAAACTCCCCCACACCACCAGCTCATGCAGCCCCACATAAGGACACTGCCACCAACATGTTTCACTGCAGGCACCATGCATTTTTCTTTAAATTCCTCACCTTTGTGACACCATATAGTTTTGAAGCCATCAGTTCCAAAAACAAGTGTCTTGGTCACCCCAGTTTGACTTTCTACTTCTTTACATAACTGCAGTGAACTTACATACCAATTTTCTTCAATCTTCTCATCAGAAGATGCTCTGGTCGAGTTGTTAACTTTCATGGACGATCTGGACGTCTCTGTGAGATGGTTGCAGTTCCCTCTTTCTTAAATTTTTGGACCACTTTTGTTACAATATTCTGACTGATAAGTAAAGCTTTGCTGATCTTCTTGTAGCCTTCACCTTTGTGATGTAAAGAAATGATTTTCTTTCTCAGGTCTTCTGTCATTTCTCTTCCATGAGGTGTCATTGCTGACAGCAAAATATGGGAAGGGGCTTTGACCCCCTTTTATAGTCAACTGTCTGCTGAACACCTGTGTAACAACTAATTAGACTCACCAGTGATTGTATTCTTGTTAAATTAGACATTTATAGTCTACAATTTAGCTTTACTCCATGGATTTTCAGTGGGTTGTACTCATTTTTGCACCTCTGTAATGTGAATAAAACTGAAAAATGTGTAATTTTAAGTTATATTAATGACATTACTTTCACATAAGTTAAACAGATATTATATTAAACTTGTTAGCATTTTGGAAATTCTTTGTTTTCATTAAGCTGTTGTTTAAAATGTTACTTTTCAAAGGGTGTGTACTCATTTATGCTGAGCACTGTATCACTATGGCCTGAACTGGAGTTTATGGTTACTTTATGTGGTTTTTGCTAACAGTAGGAACAGGAAAACACAAAAGTTTCAGGATTCTTTCAGAAAGTAATCCGATATTCCCTCATATGAAATTGAAACTCCTGTTTTAACACGGAGTAGAAAAGCAAAAAGCAAAAAGAGGTGCGCTGCTTTAGAGTCGATCCTATTTGAATGTGTTTGCTCCCTACTTCAATAGGAGTCAGTAGGAGGACATCTGGAGTTCAGACAGAGTTACTGCACTGCAGGATCTCCATAGAGCTGCGATTCTCTTTAAGCACAAGATCAGCAGTGATCTTCTGTTGTAGTCATTTTTTTGGAATTTAAAATATTGGAGTAAAAAAATACATCCAAACATTACATTACATTATGTGAAATGCATAGTGACTAGTAGTTAGTCAATAGTCTGGTGTGTAATTATACATATTTCTTTGATATTCTCAGTGTTACATTGTATTGTATCACAATTATTGCTAACATTAGTTTATTTTGCAACAACAGTTATTTTTGATTTTTTTTTTAAACTTTTTTTTCCATTTGCATAATAGGGAAGAGAAATTAGAAACATCCTTACGAAAGAGGATGTGGAAAAATTAATCCATGCTGGACTAGGTAGGAGTAATGTAATGCGTTGCTTTCTTGCTGTACCACCTTAGAGGTTACATCTTACCAGTTCTGTTGACCTGAAAGTCTGGATGCAGCTTCTTCATACTCTACTATGTCACACTGATTCAATCCATAGCTAAAATTTGAATTGTGTGACAGATTTCTACTGTCTAATCCTATTTAGAAAGAATATAATTTTCAGCAAAAATCCTTAATCATTAACACACAACAGTGAAACACCATATGCACCATTGTTTACAGTTTCCTTATGGTAACTCCAACAGAAATAATCACTTATCAACTTTAGCCTGGTCATTCTGCAGAATATCCAGTAACATTAGTTGAGGATCTAGTGTCTAAACTAGAAGTAGCTTGTTTCCAAAGGCTTGTCTCAACCAACTTATACTGGCATTTATTTGTTCCACACGACTGAATTTCACCATATGAGTAACATTAATGTTTTGATTATTTATGTTTCCATATTTTGCAAAATAGCTGTTGCTGTGCAAAAGTAATGCAAGATAATCCCGTAACAAAGGTTGTTTATAATCTGGGTCCTAATCCTGTTGAATGATGTAACACACCTCTTGAGTTAGGAGGATTCACACTGTACCCATGGTATGCACAGATTTCCACAGAGGGTGTGTCTGCACAGTGTCATGAGCTGCTCTGAAAGGCCATATTTACAGATTATTATCACACACACACGCCTGGTAACCTCAACCAAGGCTTTATGCGTATATCCATCCGAGGTTCACATTTACACCTGTATGTACACATGAACATTGTTGATCATCATTGTGTTGTTATTGTCAGCAAAAGTTTTATACGTGTCACAGGTAATTATAATGGTAATAAAATAACTATCATATTTTGGTCGCTTTTCGGCATGCTATGACAGCGCTTGAAAGCAATAATTACAGCAAAGTTGGAGCAGTCCCTTTAAGAATCTCCTGGGTGTGGAAAGTGGGGAGTTTTTTGTGTGACTGTAGCCAACTGGTTGGGTTCCATTTCGCTCGTGTCACGTTCTTGTTAAACGTTATGTGATTTAAACATGAGTTTTACAAGTCCAGTTGGCAGCACGAATTAATTAATTCACGGTAATAGGTTTTAAATGTTAACTGTCGCCATTAAAAGCAGAAACGTTGCTTCAAATGAGAGTAAAGGTCAGGCAAAGGCTTTATGCAAGTGTTCACATGTTTCGGAATGGAACACGTCCACTAGAGACTTAGTCTCTCTATGCATCCACGACACTCTTGCCGAGGGAAAAAGTGGCAGAGAACGGGATAGAATTAAATAATAGCGTACACAGCCTTTTAAAGAAGGAAAAGGGGGAAGCGAAACTTAATTGAGCCCCTTCCCCGTTTGCTTGACTTCGCAGTTCACCAGCGGCTGCCTCGGGCTCCCCCGGACACCATGGTTGTAGCTTCTCGGAGCTGATTATCTGTTGGAGTCAGAAATGAGCAGTGTACCATAGACGAGCGTGGGCAGCGTGTCTCCAAAACAAACCCAGCGACTCTATTGTCTGAAAGCAGGTCGTCCAGAAGATGGGGCATCCTCCTCTTGAGTTCAGTGACTGTTATAAGGACAGTCCCGACTTTAGAGAGACGCTCAAATGTTACGAACTAGAGCTGGAGAGGACGAGCAAATTTCTCAAAGAGTTGATCAAAGATGGAAACAGTGTTATTACTGCGATTAAAGGTGAGCTTCCTTTCAGTTTAGCCCTCTTTTTTCTTTTTAAAAGTGTTGAGTGTGTTGCTTTGTCCGACTCAAGTTCAGCATCAGTGGGCCTTTCTGGGTTTCTGCAGGGGGATACTCAAACGGGTCTCTTAGAAAGGCCATTGATATGATGCAGATGTGCATCATGACCGGCGCTGTTTGTTCCCAGACTTCACAACACTGCCTCCCTCTGCAGGATTTATATCTTTCCATTTGCTGTGCTTTTCCTTTTTTTTTCCCACCCTCTCTCGTCATTGATATGCAGGGCCGTTTCTGGCTTTTTTTGGATGCCCAGGGCAAGATTCTGTGTGGTGGGCCCCTCTTTTGCTAAATATTCAAAAAATGTTCACCTCTTTGGAAATATTACACCTTGGGTGTGAATGGTCCTTTCGGTATTTCCTTCTATCCCAACACTTCTGCTTCTTTGGTGTTTTCGAGACTGTCTGAAACCACCCCCTGGCTTCTGTCTAGTCCACCAGTCCACAGTTATTACACAGGGATTCTAATGAGGAGGACTATTTAGTGAGTTCACTGGCTAAATTAATTTTAAGACACTATTATGGTCACTGTTCATCACTATATCACTGACTCACTGATAAACGTAACAGGTCATAATATGTATGTATGTGTGTGTGTATATATATATATATATATATATATATATATGTGTGTGTGTGTGTGTGTGTGTGTGTGTGTGTATATTTATGTATATGGACAAACTATCAAGTCATGTGACCTATAAATTTGTACAGAGAGCCTTTTCCCTTGAACCATGTGGTGCCATGTTGCAAAGGGGCAGGACAAAGCTGCTCTCATTCATGCATGTCAAAGACATGTTATCTGATTGGTCAGTTTTATTGCTTAGTATAAACATACAAGCTGTGGTACAAACAAAGTCATCTTCCGTACAGTTGTCATGGATGTAATCTCGAACTGTAGAGACTAAAACCGATTACTGTACCAGGATTTAAATATGTTTAATTCTGCTGCAAAGTTGGCACTTTTTAGGGATTTGCACTGTTTTGGAGCCAGCCCCAAGTGGGCAGTGGAGGAACTGCAACAGAATTATTTCCTGGATGGGCTTCAACCCGGAAGTGGGACAGTTGCCACTTGGTTACCAGCATATGTTCCCCCAAAAAAAGTAAAACAAAAAAAAAAGAAAAGAAAAGTGCACTGATGTTCAGGCACGACCATATAAGGTGATAGTACAAAATTGCTGTTGTTGCACATTCATCAGCTGCAACTTACATAAGATGCAATTTATTTGTTCTGTTGTTTGTCTGAGCTACTTAAAGGAAGTATACAAAAGAACCGCAAGCTGCAACGGTGCAGAACAGAACCTGCACCGCCACCTAGCCAGTATGCGAGAGTCTGGACAGTTTTCTGAGGCTAATGTAGCGACAACAGCAACATGTTATCAGTGATTTATGTTTCTAGGCCGAACCAAAGCTGTATTTCTATTGTAGATATGGAGATAGGGAGCCTGGGTCACAACCTCTGTTATAGCCTTACGTGCACCTCCCCAGACACGTGACTAGACATCAAGACTACGCAAACCCCAACAAGTGTGATTGGTCGTTTTGCTTTCTTTTTCACGTATTTCTGACTTCTAACATTTCTTCTTAACTTTCACTATGGTTAGGTAGATCTATGGATTTCTTTTAAATAATGAAAACTCAATGAATGTTACCATGATTTCAGTAAAAATGACCTCACACTTGTTTATATGGCTACAAATGAAGACAGGCCACTTTCTTTCTCTGCTGACCTTTTACCCTGGGGGTCCCCTGGTGGCTGTGGGGGCTCCATACATCACCGTAGTCCGCTTATAGCAAGAAATAACTTTAGTGATGTGTCTGCTGTTTGGTACAGCGTGGGACCAGTCCAGCTGATGCAGTGGACCTTAGCCAGTGATAGAAAACGCTACTGTAAGTGTGGCGCCCACCAGGGGAACACTGTATATTTTGTCTGAATGATGAGCTTTTCACTTTGAAAACAGAAGCTGTAATTGTAAATACTTCGGCAGTGTTGCCCTATAGTCAGTGCAAGTAATAGTCGGAGGTCACAAGAGCATTTGCATGTGATAGACTGCACCAAAGGGTTTTCAGAGAAACTCTGTGGTGCCTGAACTCATGGCAGTCAGAACCAACTGCTTGTGCATGTTGGGTTTTATCGGTTTCCACGTCCTTTTTTTTTAATGCAAAATATGCATTTGCCAGTTTGCATTTCTGTTAACTTCTCTCTGTGGTTTGTTATGCAAATAGTTAAAGAAAACCACAAAATGACTGAAGGACTGAAAACCATTCCATTGCAAAAAGAGGTACTTATCATGAGAGATACTCCTTAGACTTCTGTGACGAAATGTTTCAAGAGTATTGATCTGACAGGCTTTGTTTTGATATTAAAAGCCAGACAAAACAGGGACAATAGTACTGCATCAACCTCACACTGGCTGCTGCTGCACTGCAGAATCCAGCCAGAGATGTCTTTCATACTTTGCACTGTAAAAAAATGCAGCTAAACCTGAAGTGCCCATAACAACAGTAGCATTGTGTCTAAGGAACAATAAAGAAATGTATTATAATGTGTTAATAAGAGTCGAGACGTCTGGATCTCCATTCGGCTGTTTTAAGAGAAATAAATCTTGTTTTTATTTTTTTAATAGGCTATTCATTGGCTGTGCAGAAGTTTTCCCAGACTCTCAGTGCATTCCAGTTTGACTTCATTGGCGACTCCCTGACAGATGATGAGATCAATATTGGTAAGATGAAAATAGACACACTTCTCAACACACACATTAATACGTGCTACTAAAATCATGGTGGGGAATTCCTTTTTAGATATGCTTTATTATAAAGGCTTTTGTGTCACAGTAAAACAAATAAATAAATGTAATTAGAAATTTCCTGAATGTTATCAACAGGTTTCAAAGACTTCCTTTTTTCTGACTATGTTCTGCAGCTAGATGGCAATTTGTGAAGAAGCAGGAAACAAATTAGCTTCCTACAATTTAAATGTCCACCCCCTCCCTTTTTTTCTTTTTTTTTTAAGCCTTTTTAAATGTGTTTCCTGGATTGGTGCGTCAGCTAAAATAACAAACTGGAAAACCTTTAATCCGGTTGCCATTGTTGTGTTTTTATCCCCAGCTCAGTCGTTTCAGGAGTTTGCTGGACTTCTGCAGGAAGTGGAGCACGACAGGATGATGCTGGTGGGTTATCAGCTTCCTCCAAGATCACTCTGCATCCTATTTGAACCCTCATTAGATAGATGACACCCTGTTGATATGTTCTGCACTGAAGACGTGACTACCAAAGAAACTTGTGGCACATTCTGTCACAAAACCAATGAACCTTCTGTTTAATATGAAGCTATTATTAAGCTTTGGAAGGAGCCAGCAGCACTCAAACATGCTGATTGTGTAAAAGAGGCCCTCATGCAAAACATTTAAAAGCAATGCTGGCAAATATTTTGCTTTCAGTTCCTCTCTTTTCTTTCCTTGTTCCTTTTTTTTGTTAAAGGTTGCATATTGTTCTGCTGGTACATTTTAATGCCATTTTAAACACTTGGGCTCCAGCTTCCCATTGCTGATAGGCTAGGTAAACCAGAGCATCTGAAACATCGATTAGACTGGTTTTTCTGGTACAGATCTAATTTTAGAACAGCTGTTCGTGTGGTAGGTGAAGATCAATGATGCACAGCGGCATCAGCTGAGGAGAGTGTTATTTCCATACTCATATTGAAACTCAAATCTACAGCTTCAGCCTTTTGAAAGTGTCAAAAGTGAAGTAAATGTGCATCCTGAACTGCACCTTGATAATATAAACAAACCGTGTTGTTCCATGTCCAGGTTCAGAATGCTTCTGATCTGCTCATCAAGCCCCTGGAGAAGTTCAGGAAGGAGCAGATAGGAGTAACAAAAGTAAGTGCTGTTATTGATTATTGGGATGTGGAGCCAAAATGTGACTAATTCCTATGAACAGAGCCAGTCAGCTGCTGGACCAGCACTGGACCCACTCATGTCTTTTATAAGGTTTTGTTGTTGTTTTTGTAAGGTCAGTCAGTTCTTTTTTTTTTGTTTTTTTTTTTTAAAAGACCATCCTGATACTACTTCTACTCTGCAAACAGGATGTTTTAAGCTACTTCCCCAAAACGATTTATCGCTTTTTACGGCCAGTTTGCATACATAATGTATTGTGTGGGAAACTTTCAAATCCTCTTTACATTAAAGGCATCCTGTCAAAAAGAGACTATTTTTTCATGAAATTATGCAATTGATAAGTATGTATTTTTGGTTCTTATTGTAGTAGTTGCAAAGAGCTTCTGTTTTCTAAAATGATGCCTTTAAGATCATCAGGAGGTTACTAAGACCACTTGGCGTAGCACTTTAGCGTCTTTTATGATTACTTTCACACGATTGCTTTCAACGAAACTGAAAGATATGTTAGCATTTAAAGTCACTTCTTTGAAACGGTTGTTGTAAAGTAAAATGTTTATTTTCTTAATTCCAGTTGTTAAATGTAACTTTTATTGTAATTTTTATTTTTGTCAGTAATTCAAACGCTTAAATACTTCATGCTTCATAACAGAAATAATCAAAACAAATCCTGACAGTGAAATGGATGCCATGGCAACCGTTATTAGTAAATTTGGTCAGGTGTAGTTTTTTTTTAATGCTTCCACTTTAACTTTAGTATATTAATTATATATTAGTTCATATAACCCCAATGACAAAAACAATGTGACGCTGCATAAAACAGACATAAAAATAGAGCACAATGATTTGCAAATTTCATAAACCCATATTTTATACCCAGTAGAGTATAAAAAACACATCAGATTGTGAAACGGAGACATTTTTACCATTTCAAGTAAAATATCTCATTTTGACTTTGATCATATATTTCTTACAACAGTAAGAAGATGTAACTGTCTTTATAGAAGAGCAAACTGAATTCTCTCTTAACTTTAATTTTTTAAAGCTATTTTTAAAGACAGTGTAGCCGGTTAGTCGTAGTTTCTCTCTGTGTTTAACAGAACATGTGTAGAAAGCTTCGAGATGTCTCATCTTTGTGAAAGCGCAAAGATTTCATTTACAAAAGACTAAAACAAATAATTCACCAAAGAGAGACATGATTATGTTGTTGCTCTGGGACAGTAAATTGTCTCTGTCCTGGGTCATTGACGCAGTTTTTAAAGGTTTAAGTTGGAGAAAAGCGGTGAAGATTTCCATTTGTGTTGGACCACGATGCTGTACGGTGAACAGAATTATTTACCTCCGCCTTCAACCTCCGTGCAAGTCTTTCGCCCGTGTGCTTGTCGGCAGATTGCTTTCATGCTTTCACAGGTCGGTTTAACCGTGTCTGCTAACCGGACGGAGCTTGCATAAGTACTTCTGCTTTCAGAACTGTGGTTTCTCTCTCTATATCTGTACTCTTAATAAAATCTTTACAGTGTATTAATGTCCACTGAGTGCCCAGAAATTGCAGAAAAATGGCAACCCTCCTCTTATGTGGTTGAACTTGTGTTAATTATTCGTGGAGGTACCGTCGGTACTGTGCCAAATATTTTCTATTGACGAAGGGTCTGGACCTCAGACAGACCAGTTCAGCACTTTGGGGCTCATTTAAAAAAAACAACAAAAAAAAACTGCATAGAATCTTTGCTAAAAGAACTGAAAATGGAGTGCACAAACAAAGAAAAAAATCCTGATTTATAAAACCATGGATATACACATCTGCAAGCTTTATAAATCACAGACCACCTGGAGGTTTGTGTGGGTGCGTCGCTGCACACTGTGTTAATCGTATCAAACACATACCTGTTGGTTAATTTCCGTTGCAAAGAGCTTGTTTTTGCCAGAAACACGTGTGCGGTCCACATGCCCCTGGATGGAGCGGTTCCGGTAGATCGATCCGTTTAACACTGGACTCATTTCAGCACATAGATCCAAGAGCAATATCTAATAATCAGTCATCATCAGTGAGCAGGAAGTCTGGCTGGTCCCTAAAACTCTCTCCATCCTGATCCATTCAATCTCAATCCATTCATCCTCCAAACTGTACACTGTACACACATTTTTGCAATTAATGGATCAATCAGCGCTGTCCTCCACTATAGAATATAATTTGATTGTGAAGTATGATATATGCACCTACTTCGCTGATTGTTTATGGAATGGGACACGCCTTTGATATTGCAGGCTTGGCTGTTAATATTTATGCAGAACTGATTTGCAACTGAGTTGCACACATTCTCCCACTTTTCTTTTTTTTTGTAATTCTCTTTTTATTGGGTTTTTGTTTTTATTTTTTGTGCAAACACTATCACTCAGGATACAAAGATGTACCATATAAAAACAGACCCAACAGGGGAAAAAAAAAAAAAAATGTAAAGACACACTGTAAGCAGTATCATCGACAAAAGTCAGCATACAACACTATTACAAGTTTTAATGCATATTACATTTTCCTCACAACCACTATTCATATCACAAGTCGCATAAATCAGACATAATCATAGAGAAAATACCACCCGCCGTTCCAGGAAGGAAATAAGGCACCAAACTGTGTATCTTATTGTCAATCAGTTAATCATTCAGTATCATGCTTAAGTAAGGACGCCGTATTTTCCAAAATATTTCCAGTTCGTTGTTCAGTTGAAAAATTAGTTTTTCATACTTTGCTATTTTAGTTATTTTCTCCACTTCATCCCAAAAGGGATGGTATATTCTTTTGTCTTCCAGTGCCTAAGCACTATCCTACAGCCAGTGATACGAGCTAATCTACACCATAAACCATAAACTCACCCCTTCTGGTATCATATCTAGTATGCAGAGTGCTGGGCTTTGTATTATTTCAGTACCAAGAATATTATATTCCATTAATTCCTGGTCATGTGACAGTTGTACATGTGTTTAAATGTTCCTTTGTCACATCTGCAACACAAATCAGATTCCAATCGCTCCTATGAATAATCCTATAAATCTCATCTGTATTTCGCTCGATGTTTTACACCAGGAACCCACAGTTTCTCTGAATCTCTCATCAGTTCTTTCTCTTTCTAAATCTTCTTCCCAGGCTCGTTTGAGACCATTGAATTTTGGTGGGACAGATTGTCTCATAGTGCTGTCAAATATCGAACCCCCACCCTTCACCTGTTGATTGTCCTGTAACATTTTATATTTAATCATTATCTCTCCAAATGACATAAAAGTACCATCCTTGAAAACATCTTCAATGAAAATTATACCTGCCTCGACCCAGGCTCTCCAATAAAGCATCGTCTTGCCCACTTTTAAGAGTTCATTGTGCCAAAGAGGCTTTTTTTTTTTTTTGTTTTGTTTTTTTTTGGTAAAAGAAGGTTCTTCCCCAATAATTTGGTGTGATAGTGGGTTCCTAATTGGTATTTCTCCTCTTGTTTGTGATATGAAAACCAGAAGGGGTTCTAAAAGTTCTATAAGTTCCTTTTCAATTAAAACCCATCCTGGAACTTGGTCTCCTGTTATACACTGTTAGGACATCTGGCATAGTGACACCACTCAACTCTCAGGAGACTGAGACCCCCGTCCCCATTAGTCTCACACAGTTTAAATCCATTAGAAGAGAGGTCTTCTGCCTGCTCATAAAAATACATTTTTGAGCCTTGATAGTAAACAAAAAATAAATAAATAAATAAATGAATAAATCAAATAAAGCTAGATGCTGCAGGAAATCATTTATCACCATAGTCTTGTAAATAAACTTAAAATATGTCTGAGTTTGTATGTTCAAAGATAACACAAGTATAAATCGCAATTGCAGATAGTTTCTCCTGGTCTTTCAACTGGTATTGCATCCTGCAGCAGCCCAGTAAAGAAAGAAAATGACTAAACGAGTAAAAGCACATAAATAGATATCCAGTCTCCTCGAGTGCAGCGACTTCACAGGTAAATTTGGATTTCAGCTCACCAATTCAGGGTTTGAAGACGGCTTGTCAAGTCGGTGACCTCGTCCACCTTATTTTTTATTTTTTCGGCCCCTTGATGAGAGAACAACTTCAGCTTCCTCAGGTGAACTGAAGGTGTGTCTGATGTTGTCGACGGTGACCCCCATCATAGCTGGGTATGCCTTAGTGTACCGCAGCCCTTTTTCAAGCAGCTTCTTTTTCACTCCATCAAACCTCTTGTGCTGGTGGATAAGGTCCTGAGACAAATCCTGGAAAAAGGAGACCGGTTTCCCCTTCCACGTCCCTCATCCTTTCTCTCTCGCTGCACGTAGAATAGCCTCTCAGGAACCGTACCAGGATGTGCTGGCCTCTGCCTCCTCGTTGGTCGGTTCTGTGGGGGCGCTCGATTTCAAAGTCCTGTGTCAGCTCTGCACCCAGTGTTTCAGAGATGAGTTTCTGTACAAACCCCTGCATATCACGTCCTTCAGTGTCTTCCTCTGTCCCCATAATTCAAACATTATTGCGCCGCCCGGCATCCTCCAGGTAGATAATTTGCTCCTGCAGCAGTGTGACGGTTCTCATCGCTGTGTTCACCGCTGTCTCTCTGACTCCATCTTTACCCTCCAGCGTCAAAATCCATGTTTCAACGGTTTGGAGCAAAGTTTAAATGCTAGCTAGCTCAGCTGTGGTGTCAATCTGCGGCGCTGCCATTTTATCTTCTATCTAGCTTGGCTTCTCAGACCGCACTGTGTGATGGGCTTTTGGAGTCGCTGGATGCGTCTTCCCTTCTTGTTCTAATATGGAGTTAATTTATGTATTTTAGATCGCTCCAGAATCGCTTTAGGAGGGTGAACCGGGTGAAGCCCTACGGAGTGTCTCAAGTTTGTGTGAATTGTTAGACTTGTGCACCTTTTACGCCCTTTTAATTTAAATTATAAAACTGAGTCCTAATAAATTAATTTCCGTTTGGGGAATGATCAATATTATTAAATTGAATCTAATGAAAGTTTTAACCATGCACAGTGACCTGTGACCTTTTAGCTTCTCCTAAGTTTCTGTTTTATCTTTTTCAGATTCTCCAAATGAACTTTTTCATTGCATTTAGCCAAATATTCCAACATACGCTTGCTAAACGATTCACTTGCATAATCGTATAAACATTATTTCTTATTTTTTAAATTCCTCCCACAATCTTTATTTATTGAGATTATCTAAATGTTCACAATAGTTAACTGTTAATATTCTTTATTTTACCCATTTTAAGGACTTTTTGTGTGTTGAGACGTCTTAGGGACGTCGCTGCGTGGACATATTTTTCAAATTCACATTATTAGTTTCTCAATTTCCCTGAGATACAATTACCACTAATTATTCTGAAGTAAATTGAACATTTTATTTTAGGATAATGCATTACTTTTTGTTTGAGCTTTACATTTTAAATACCATTATAAATACATAAAAATTTAAATCAATCTGATAAAGTCCTTATTATAGTTTTTTTTTTTTCCCCAAACAGGCAAACGCATTGGTAACTCTTCACATTCTATTTCAAATCAATCTGTGAAGAAAATTGTGTTGAATTTGTTATTACTTCACAGAAACTGAAGAAAAAGGAAGATTGAGGTCTTTAAAATAAATAGCGTTGGGTTCAGTTAGTGAGGACATTTGTTCTGTTAAAAAGCAGGTGACTCTTATGACAGCAAATGTTTTACAGGCTGGTTATAGTGTATTTCTCTGAAAATCCGAATAAAATGAGTCGTTCTAGACATCATAAAGAAGAACAGCTTGCTTTGATTAAGAAGTTGATTGGAGAGGAGAAAACGTAAATCATCTCAAATGCTTTAAAATATCAACCGATACCAGAAAGACCTGGAAAAAAAAGGAAAAACTCCCATCTGAATGGGTGGAAGAAAAGCCAAAATGGCAACGACTGAGCCCATGATCAGCTCCAGGGTGATTAAAGGAAGATTAAAATCACCTGAGGATGCCTACGTGAAGCCAAGATATCAGCAAGAAACCAGAGAACACACTGACTGCAAAAAACAAGAAATGCAGAAGTTTTGTGGAATGAATTCCAATCATCCTGGGCTGAAATACCTGCTCACAGGTGCCAGATGTTGGCCGACTCCATGCAGCACAGATGTGAAGCAGTTCTCAGAAACAGGGTTATACAGCTAAATATTAGTTCAGTGGTTCATAAGAAAAATAAATCTTCGAGCATTTCTCAGTTCATGCAGTAAATGTTTGAGTTTGGAAAGAAAAATGCTGGTCACCATTATTTTTTCTTTCAAACCCCCCCCCCTAATATTCATTTTTCTTTACTTTCTGTAAAGCTTTTTGAGCTTTAGTCAACTTTTTTTTTTTAAAACACTTCTATTATTTTGAACACATCTATGGATTCTTCATTATAAATCTGTCGACTAAGCGTCTCCCTTTCAGTTAGAGGAATTCACACTGATTTTGATTGCTTGTTGTTCTGTAACTACTTAGCGGAGTAATCGTGAATGGGTTTCTGTTTGCAAGCTTGTGGACCAACACTGAGTTGTTTTGGCTGAGACCTTTAAACATTCAACAATGCAACAATCAAAGTGCTTGAAATAATTCTTGTTGGTTCCTGAGAGCCTTTTCTTTCTGCTAAACTTAATAATCCTCCTTGTTCTAATCTTTCCATAATCTCCCATCTTTGCCTCATCTATCCCACAGGAAAAGAAGAAGAAGTTTGAGAAAGAGAGTGAGAAGTATTACTCCCAGCTAGATAAACATTTGAATCTTTCTGCCAAGAAGAAGGAGAGCCAGCTCCAAGAGGTCAGACGAAGCACAACTGTTTTGCATTAATTCTGTAGTGAAATGAGTCGCTGAGAGTTCCACTGTTTTGTGTTTGTGTGTTTGGTAAAATATCCTTACTTTTCCACTTAAGGCTGATGACCTCCTCGAGAGAGAGCGGCAGAATTTCTGTGAATCATCAGTGGAGTATGTGTACCAGATTCATCAAGTACAGGACAGGAAGAAGTTTGATGTTGTGGAGCCGGTGAGTGCTTGCCATGGTTTCACACACTCCTTTTTCCTGGAGGGTTGAGTACAGTGCACAGATGGGGGTCTCGCAGCATTGCAGGGTAATGCAGTGTAATGCAGGGTAATGCAGTGTAAAGCAGTGTAATGCAGTGTAAAGCGGTGTAATGCAGTGTAAAGCGGTGTAATGCAGGGTAATGTGGTATAATGCAGTATAATGCAGTGTAAAACAGTGTAATGCAGTATAATGCAGGGTAAAGCAGTGTAATGCAGTGTAAAGCGGTGTAATGCAGGGTAATGCGGTATAATGCAGTGTAATGCAGTATAATGCAGTGTAAAGCGGTGTAATGCAGTATAATGCAGGGTAATGCAGTGTAATGCAGTATAATGCAGTGTAAAGCGGTGTAATGCAGTGTAATGCAGTGTAAAGCGGTGTAATGCAGTATAATGCAGGGTAATGCAGTATAATGCAGGGTAATGCAGTGTAATGCGGTGTAATGCAGTATAATGCAGTGTAAAGCAGTGTAAAGCAGGGTAATGCAGTGTAAAGCAGTGTAATGCAGTATAATGCAGTGTAATGCAGTATAATGCAGTGTGAAGCAGTGTAATGCAGTGTAAAGCGGTGTAATGCAGTGTAATGCAGGGTAATGCAGTGTATGCTTCGCTTCCAGGTGCTGGCCTTTCTTCACAGTGTTCTAACACTCAACAACCTTACTGTGGAGATGACGCAGGACTTCATGCCTTACAAACAGGAACTGCAGCTCAGCCTGCAGAATGTAAGTGGAGTTAATTACATTTAACGGGATTTAATGTCCTCTAATTAGATTTTCTTTGAGTGCTTTCTTGGTTTGTCTTCAGACAAGAAACCACTATGACAGCACTTCCGAGGAACTGGAGGAGCTGATGAAAAGAATGAAACACCCGTCCCAGATCTCAAAGATGCACAATTTTATGCCGATGGAGGGTTATCTCCTCTGTCAGGAGAAGTGTGAGTGTACCTGATGTTCCTACAGGTGACTGTTTCAGTTCCTCCAGTCTGCTAGTTTCGTCTGGTCCATCCCGCGTTTCTTTTGTTTCCCCAGGGGCTCTGGGTGTGTCATGGGTGAAATATTATTGCAAGTATAACAAGGAAGGACGACTGCTGATCATGGTGCCTTGTGAACAGAAACCTGCAACAAAACAGGTGCTTCATGGTCACAAACACAAAACAAAAGTGTCACTTTCAGTTCACATGATCTCTTGTTTATTTCCTCAGACTCCTTGCTCTTTTGTCATTGACTCGATCCCTTTTCGCAGTTTTAGTTCTAGTTTAGTTATGTAACGTAGCCTGCACAGTTGATAGTTTACTCCTATTCTCATTCTCATTATTAGAGTACATTTATTTATATGTAATACCGCCTGTACCTGTAAAACGGCACACATTTGCTGTGGCTTCTTTTTTGTTAAAATTCTGTGACATCACAACATTTATTTCCATCCAGAGTTGCATTACCAAGATCGTGTATTTATGATGGGAGAGTCACACCTGCACATCCCAAAGATTCTCAGCAGGGTTCAGGTCTGGACTCCATGTCAGGGAAGAGAAAAACAATTGTTGGAATAATCTGGACATTCAGTATATTCAGGTATATATATGACCTCATAATGATCGGAGGAACCGCAGCAACCCCAGATCGTAGACTGCCCCCACAGGTGTGTACTGTAGACACTAGGCATGATGGGTGCATCACTTCATCTGCCTCTCTTCTTACCCTGATGCTCCCATCACTCTGGAGCAGGGTAAATCTGGACACATCTGGACTCATCAAGTGGTTTTCTTAAAGCTACAAAGCGCTTCAGTCCCAGTCCCTTGAGTTCGCTTCACAATATGTGGAAATTTAGATTTCACCAAACGTGATCGCTGACCACGATGGTTCAAGATTTTCTTTCCGACCTCATTACTTCCTGGAAGATGATGTTTCCACCACCATCCTTCCAGTTATTAAGAATTCTTTGGACCAGTTCTAGCTGTTCCAGAAACCTCGTTAGATGTTTTCTTTGCTTGATGCATGCCAATAATTTGATCCTTTTGAAACAGATTAACATCTTTTCCACAACCCCAGGATTTGTCTTCCAACATGGTTGTTTAAAAAAAAAGAAGCTTCTCACGGCATCAGCTGGGATTCAGTAACTTGTTGAAGCTGAAACATAATCATCCATGCAGTGATGATCTTATCTGTTTGCTCAGTTAAATCCAGGTGGTGATTTATTTTTATTTTGGACTGGCAGTACACACACACACACACATATATATGAATATAAATATGTTTCTATACATTTCCTATGTTTTTTAATCTTTTTTTTTGTTTTAGTTGTCTGTGTTGTACCATAACCTTGCTGCTTTAACTCTTGAATTTCCCAGTTTGGTACCAGTGAAGTCCATCTGCCCCCGTACATCTCTATCTTATTTGACCGACCGCTGTCCAACTCTCTCTCTCTCTCTCTCTCTCTCTCTTTTTTTTTCTCCCCCGCAGTGCCCTACGCAGCTAACTCTGAAGTCCTGCATCCGCCGGAAGACGGAGTCCATAGACAAACGCTTTTGCTTTGACGTGGAAACCGTTGAGAGGTTAGTGCAAACAAAACCTGGGAAAGCGTGCGCCGAGGCAGCACGATAACCCTGTGGGATAAACAGGTGAACAGGTGGCTTACAAGGACGGAGCGTGAAGGCTAAATGGACCGTAGCCCAAACAATCTCTGAGCGACGGGCTGGTGCTGGAAACAGATGGCAAACCCGTTGATTTCAGGGGGAAGGAACACAACAAACTCATATTTATATGAGCAGGCTATTCGGAGCAAAATGCATTTTAATAATGAGTTAAGACATCGTCTTCTCTGTCACCTACCAGTTTGTTTTCTTGAAATACATGGAAATAGTATCAACACTGTTTTTAAAAGCTTTTCAAGTAGTTTGGATGCATCGGTGGAGCGTAAGAGGTTGGTTGTTTGATGAACTGGAGGCAGCAGTGCTGTCTAAGTAACGCTGTGATGTCGGGGGGGGGGGGGAATTATACAGTACCTGAAGTGCTTCTGGCGCACAAATTTTTGACCAAAGAAAATGAACGAACAAGTAAAATTGTTCCCATTCAAGATCATTTTTCTCTGATGGTTCATGTTTTCTGATCTGAACTCCGAAAATATCAATAAAAAATGTTTTAACATTGGATTCCCTGCATCTCTTTCAGGGTTATTAATTTTGATTAGCGCAGTTGGCAGAAAGAGCTTTAATCTCATTGCACAGTTGTTTTAGTTAACAATTGATTTAGCAGCCTGCGAGCAGTAAAATCTGGCCCCCGATCATGTTGTTTCTGCAGAGAATGAATGCAACAGTAGCTTTTCATCATCTCTTTATACTTCGCTGCCACATGGGATGCAATCAGACACTTCAAAGTCACTTTCTTTTCTTTTTCTCCACTGATTGGCTTGAAAATTGTGTGTGATATGAGAGTTTAATTAAGCCGCTCTGTCAACGGTTGGCCGCTGTACAGTAAGTCATTTTAAGCGAAAAACAAAAATGAGAACTTTTGCATCTTTTAATGCCATTCCTCACTGTTTCCATAGAAACGCACCTGTCACTTTCCAGGCTCTTTCAGAGGGAGACAGGAAGTTGTGGATGGAGGCCATGGACGGAAAAGAGCCTGTGAGTTTGATTTGCTTCTCCTTCCTGCCAGAACTCCTTCAGTGTTGACGCGTTATTCAGTCTGCAGCCTCTTATGAGCAACACTTTTATCAGAATTGATGTCACTGTGAAAGAATGATATGGCTTGCGGCTCACATTTGGCATTTTTAAGCGCTGCATGATGTAGGCATGATTAATCTCACCGCGGCCTCCCTGATACAGATATGAGAGATGGTGTCTGAAGCTTGAGAGCAGCTGCCACCAGACTAGTTAACAAACTCTCCTGGCACCACTCAGTTTTCCTTGGACTGTTTAGCTGCATTTAAATGTTAATGGAGCCATCATTCATGTAAAAAAAGATAAAAAAAGAAAAAGTTTCTTTTACAGCCTACCTCTGTATAGAATAAGATAAATAAAAAAAAAGTCATTTTTCTTTTTGCTTGTTGCCATTTTTGCTTCTATCGATTGATCATTAGCGGATGTGGTGAACAAAACAAATAAAGGATGTAAAAATGACAAAAGGCACACTTTTTCACGTCTTCCCCACCAATGTCTTCATACTGTGAAGGATGCACGAAAGCATTTTCACACAGTTTTTTTAATAAAAAGTTTACGGCCCTCCAGGCTTTCTGGATTTCTGCTTCAGCTGCCTTGCTAATTTCAACATCCACAGTCCTTTCAGCGCTTTGTGCACCTTTTTCTTACTATAATCCTACAAACATGCAGATTTGAGGTACAAGTTTCTCCTTCCACGTGCTAGAACTGATGCATGTACTTGATTGATTGATTGACTGGATGATGATGAACAGAGGGATTACTACTCTGATCATAGTAGATATTGGTCAAGTCAAAATTTTATGTTGTGCAGCACAATTAAACAGATAAAACAAAACAATACCAACAATAAATATTGAACTTAGAACAATGAGCCCCATGCAGTAAAAGACTAAATTAACAATAACTTAAATAAAAATGTAGAAACGGTATTTGTATGATTAAAAACCCTAGGTGATGTTTTCCAGAGAACTTTAAAATGATCAAGTGTCTTTAGCACTTCAAATATTAAAAGGTAAACAGTTATGTCTCATAATCTTTGTCACGTATGACAAACATGTAATTCCTCTACCGTCTGACACTCTAGTCACAAAAACAACTAGTCACTTTATAAAAATAGCTACAAATTACTCATCCGTCACTCCAGTAAACAAACATCAGCCCTTATTTCTATGATCGTAGCGCTGCATGATAAAAACAAAAGAGAGAAAAAGCAGCCATGAGGTTTGGAAACAATCTGATGTGCATGCAGCGTTAGCTTGATGTATAACAGTTGTTGAGAATGCTTTGGAAAATTTTTTATACGTCTTCAATCCAAGAAGTCAACATGCTAGATCACACATCCCAGAAATAACATTCTTAATTTTTTTTTTTTTTTCTTTTTGAAGTTTTTGGCAATAAAAGACAAATGCCTCCATGTACTTCTCCAGGGTCTCCTCAGCAACTGGATAGTTTGGCAATTTTCTTACTGGCTGCAGAAATTAAAGCATCTGTTCAAGTGGTGAAAAAAAAAAGAAGAAACAAAAAGCTGTGTTCGTCACCTACACGTTAGAGTCATCAGTCCTGCAGCGTAGTTCTTAAGTAGCTCAATGAAAACACTCAGAACACCTTCTTTGAGTGACAGATTCATTATATTTCACACTTCTGCATCTGTGACGGCAAATTCTCATCTGCTGAAAAGTCCCTGAGCAGGACTCTGCAGCCTCGACCTCTGATGATTAGCGTGAGCAGAGGGGCAGTGGGTTGTTTCACGGAGAAAACCAGACAAAGCTTTGACATAAAAACCACAACATTTGATAGAGACTGACTGGTTTTTGAGTTATGTCCTTTTTTGTTTGAGTTGCTGGCGACTTTTTACTTTTTCCACTCTTAGTTTGAGTGATATAGTGAACTCTATGTTCATATTACCATATACTGTCCTGGAGGATTTCATATGTCCCTGGAAGATGTATTAGATATGTTGCCTTGGACCATCCTCAATCTCTTTTTTTGTTACCCTCCTTTGTTTTAAACAACCATGATCATCAATTACACTGATGTATTTTTCCACATGCTCCCCAGTCTTCACTTTCCTTTTACATTTTTCTTTTCCATTTTAGATTTATCATTCCCCAATTCACAAGCAAGCTGAAAGTAAGTCTGTCATCAATATCCACAATGTCTGAAGTTGGATTGAACATTCCTGCTTTCCGTTAAATCAGCTCATTTCTGCGCGGGTTTGTTTTCACAGTGGAACTGAATGAAACTGGATTTAAGTTTGTGCGAAAGTGCATCAACTACATTGAAACCAAAGGTAAATGCTCCCCTTGCACGCTTCCATGGCAGCTGTGTTTATTCCTGTTAGTCTTCTCATTTCCCTCTTGGGGCCGTAGTTCGGTCATGAGTTGATGCCACCTCTGCAGGCTGCTTTCAAGAAGACATATCAGCTTTTACAACAATCTCATATAAGTGTTTTCGTCATCACATCTCTATCCGTTGCTCATTCTTCAGTTCATGCTACAAAGTCATTACCCTACAAACCAAAGCACATTAAACCTTGATGATTTAATTCTACAGTCACATTAAGTTTGTCCCTGCATTGTGATTCGTCTGAGCAGATTGGAGCTCAATGCTCAGCCCATCGGCATGTAATCTGACTCTGAACTGTTTCAAAATAGGCAGTTAAATGAAGGAAAAGGTTGTCGTAATTCTGTCTCATGTCAGCTCTTAAGAGAGGCATGTGGTACGTTTCCGCTGTACGGGATTTGTCCAGTTTACACTCCCCTTTTTCTCTTTTTACCTCCCCCTTTTCTCTTTCCAGGAGCCACACAAGAAGGAGTGTACAGAACAGTTGGCAGCAACATCCAAGTGCAGAAGCTTTTAAATGCCTTCTTTGGTAAGAAAGTTAGTGAACATCCCTCAGTTACCCCGACTGCATGCACGACAGCTCTGCAGCCGTTGGTTGAGCTTTAGGTGTAAATGTGGCTGGGATGTGCTGCACATGAACTAAGATGAATGGTCAAGTGCAGAATGTTGAGCCTAAGCCAAAGTTTTCAGTGTCCAGGTGTTGTTTCTATTTATGTCCAACGATATACAGCGCCTTGAAAAAGTATTGCTTTGGGGTATGGCTCTACCAGGTTTGCACATCTAAAGACTGAAGTTTGAAAGTCTTGCCACAGATTCGTGATGGGATTTGGGTTCGTTGTCCTGCTGGACGGTCAACCTCCTCACCAGTCTCAAGTCTTTTGCTTCCTCTTACAGGTTTTCTTCCAGGATTGTTCTGTATTTAGCTCCATCCATCTTCCCATCGATTCTGACCAGCTTTCCCCGCCCCTGCTGAAGAAAAAGCATTCCCACAGCATGATGCTGCCACCACCGTGTTTCACAGTAGGGGTGGTGCATTCAGGCTGATGTGCAGTGTTACTTTCCGGCCACAGATAGCGTTTTGCATTTAGGCCAGAAAGTTTAAATTTGGTCTCGTCTGACCAGAGGATGATCCTCCACATGTTTGCTGTGAAAAAAAAAAGAAAAAGAATTAGAAAACTATGTATCCTTTTCCTTCCACTTCAGAATTATGCTCTATATTGTGGTGGTCCATCACATAAAATCCCAGTAACATATATTTACGTTTGCAGTTGTAACTTGACAATATGTGGAAAGGTTCAAGGGGCGTGAATACTTTTTCAAGGCGCTGTAACTGCAAAGGAAGCTCTTGTTCTGATTAAAGTTAAATAAATGTTGGATACAAAACCAAAAGTGACATTAATGATTCACCTTTCATCTAAAAGAGTCTGTGCACATCTTATTTGACACAACAGTCATGTCTCCTTTACAGTTTTTCTGCAAAACGTATTTGATGGTTTCTAAATGTTAAAAAAAAAACACAACTGCATTACCACTAACTGCAACAAATACCAGTTTCTGAAAGCATTTCCAGAGCTTCTTTGTTTGTTTTTTTTACTTTTAGTTATTATGTTCTGTTTCTTTGTTGCATATCTCTTATATATAAATATAAGAGCACGTGTCCCCTCTTTTTGTACTTTTCTAGATCCTACAAGTCCAGGAGATGTGGATCTCCACAGCAGCGACTGGGACGTTAAAACCATCACAAGTGCACTGAAGTTTTATCTAAGGTGGGTTTTTGCATGAATACACATGTGCATTTGGATCGCAGATAAAACAACAAAGAAAGATTTTTTTTTTTTCTTTAAGAATTGGATTCTTGTTTGATTTTTCTCGATAATTGTTACAGCTGTTTTTGCTTGCATGTGTTTTTATCAACAGGAGTCTATCTGAACCTCTGATGACCTACAATCTACATAGAGACCTCATGTGTGCTGCAAGTAAGGCATGTTTTTGAAATGATGTTGTGTGGAGGCAAGAAAATTTGGCTCACGTTGTGCTTTTGGATCTGCCTCTGAAACATATTACATATATTAGTCAAATATACTTGTTTTTCCTCTGAAAATAATATCATTAAAAAATAAAATAATCAGATCATCTGACAAATGTAGAAACTTGGCAGACATCCTGGCTGCCTTCACCGCTAGTTTAATCACTGCAGTGTAGGTTCAAGGCAGGAAAAAGGCAATTTTATAACATCAGGCCGCAAGTTCAACAGCGATATCAGCCTGGACACCAAAGGAAATCTAAGCCGTGTTTATTTTGTATCTGTCACACTGCATTATTGTAAAACCAAGAAGATCTTTAGTTTAATAGCGTGAGCCTCATTCTGTCAGGATGTTGTGTCAGGGCAGCTGGAAATGCCGTTCATTAGTGTCAGTGGGGGCTTCTCATCACAGATCCTGGCTTTTGGAAGACGATTTTATTAGCGTCACGCCATTCTTGTGGGTGGCCGTGTCGAGATTAGTTTCATCATGAAATATAACTGATTTTTTTTTGTTGTGCTTAACACGCAAGGCAGCTATGTTTTTGGATTTAATAATATTTTGTTAAAGAGATTAGTGATGCAGTTGAAATGCTCTACGGTGGCGTCCACAGAAGCGAATGGCAGCTAATAAATATAAAACGCCAGATTTTAGCGATCGTCATCTCCTAAACAGCAGTGGGTGAGACGGCTCCATGTGGGACGTGCACCGTGCTAGCTGTCCAGCAGGTATCATCAGAGGAAAGGTGCTGAACGGATAGCAGTGGGTGAGATAGATGAACATACTTAGACTTGTGCAGTGACAGTGGCACCTGGTCCAAACCGCTCACAGACCTGCAGCTCTGGAGCATTTTGGAGTGAAGAATCAGGTGACAGCAGCAACCAATCAGCTTCCTGATGAAAAGGAGGCTCGACTTCTTAATTAGTACTATATGCACTAATTAGAATGTTGTTACATGTTTTGTGCCTGAAATCAGCTAACTTACGGATATTTTGGGTGGAATTTCAAAACTTCAGAGGCTTCCAGGGACAAGTGATTGGACTATGATTTTTTTTTTTAAGGGATAAAAAAAACCTGCTGGCTTTTGCACAAGCCTCATGTGCCTCTGTTTAAAATTACTGTGTGTTGTCCTTGCGCTACAGAGTCAGATAATCTGGACTTTCGATTAAGTGAAATTCATTCACTTACCTACAAACTTCCAGAGAAGAATCGAGAAATGCTGGAGATGCTGATTAAACACTTGATCAAGTGAGTACGAGACGGCTTCATTTTGCCTTTCACTGCCTTCAGGAAAACGCTTTTTTGAAACGAGCTCAGATATGGAGTCGCTGCCTGGTTTAGTAACATTTAATGCAGCTCAGACTTGCATCTCTTGGCAGCGTGTGCAGCCTCAGCGATGAAAACCTGATGACTCCTTCAAACATGGCTGTTATCTTCGGACCCACGCTTATGAGGGCAAAGGAGGAGACGGTGGCCGCCATGCTTGATATCAAGTTTCAAAACATCGTGGTTGAGATTCTGATTGAGGACTACAAAAAGGTTTGTCATGAGTCACTGCTGAATAATTCTGATTTTCAGTCTCATTTTATCATATGAACTGTGTCACTCCTTCACTTCAGTTACTGGAAATGTGTTCTGGACTAAAGATGTGATGTAACTTTTTATGTGATTAGATCTTCAGCTGTACGCCGGAGGACAGCGCCGCCCCTCCTGTCCCTCCTCCGCGGATCACCCCGAGAAAGCGGCAACCCATCACGATCTCCAAGCGGCCCGCTCGTGTTTTTCAGCCTCTCAGTCACGACCATTTCCAGCACACAGAGAGTAATTATCAGCCCCCAGTTACCTGAATGCCATCATCATCCTCATCATTATGCATCACGTCTCTCTTGAGCAAGCAGTACATTAATTCAAAATGCTTTTGTTTTCCTTTTTCTTTCTGGTTTTCATAAAGACTTGTACCAAAGCATACATACAGGGTCTTTTTCTTTTGACATTTTCTAAATGGGATTTATTGAAGTGTGTGTCTGTCCATCCCAGCGCTTATCACATATTACTAAACATGACATTTCTTTGTCAAATGAAATTCAGTTTTGCCTAAATATTGTTCTTTAATGTCGATATAAAATCATTTGATTCTTTTTAAAGGCTCATTATAAGCACAAATAAAAGCATCTGCTCTATATTTAAATCTCACATTCGTCTTTTTTCAATGTTTTGGATGAAATCTAGTAATTATACGCCTGATTGATCTCCTTGTGAAGTGCATGTGACTAAATCCTCTCAGACTTCTGCACATGAACCTCGACTCTTCTTGGCTTGCTACTAATGCAGAGCTTCAAACAAACCTACTTTGATATTTGCATTATGTTGTACCACGTAAACTCACAAAGACGCACTCTTAATATTGTTTCTTTACGAACAGATGGACAGAATGACAGCTCCATCATGGACGGGGACGTCTCAGCAAGCCCCAAGCCCCTAAAGCGGACCAAAGCTATAACCTGTGCTCCAGCTGGTCCAAGAGAACCTCCTCCAAGGCAGCCGGTACTGTCTCGGCCGGCTAACCGTCAGGACAAACAGACAGACTCTGACGCCGGAAGGATGAGTGATTCGAGGCAAAAGCCAGACTCTACGTTGGCAGCAAACGGGGAGCCCGCGGCGTGTGTGAGCAGGGTGCCATCATTCCAGAGCAGAAAACCTCCTCTAAAAGTTGCGCCAACCAACCGTGAAGGTATGTTGATCCTCCACTTTCCTGTAATAGAAAACGTCTCTCTAGCGATGCACTTTTTTTGCAACAAAAAAATTTCTCAGGATTTTTTTTTTAAAGGATTTTCTAAACAAAAACAATCCAGAAGACAAATTCTAATGGGTGAGAAAATGGTTCAGAAAATATTTCATGTTCATTTATGGTTCATTCATTTTTTTATTATGTACTTTTGTTCTTACTGTTTTTAGGTTTATTTAAATGTTGTTTTTACTTTTTAATTTGTTAACTGCACTGTTTTTCCTCATGGGGATCTTCCACATCAGAAACTATGCCTACGTGTTCTGTGGGGTTGTTGCTGTGGGGGTCGCCCTGGTCGGGGTCGCCCTGGTTGGGGTTGCCCTGGTCGGGGTCGCCCTGGTTGGGGTTGCCCTGGTCGTGGTCGCCCTGGTTGTAGTCGCCCTGGTCGGGGTCGCCTTGGTCGGGGTCGCCCTGGTCGGGGTCGCCTTGGTCGGGGTCGCCTTGGTTGGGGTCGCCTTGGTCGGGGTCGCCCTGGTCGGGGTCGCCTTGGTCGGGGTCGCCCTGGTTGTAGTCGCCCTGGTCGGGGTCGCCTTGGTCGGGGTCGCCTTGGTCGGGGTCGCCTTGGTTGGGGTCGCCTTGGTTGGGGTCGCCTTGGTCGGGGTCGCCCTGGTCGGGGTCGCCCTGGTCGGGGTCGCCCTGGTTGTGGTCGCCCTGGTTGTGGTCGCCCTGGTCGGGGTCGCCCTGGTCGGGGTCGCCCTGGTTGCGGTCGCCCTGGTCGGGGTTGCCCTGGTCGGGGTCGCCCTGGTCGGGGTCGCCCTGGTTGGGGTCGCCCTGGTCGGGGTCGGGGTGGATAGATCCCCAAGATATCATTCCTCACCTCAGCATCAAGCCAGATGTTTATGATGTTTTGACTTGTATATCCACATGTTTATGATGTTTTGGGGGGTGTATATCTGTGCAGGATGTTTAGTAATATTCATGCTCTTAAATATTAGTTTTTTCCTCATGAGGATTATGCCTGTTTAGCTCCAATCATCACTGTTAAAATTCTGAGCATTTTTTTTCTCCAGGCCCCCAGCAAAGACATCCCCATAGCATGATTGTGTCACTGCCATGCTTTACCAGCTGGCTGCTGGACTCAACACATACAACTTTCCCAGTTTTCTCATGCTCGGTTGCGCTAAGCTTCTCTTCGTTGTTTCTTTGTTTGCTTTTCTGGTCTCTCAGGAGATTCTGAAGGTCTCACCAGAACCAGGTCGACAGAAAAGCCTGCCATATGTAGACCACCAGTCAGGCCGCCTGAGCCCCCTTCTAGATACCCCGCTTCACAAAAATCTCCAACTCCAGTTGCATCCGGCAGTGAGAACACTCCCACATCTTAGTAAGTGTTTTCACAGAAGTCACTCCAACAACTAACTTACCTCGCACCTTCATACTGTAGTACAGAAACCTCTCAAAGTACTTTTACAAAGAAAGGAGCTTTCTCTCACCGTCTCTCTCACACAGACACACACTTATTAGATTGATTTATTTATAAACTGGATATTGACTACAGTGCTACAGATCTAAGTTTACATTCTTAAATCTGTGATCTTCTTACCTAAAAAAAGAAACTAACATGTCGCTTCTTTGTTCTACAGTGTTGCATCTAAAACCAAGTTTTTTGAGAATGCCTCCAGGCAAGTTGGAAGGTACGTAAAACCAGTTTTTTTGTGTGTTACATTTGGTGCTTTTTCTTTATCTAATTTTTTGTGCTTTGTTTTAGTCTGTTATAAATGTGTTACAACATTAGAGGCAGAAACTGATAAGAATGACTGTTACTTCCAACAGCAATTTAAGACTTGTAATGAAACTGTTGGGGTTTTTATGAAGACAGTAAATCTGTCCTCACGGTGGACTAATTTAGATCCCCAGACTCCCTTTGTGTTGTATGTTTGTGTGTGTTGTTTTAATATCTCAGTGGGGCCTTAAAGCCCCGTTCACATCAACCCTCGGAGGCCTCCCATCGCTGTGGAGACCAAGCTGAAGTCTCCAGGGAACCTCTAGAGACTCGGTTCTGGGTTAAAGGTTAGAATCAGATTTAGGGTAGTGTAAGCAGTATTTAAGCAGTATTTCCCCCGAGTTGATGGCGTCAGCCCGTCTTTGAAATATCAGACACACAGTCATGTGTTGCAGAAAGGCTCAGCTCATGCAAGGGTCCAGCCTCTCACAACGCAATGAAGCATCTGCGGAGTGGAAAAACTAAAAAAAAACAACAACAAAAAAACGCAGCCTCTATCATCTACACCCATCAGCCGAGTCAAGGCCGCTCCTGTCCTCCTGTCCGCTGTGCTCAGGCAGCGATGCAGGCTGTAAATGAAGAATGTGGGAGTTTTATCAAACAGCGTTTGTCTCTTTGTTGTTTTCGCTGTAAATGCTGTGTCCAGTGAACGCTGAGGCTGGAACTTCTGCTCAAGAAGCTTTTAAGAAGTGCAGGTTGTGGTTTGAGCATTTTGTTTTCCGCAATTTGATGTGAGTAGTTTCACTGTGTAACCGACCACCAGTAACAGCTCTCTTCTTCTTCTTTTATTTATTTATTTATGTCTCCTCATTCAGTCCACTGTCGTCTCCACCGCCATCCGTAGGAACAAATGTGAAAAAAGAGGTGAGATTTCCTCTGACGTTACTATTTCTTGCTGTAATAAATTGCAAAAAGAAAAAAAAAAGTTGGGTTTCTTTCCAAACTTCAGAGATTTTTATTTATTTATCTCCTGCAGAGTTACGGTTAAGGAGAATTACAGTAGATGACATCATCATCATCTTCATCATGTGACCTTGACACATGCTGTTGCACATTAAGCTGGAGGGAGTCACCACTGATAAACTCTTAAGACTGGCCGATGAAAAACAACACGGTGGTAAATTTTGTCTGTTGAATGAGCTCACAAAGCACCCGGCTCCGTGTTCGACTGGTGTTCCGACTTCAGACGGGACTACGTTACCGCATGTCTCCATTGAACTGGGTTTACTGGTTTTTAAAGGAACATTCCGGACTCAAATCAACCCCAGGACCATTGTTAGATTGTAAGGAGTGCAAACCTTTGTCATGACCAAAACAGCATGAATGGAAGTAGTTTTGAGCGATAACGTTATATACATTTGCAGCAAAATGCCGATTAATGTCAGTAGTTGGAGCTAATCGACCCAGGTCAAAATAAACTGCTATTTTAACCCTTTTAAAAGACTCAAAGATGTCATTCCCCTGAAGCAGCAGTGTGGATGTTTGTATCGTTTGTGCAGGCGTCTCCTTCCTGTCGCTGCCACATTGTTCAAGTCTACATCTCAACTACTGAATGTCGCATGAGGAACTATCGATAGAAGCGAGAAGGAGTTCAGGTCCTCTGACTCCATGTGAGCAAGAACTTTGCTCCTTTTGTGTGTCTAAAACAAAGTGGTGGCGACCAGGAGCAGATGTCTTTTTTCTTTTCTTTTTGAATACACTTTCTACACACTTACAAAGTTTGTCTTTAGGCCTGTCCACATGGTCACTGAAGAGAAACGACATGTTTGAGTCTTGTTAGAGACTAAAAACCATTTATCTTAATGCAGGTAATGCCTTTTTTTTTTTCTTTGTCAGTTTTAACAGGGGAATTAACTGCGTTTCTGGTGATGATGTTATTTTCCCAAATAATACTGACGGCACAGCAACTTATTATTTTTATGAAGTTCTACACATGAAAATTGAGACTAAAAAAATAAAAAGGAAAAAGAACTAATTCAACTACTTAAAATATTTAGGTATTAAAAGAAAAAGTCCACGTAAAATGGTACTGATGAGAGACTTAATTTCTGGCAACAAACTGGACAAAGGTTTATTGACTCCTATAAGCTATGAAAGTTGGTCTGGACACTTAAATTCTTTTATTTCTTTTCTCTCTCTCTCCCTTCTTACGTAACGTAGGTATTTCAGGTATGTCATGAGATTGTCTGGATTTAAAAAAAAAAGGAAAAGGAAAAGCAGCCTGGTTACAGCACATTAAAATAACACTCCAGTGTTTAGTTGTTGTTTTAAAAAAAAGAACATTTCTGTTTTTAATGTGATTTTGTGTTAGTTTTACACATTTTTCTTTGATGACCTAACTTGAAAATTCTCTTTTTTTGTCTGTATTCAAAATGGAAATTAAACATGACGTGTTCTTAAACTGACTCATAAATCCAATTTATTTCTTTTAAAGGGACATATTTTGTTATGTGCTTTTAAGTTTGGTTTAAACAAAAAAAGAAGAAGAAGAAAAAAGTGGAGCCACAAAGATTAAACTTATTTCAGCCAAGTGCAGTTCAACTATTGAAATGTTTTCTTTTCATTCATAAAAAAAAGAAGTTATACACTGTGCAGACACAGTTAACACACTGAGACATTTGATAAAATAAATTAAACTTTAGCCTTTAGTTAAGGTTAGATGAAAATGTTCACTTTTGGATTCACATTTTTGACCAATCATTGGTGAAAAGATGAGCTAAAATTAAGTTAAGTAATGTTTGGCAGGTTCTCCAAAACTGGATGCAAAACCACCCGAGCTTGTTTTTCTGTGCATGTGGCCCGCCACAGATGTAATGACCTTTCCCCTATAACCTTGACACTATTCTGGCCTGAAAACAAAGTTCTTCAGTTACTTGGTCCCCTGATTTCTTTCAGACCCCGGAAATACTGAAAAAGGTGATCAGACACACTTAAATTTGTGTTTTTATTCCCTTGAAGATGGCTCACAGCTGTAGCTCTGATTTTCTCCAAATCGCGTTTGGTCTGAATAAAAAGAGAAGATCATCCCAAGCGTCCCACAGAAGATTGTTGTCTGCATTTAAGTTTTCAGTTGGACATTGTATTTATTTTGTCATCCACTCCTTCCATCACATTCCAGCTCCCACTGCCAGGCCCAGCCTCGCCCCCTCACCTCGGCCCCTTTCATTCCGCGGGCTCGCGCTGAACTGGCTGAATGGTTGGCCCACATCAAGGATGAGTGGAAATTCCCATGCTGATTTCATGCCAGATCGTATGGCCTTGAGCTTTGGTAATTAATATGCAGCGAAGAGCGTGACACTCAGACCGGGAGCTCAAGTGCAGGACAAAAGAGTGTGTTTTCATGGAACATTTTAGTGCAGCTTCTACTTGAAGATCAGAAAATGTTGCCACCTCATTTCCATTTAATAGTTGTTACTTTTCCATAAATTGTTCAATGACAGCTGTTTGTCCTTGTAGTTTTATCTGAGCTGAATGACCTTGAGGCGGCGTAAATGTTAGAAGTAATGCTCTTGTTCTAGTCATCAAACATGCAGAAGGCCTCTTGATAACGAGTCATGTGTTGTTGCTGTTTCTTCTCACTTTCTGACACTGAGCATGCCATGCAGTTAAGACGTTCAGTTCCTCCTTTTCCTGACGACTGATTTTAAGACGTGCACCAGCGTCTTCAGAGCTCTGCACACATCATCTTCTGGAGGCCGTCAGGACTGCAGACGGGCCAGTCCAGAACCGGCATCCTCTTCTTCCTCAGTCGAGCCGTTTTGTTTTGCCGCCATGACAGAGGTGAAGAATCAATGACCTTTGGATCCTGGCTTTTCAACTTTTAACCGTTAACAACAAAGTAAGAAGAACACAGCGTACCCATTTCTTGGAGAAAAAAACAAAACAAACAAACAAAAAAAGGCTTGAATACTGATTTTAGTGATGATGTGGTGCTCTGAAGGGAAATTCTTCATTCCACTTTCGGTTATTTTTGTCATTTGTTGACAGCAGAGACCCATAGTTGCTGTCTGTATCTGTATCTTGAGTGTAGAAGAACCAAAGCTCCATATGCAATGACAGGACCAAAAGTAATCCCTAAACCAGTGGTTTTCAGCTCTGGTCCTCAAGGCCCACTGTCCTGCATGGTTTAGATGTTTCCCTGCTCAAACACACCTGGCTCCAACTAGTGGGTCATCGACAGACGTGTGTAGACCATGAAGACGAGCTGATGGCCGTCCAATCAAACGTGACTGAGCAGGGAAACATCTAAAACGTGCAGGACAACACTGCCCTAGACCACGGCACATCCCAGTTCAAAACTAAACATAAGGACATAACAGTCAAAGTAAATGTGATTAAAAACAAGCTTTTTTTTCACAGAATGGCAGCAGATAGGAAGATGCAATTTGCAGCCTGATCATTTAAGATTCTGAGGGGTTCAGCTTGATCTTTTATAAAATCTCAAGCCCCTTTTTTCCTCAATTTTCTCTCTGTATCTGTACTTAGGTTACAACGTAGTTAATCTCTCAGTTTATTTAATGGTTTTATGTTAATATAATGTGTGGGAGACCATGATGTGGTGGTCATGCCCCCCCCCCACCAAAAAAAAAAAGAAAAAAAAAATCCCACGCGATTTTGACCAATGGGCTCATCAGTTGTTCAGTTAATTTAAATAATCTCCGTTTGCTTCGGAAATCTCATGCCGATTTCGGCTTTTAATCGATCTCGTCAAACTGATCCAACGCTGACACAGCACCGCCTTCAGAGAATTGTTTTATTTGCTTTCAAAATATGATGCAACTTTACATCTCTGAAGAAAAAGAACACACACATTGAAAAACACAGCTCACAAAGGATATAAATCATACAAGAGATTACTTCAAAAGTTGAGTGTTCAGACACCAAAAACGGACGATTGACTGATCAATATATACAGTTACTGTGGCATGTACAGAGCTTTGTTAATGCGCAGTACAGCGGGCACTTGTCCGTGACAAAATACAAACACTGCAGCTCCTCTTATCAAATCATCTTAGTGTTAAAAGGTTTACATGAGTGTGATATACAGGTGATGCTTTCATGCTCCTGTATGACAGCTCGAATGACATTTTTTGTAACCACGGTGTAATAATCATATAACAGTAGAGAAATGTCTTATAGTGCATTCAGGTTCAACGCTGTATATCTACGTCTCCAAATTAGTAAACCTGTTTCATGTTCTTGTCATGCATCAGTTTGACCTCTTTTTAGACAAAGGTTATTTACTGAAATGTTTGGGAGAAGTGATCAGAGTGTCAGTGCGCCTGTAAAGTTAAAAACTTACACCAGTACCTGTAAAAAAACAAAAAAACAAAACAAAAAACACGTCATGCATCAAAGCATCTACAAGCTGCTGAAAGAAAAGTGTGACTTTAAAAAGTGTTATTTAAACTGCTCTCCAGAACAAACCACAAATGTTTGTTTGGGGTTAAAACGAAGGAGATTCGTGGTTCACTACAATTCTTTGTCATTTACTTTCTTTTTTCTTCCACCTTCCAATCTTTCTTAAAAGAAATCTTGACCATGTTGCACAATCATTGTTTTAGTATATTGAATAAAAAGATTGTTTGTGTGTGTGTATATATGTATATGAATGTACAGCTTCTTGAGTAAATACGTTTTACTACAAGGTTATGGAAAAGCTATCTTGAAAGCATTGCACACAGCTTTTTTTTTTTTTTTTTTTTTTTTGGAGAGGCCTATTTCTGAGGTTCTGCAGGGCCACTGAAGGACTTTTACACTCTGTCTGAAAGCTCTCCAGCTTTGAGTTGGCTCCGTGTTTGCATTTATTGTACCGTTGGAACATTGCTGCCTTAATCTGACAACTCTGGCGCTTCAAATCAGGTTCGCATTCAGCTTTCTAACCATATGCCCCGACGAGTCTCTGCGTCTTTCTGCAATCAACTGCCCAGTCCTGTCCAAAAATAAAAATCAAAAATACTGTCTGGCAGCGATGCAGTGGCAGAGCACCAGATTGAATGTTTTCAGCAGCTTTATTTTAGTTTCATCAATGCTTTTTTGCTTCAAGCTTCTTATGTGCCACGTGTCTTTGTTTTACCTGCAGATAAATTGTCATTGTGCCTCTTTGGGTCAAAATCAGGTTGTGACCTGATAAACTAAAGAAAACAAACAAAACAAAAAAAAGAATCAATATTTTTTTTCAGGCACATTATTTATGTGCACAGAGTCTGTTGCAAGAATCGTTGCATCATGAATTTGAGCTGTAGCAAAGCAGCCACCGAGAAATAATTGATTCTGGATTTGAACTGGGTTGTAAAATTCCCTTTATGCCCAGTTATGCTGTCAAAAAGCCCTAAATTGATCCTGAAAAGTGTACCATTGAATCTGGCTGATGTTTTAAAAAGATAATTGGAAGAAATCAACTCTAGAGTTTGGCTTTCAACATGATAAAAAGAAAAAAAAAGGTTTTTATTAAAAGCAGCAGTCAGCATTGCGCTGTGTCCTTTTTGTAGGTTTGCTGCTAAATAAAAAGAGAAAAAGATTTAGAAAACTGAAGTGGATGGACGTGGTTAATGGCTCATGGATTATACAACCACTTCTCATCTTGAAGAACGTTACTGACGTAACTCCTGATCTACTGGCTACAAACAAGGGCAGTGATAGACAACAGCTGTTTGTGGTGCAGCTGCTGCCAGACATCATTTGTGCTACGACCTGTCACTCATCCATCTTCTGTCCTGAGACAGACAGGTAATATTTACAATACCAGTCAAAGGTTTCACATGTTATCGTTTCTTATTTTTTTATCATTATTTTCTTGAGTGATTACAGCTTTGCACATTCATCAGGGGCTGTTTTCAGTTAACACCCATGTTTTAAAAGCTGCTAGTTGAATTTCTTTCTCAGGGTCGTGCTGTTATGAAGTGAAAAGGGCCACATGAACAATAACACTGATCCATGTTATGTCAGGAGAAACGACTGGTCTGGCTGTGATAACTTTAAGACCTGCAGGTCAGTGTGGGAAATAGTAGGGACAACTGCAAGATTAGAAAGTCAGAAGAGACTGGATGATTCCATCAGTTATCTGTTAAATAAACCTTTAATAAGTTCTGCGACTACCCTTCCTAGACGTGTGCACCCAGTCAGGATGACTCCATAACACTGAAGCAAAGTAGAACTCATGAGTAGCAGCTAATATCACCTTTCCAATCTGCAATGCAACTAGGATGGCTTCAGAATTTTATTTCTTTTATTTCTTTATTTTTTAAGATCTGCCTTTTGGAGCTCCACCCATACCCATATAGAGATGCTGTGG
>JBAMYA010000006.1:8377636-8401463 GCA_037176975.1 Arrhamphus sclerolepis
CACCCATACCCATATAGAGATGCTGTGGTGTGAGATCAGGAAAGCTGCTCTGAAGCAGTTCTGCAAAGAGAAATGGTCAGAAATCAATCCTGCTTGTTGTGCAGGTTTGATCCAGAATTTCTGGAAATACTTAAATAATCCCAGAAGGGAAATCCTGGAAGAAGGCGCTTATTTAAAAGGTTAAAGTTATTTACTCCAGCACTCTAAATGTTAATGAGGATGCTCCACAGAAATGATAATTTATCAGCTTAAGAACAATGTGTTTGCCTACAACTGTGATTCAAACATCAGATTCATTTTTATGACAAATTTCATGGACTGCTTTTCTGTTTCTGACACTCTTCTGTAAATATTCTCACACAGTCTGGAAGCATTCTGTGCATGCAAAGTGTTGATTGATACGGTAGCCTAAAACTTATCTAACAAGTTTTAAGTTATGAATGCTTTATACATTCTGTTTTCTAGGTTAGTGTCAAGTAGTGCAGAATAAACGCCCTCCAGGTGCGCTGGACTGCAGTCAGAAACACTGAGCCCATAAACGACAGTCGCAAAGATAAATGAACACGTTGTGCAAACTGATTTCCAAATCCAAGCCTTGTATTTACACTGTTGTTTTGTGTCGACTTAAAGGCTTCGCATTGCTTTGTTGTTGGCTCCATCTTCATTTGGATGACAAAGCAGATTAGTTTGAACAAGTCTGTGATTTAAGGTACAGTTTGCAGAATTTAAGCAGGTGTTTTTCAGCTGACTACTGGATCAGGATCCATTTTTCTGCTTCATACGTAGTTCATGGTTCAGCTGAATTTGACAGTTTTCCACATAGATACCAAATCTCATACCTTAATCTTTACTACAGATTGAAATCCACAGTTACTTTAGATATTAACAGGAGGAAATTATTGTTCGGTTTTGAAGTAGTTTCAGATGATAAACAAATTAAAGAATGTGGATTAACTTGAGTTTGACAGTTGCCTGCCCTTGTTTACTATTAAGAACCAAAATTAGAGAAGAAATAAACAAGTGGACTTTCTAAACACAGCCAGAGTTTCATCAGCAACAACTGTCAAATCATTCTACCTGGTTCTGCTGCTTAGCTTGTGACGGTGACGTCCCTCTCAAACAGTCTTTTTGTCTCCTCTGATTATTAAACTTTCAACAAATCACGCAGCTGAAGAAGCATTAATTCTCACCCGAAGCACTGAACAACCCAAGCAAACACAGAAGTCTTTTTTTCTTCAACAAAACAAAAAAAAACAAAACCCTGCAGGCTCAGCAGTCTTCAAAGGGAAAAGAAACTCCATAATTCCACAGTTTTTCTCACTTTAGTTTATGAAAAGTTCACTTCAATCCAAAAAAAAGGGGTGGGGAGACTCAAGAATCCTGTTCCAGATTTTTACTTTGGAACTCCATAACCATCATCTATACACGCTATTTCCTGTGCAGGGTCACAGGGGTCTGCTGGAGCCTATCCCAGCTCACTTCAGGTGAAAGGCAGGGGTCCAGCCTGGACAGGTCACCAGTCCATCGCAGGGCCACATGTAGACATACAACCATTCACACTCCCACTCACACCTAAGGGCAATTTATGAACACCAATTAACCTAACGAGCATGTCTTTGGACTGTGGGAGGAAGCCGGAGAACCCAGCAAGCACGGGGAGAACATGCAAACTCCACACAGAAAGGCCCCTGTGGAGGCTCGAACCAGGAACCTTCTAACTCCATAACCAAAAGAAAGAAAAACAACTGTCTCATCTTTTCTAAATCTACTACTTTGGATTCAGGAACGCAGCATAAAACTTGATCGTAAGAATGTGTGCATCGTGGCAAATGCTCTTTAATTAAAACAAATCCCTGCCCAGGGACCTCAATGGAAGGAGGTGTGAAGGTGCATCAGCCTGCACGTCTGCCTGCGGACGTCCGTCCCATTTTTCTACCGTCATCAACAGGTCTGTTATACCTCTGATCACTGACTGTTCAGTGCAGTTCACAGCTTTTTTTGTTTGTTTGTTTGTAACCCTCAAAAGCAATTAATTATTTTTAAATGTATATATACATATATTGCAAGAAAACATATTTGCACTTAGAAGTAGCCTACCAGTGCCGGTGGAATGAAACCATTGGCTGTAAAATCTTTTGAGAAGACTCAACCCACTGACGTTTTAGAAATCCCAGTCTGAAGTTTACAAGTGCAAAATGTCCATTGATTAAGATAAACATGTTATGCTTCTAATTTATTTACATGTTTAACCCTTTGATGCACTTAAAAAGAATTACATTAAAAGTGTCTAATTACATTAAATGTTTGTGGAACAAAAACAAGTTATAAAAAGTATTTAAAAAAATTACTTTTTTGTGTTTTTTTTAAACCAGCATCAGTCCCAATCTTACAAATAAAAACTGATTAATTTTATAAAAATGAACCTTTAATTTGCCAAGTTTTGATCATGATGCAAATCCCATTTTATGTTCTAAAAAACATGATATATTTTCCACATACAAACTGGATTATTTGTGGTTTGATTATTGCAGCCTGGTACATGTGAAAGATCAGCAGCAACATTTATTCACGTGCATTATTTATTTTTGCTCAATGTCAAATACTCACGTTAAAGACCGTTGGACACATTTTTGTGCTCATAGGAATCCATTCAAATCAATATATATTTTTTTAAATCCTGCTCTAAAAAGGTATAAATTGTAAACATTCTTATTTCTCCAGGTCTGGGGCTTTAAGTTGGTCTTCTGGGGGATTAACGTCCTGATGACATCATTTTTACCATTCATAGTGATTTGAATAGATTTCAGTGTGCACATTTTGAGTATTTTAGTCTGCTTTGTTTACAATATTCCAAAAAATGACAAATACATAAAAAAAAAGAACATAAAAAAATGCATAAGCTTGCATGCGTCATTAAAAAAGATTTTAAAAAAAGGATAAAATGTTCGATAAATTAAAAGCCGAAAACCCAAAGATGTGCTTTGGTGCATCAAAGGGTTAAAATACATGTTTTAGTTATCTGCATATTGTGAAAAGAACTGTCTGTATAAGGCATTAATGTTGTAAACGTCTGAGAGTGATGATGACTTTTTACAGATCCACATATCAGTCGGAGGCAGGAGTACAGTTTGTTCATACCTGCGAAATGTTTCGGCACCACTAACATTTATATTCATGATGAAATTTTGCTCTGCTGACAGTTCACGCACAAATCTGTTCTTCGCTTCGTGAACAAGGCGCAGCGTCTTTGCAGCGCTCAATCCAGCAGTTATTTACAATATTTACACATAAGCTACAGTCAGCTGGTAGCCACCCACGTGTACCGCAAGACAGATTACAGCTGTCTAAAGGGGAAATAAACAATTTGCGCCCATCCCAGGTAAAAAAGTTTATGCCATAGGCAGGATGAAAAATCCTCCTGATCGACTCTCTCCACTACAGACAGCACAGTATTTCCAGGGTTTGGATCAGTGTGACCATGGAAGCAAAGTGTTTTCTAGATACTATCAATAATCAGTGCGATCAAAGCAGTTCATTTGATACCAGAAAGGTGTCAATTATTATTATTATTATTTTGGTACATCCTAGCATCAGATCCAGTTTTACTCAAGTCCTGCATGCAACTGCACACAACTCACAGGCCCAGGTATCCTATCCTTGCACGTGGCCCGCGCAGGTCTGACCTGACACAAGCCAAGAAGCACGTGGTTGTTATGAAAGATGTCAAAAGCATCTGTGCTCAGAGTCAGTCACAAACTCACACCGCGTAACGACCACGCCACACACGCGGCGCTGAAGGGACACCACCTGCTGCTGGTGGCGAAGCAGCGATTAGTCAGGTCGAGTTGATCCGTTCCATTTTAGGAAAAAGAAAAAGGAAAAAAAAAACAGCAGGATTGTTACAGTAATGGACCAGGTTCACACTGGGATTTTGTTGTATAAGATGAATTATCAATCACTATTCATTACTAGAAGACAGTCTTTAGAAAAACATATAAAAATACATAATAATGTTATTTTGAGGAGGAATTTAGAAAACATGCCTGTCTATTTCTGTGATTAAATTAACATCTGCTCCTTAAGTTTATTTATTTTTTTTTCTTAAACCTTACTACCAAATCTAGATTGTATCAGAAACTGCTTAACCCTGTCTGTAACCAGCACCTAACAATTTTTCAATCAAAAATCTCAATATTAATCACTAAAAAGTAAAAAAAAAAATAATAATACAACAACAACAACAAAAAACAAACTTGAGCAATAAAATACAGATTACAGGACAGTAATAAAAGCAGTCAAATTGAAGTGAGGAAACAGTTCACAGCCTTGGTGTGTGGAGACAGTAAAAAAATGCACTTTTTGATGAAAAAAAAAAAAAAGAAAGTCTTTCTACTTGTGAAATAAGATTGGTTTGGCCAAACCTGCCAGGATTTTAGGAACATGTACAGATATTATTTCTCCAATCATCTCTGGAAAGCTGACCTTCGTGTGGAGAGACTGAGCCTGGACGAACAGGTCAAAAGTAAACTGATGGAGCTTCTTTACAGTCTGAAACAGAAGACAGGACCCAAACAAGACAAGCTTCAACAATCACTCAAGACTAGATTTTTGATGTTCTGCTTGCCCTTAAATAAAAATAATTTATGTTCCTGTTATTTGTTTATGGGCTGTTAACACCGTCACCTGTAATGCAATTGCAACTCACTCCACTTTTCTTTTTTTCTTTTTTTTGCCATTTTGCCAAATTTGTACAAAGTGTATCCACTAAGTCTTCTGTCAGAGGTAGAGGTGTGTGCATTTGACAATAGTTAACCTTACAGGATGAGTAGCAGTGCATCTCACCATCTGCAGAGAGTCCAGGAGCCGCGTGAGCTGGTAGAACCTCTGAGGACAGTTTGTCGTCATTTGATAGTTAACCAGCCGGTTGAGTTCATTGATGTAGGTGAGGCGAAGTTCATCGAAGTACTTCTGACTCTTCAGGCCCTCGACTGGAACTGTTAAAGGCACGAAAACAGTTTTGCCAGTATGCTCAACTTCTTTCTGTACCACATCTCTTTAAAAAAAAAAAAAAAAAAAAAGGGGAATCCGTGCACACAGGACAGGACTTACTGATGCTGAACAGAAGCAGGGCCTTCATGCAGAGGAACTCCTCCTGGGTGATCTGCAGCAGCACAAACTCCTGTGAAAGATGCCTCATCCGCATGCAGTGCTCATACATGGTGGAAATGTGCATCCGATGTCTGCAGACGGAAAAGGGTCAAAATGAGAAATGTGAACTAATGCGACTGTTCAATTTCCAGGAGGTGAAGACATTTACTCCGTAATGAATAACGACAGAGAGGGAAATGATGTCAGAGGTTAAATCCATATCTGTCCGGGACTCTGAATCACATTTAGCAAAATAGATTTCTGTTATGTAATCTGTGACATCGACGGCGAGATGTAAAAAAACACATAACTGCTTCAAACTATAATCCATTCCCCTATCAGTTAATGATTAGAAGTCATTAGGCTGTCAGTGTTCACCACACCTGAACGATGAGACGTTATCAGTTTGCCATCTCTTCTACCATGAAATCATTCTCCCTTTATTATGAATCCGGAAATAAGATCGTTTGTAACTTATTCACATTCCTAAACTGAGCAGATAAAAGTGAAATGAAGCACATTTTAGCAATTGGAATAGAAAACTCACCCAAACGAAAAAGAAAGGAGAGCTGAAATTCCTCAGTCTTTCTGGAATAAACGCAGTCTTTGTCTGATACGTGGTTTTATTAATACGTGACGCAGGTCGGTGTGTGATCTATATTTTTGCTGCTGCTGCATAGATGGAAGAATACACCGAGCTGCAACAAAGGCTAAACAAGCCAGAGCTTTCTGCCATTTCTGAAAGTCTACCTTTACTCATGACTATAAGGGATCACATGGTGTGATCCAGTTTTGAACACATAACAGCGCATCAACAGTGCCATCAGTTGTGCATGCAAACATGAGATCTATTTGATACGCTGTCTCCGTCTAGCTGCAAACAGTCTTATTCAAAAATGAATACTCCCCTCTTTTTGTTTGTTTGTGTGTAAAAACAGTCTTAGTATCAGACCAAAAATCCGGTAAAACTTTCTCTTTCAGAGTGCCATCATTTATTTTTCAAAGATGAAGCCAAAAAGATTTGATTTTATTCTATTTTTTTTTTAAATATGTGGGAAAAACAAAGTAGCAGCAACAGGTCAACAGGAATAACCTAAAGAGGTAATTTCCTCTATGACTTTATCAGTCTCTCTCATCTCTCAGCAGGAAGTTAGTCTCATTCTTGCTGCGGTTCGTGGCGGTTTTGGGACATTTGCTTAAGCGGAGCTCTCTTAAGGTCCCGCTACAGCATCTCATGTGGGTTGAGGTCTGAACTTTGACAAGGCCGTTCAAAAGCCTTGACAGTTTTATGTTTCCACCATCCTGTTGTAGATTTGCTGGTGTATTTTGAATCGTTGTCTGTCCCGAGGTGCAGATGACCTCACATTTGTCTCCAGAAGATTCTGGCGCTCAGAGGAGTTCACAGTTGAATGATTGCACAGTTCCCGAGTCCTGTGACTGCAATACAACCTCAGAACATCACACCTCCACTGCCGTGCTTCACAGTGAGTCGTTTCTAATTCTGCTGTCATGGACTTTCTTTTGGGTATGACCTTGTAGTCTTTAGGCCTTGTTGTTTTACTCTTAAAATTCTTAATTTTGGGCTTTTGTGATTGTGTTCTTACAGCTGTCTAAAATAAGTGCACGATAAATGTGGTTATGGCAGCAAGAACAATGCTTTTAATCGCACCTCATCCTTGCTTTTTGTTGTCTCTTCTTTTTTACATTTAATATGAAATGACACATAGTTGTTTATTTGTTATTTTTGTCATTGCAGCAATAATTGTCATTATGTCCTCTTGTGTATATCTGAACAAACTAAAAAGAAATTCGTCAAATGCCCCCCACGCAGACCTCACCTCTGTTGTCTGGGATATTCAGATCTGAGTCTGGTTAAATACAGTCATGACAATGGCATAAAAAAATGGAAACGTTTTCAAAGGTCCTGTAACTGATGATTTACATTTTGAAAACCTGGATCGTCTCCTGTTTGCACACGCATAGGAAAACAAATTAAGAAAATGAATTGAGCAGCACAGTGTCAACCTCAGTCACTGGGACGTCGTCTCTAAATATAAGCGTGGTACGTTGGTCACCAAGATATTTATTCATGTTAAGTGTTCGGAGTTGTACGTACTCATTGAAGACGAGGTCCGGGGCAAAGTAAAGCATCCTGCCATTGACGTTCTTATAGGACCTCCATCCCAAGGCAAACACCATCACCCCCATCCACGACTGCTGGATGACAGTCATCTGGTCGTCCACGTGGAGATTTCTAAAACCTAAGGACAAATATTTTTGAAATGACACAATGTTGCCTGCAAAATATTGTACTGCTCCCATCGAAATCATGTCAGTGTTCAAAAATAATGATACAACCTTAATTGATCAAAACAATCCTCTGTTCTAAAGCAACTTTAATTAACTCCAACAGTCTTAACAAGTCATGAATCCCTGTGATGTTGTAAAATAATTAATAGAGTTCCTCAGGGATTTATGTTAAGGCACCAGATTTCAGCACCAAATGTCATTTCCAAGGCCGGCTCTTGACGTAGCCGCTGCCTGGAACTCAGCATGCTGATGGCGCAACAGTGTCCCCGCTGTCCTTTCTGACGTCATCACGCAACAAAATCAATATTATGTATTTAAGCACAACGCAGCCAACTGGTGCCACTTCCTCCCGTTCTGCCATAAGTATAACAATGCAGAAATAAAATTACTCCCCATCCTTGTCTGCCATCACTCTGACCTGGTGGAGTACCGTGTCACGTGTCATGTGACCTGAGCGAGGAAAGTTATGGATGGGTTCATGTGAAGTGAGGGAAGGACGTCAAGTTACAAATCATAAGTCAGGTGTCTGTTTTCAAAAATAATAATAAAAAAAAAGCCAGAGCCTTCAGGTGCGCTATTCTGAAAACTGGAAGAAAAAGGAAAAAAAAAACAAATAAAAAGGTGTTTCATCTCATTTTCAAATCAATAAAAACAATTGGCAGTTAGGGCAAAGACATTTCATTTGTACTGTGAACTAGCTTAGTTCAAATAAAACAAAGCAAGTTAATAATTCTACTTTTAAAAACCGTGTTAAGGACTAAGAGATGTTTATTTCAGTGTGAAGTCAGCGACTTCTTCTGCTGCTATCTGCTTCCACGAGCTTCTGCTCCTGCTCATGTCCTGCTGCTGGAGATGTGCAGCTGTTCAACTGTGCAGCAACCAACTGACACATAATCACTATGAGGTATTAATAAATATTTGTCTTATCTGCGGCATGGTTTCGCTTGTACAATAGCAGATTAATCTAATCTAATCTAATCTAATCTGCTTCTGCACAGATTTACTCAGGAAATATTTTCAGCTGTTGACGAAGGTCTTCTTCTTCTTATCACAACTATTTGAAGCATGTTAACCAGTTATTTGTGTTCTCTAACACCCATCTTTGTTCTAATTGTTGCTGTTTTTATTACTACTACTGCTAATGTGTGATTGGTTTTTCTGCACAAAAAAAAGAAAATTGTTAACATATGGAAACAAATGTATCTCCACTGTGTGTGTTTTATTTTCATCATTTCAAACTTATCAGACCATGATTTCCTGCATGGCAGTTGTCATCTGCACCACCGTTATCAAGCTGAAGACATAAAAATAGCCAGAGCCGCATTGTCAAGGTCAAAATATGAGGCCAGAATTCTCTTAAAGTAACAAATACATCCATCTTAAACACAGTAGCCTACAGCATTGGCCTAAGTTGTATCATTTCTTTTGAATGCATCTTTTAAAACAAAATGATAAAGAAATTTGATGTTAAATACCAAGATGGAAACAGGCCTAGAAGAGTAAAGGAAGACAACCATAGCCAGTAAAGTAAGGTACACTAAAGTAAAGGCCTTGATTGATTTTTGGTATGTGAAGCTGCAGAAGAGAAAAAAATCTGGAGGAAGAAAATGGAGAAAGTATGACAATGATGATTTAAAATGCGGATTTTCATGGGTTAGTTTTGAAGATGCACCTGAGCCACAGTTTGTGATCTATAAAGTGGTACTGGCTAATGACAGTACCGCTCTGAGAGGGGGGCCCACACTCCCAGACTCCTAGACTCCTAAACGCCTGCTCTAGTGGATATTTGATGTCAGACTTACTCCAATACACAAAAATGAAACATTAGGTAACATGTTTTATTGTTCTCAAGACACATGCATCTGGAAAGTAACTTTAAAACGTTGGGAGCCTGAAATCCTGTGGGTGATAATGTGGGCTACCTTCATGAAAGGTTGTAAAGTGCCCCAAAAATCTAAATATCTTTGAAGATGAAGATCCCTGAACTTGTATAAAATGGGTGAAGTTCTGCTGGTTTTTTGCTTTTCATTCTGATCATTGCAGGTATCAGCAAGAGTCATATAATGATACACTGTTTTATAATACAGTACAATTAAATGAAGCTACAAAAAAAAATAAAAAATCCCTGGCAAAATATTCAGTTTTAGCTGGAACACAAAACTTGAAGGGGGAGAAACAGAGGGGCTCCGCTTGACGGATTGAAACGTATGGACCCAGAAAAGGCCCCTGGTTTCTTTTTAACAAACAGACTTTCAATAAATAAACCCTCTAGACTCAAAGAATAGAGTGTACATGTATCTCCCCTCATAAACACACACCTCTGCTGTCTGTATGTTATTCCTGGACAGAGCAGGAGTAGAAAATGACAACTCATCACTATGAGAAATCTGTAAAACATGACTGGTGGGCAGAAATGTAAGAAAACATTCACATTCTGTCACACATTTAAAATGAAATATTTGTAAATATTGTTAGCTGGCATATTGCATATTAATGAGACAACTTTCCCATTAATATCACTAGCATTGTGCGCTAAATTTAATTATGATGTAGCCTGAAAAGTAGCTTGATGAGGGTGTTTCACATACAGTAGACACCTTGAACCACTCATTACACAGCGTAGTCCATTCATCCACTAGGAAGCAGCAGCCGAAGCAGGGAAGCCCAGACTTCAACAGTCACCTCTTTAAGAAAACAGGGAGAAAGTCCTGAAACCGCTGAACTGAGCCCCTGCCCGCTCCTTGGCTGAGCCTGACAGAGGGCTACCCTGAGTCCAGCTTCCACCTGAAACAGACCTGACTAATTATCAGCAATACAAACCAAACTTTTGGCTCCCTGCTTGTGTCATCCCACAACACAAAATAACAGCATGTCGAGAGGAACACGATCGAATACCTTCTCCAAGTCCAACAAAATGCTGGTTGGGCAAACTCACATGGTCCCTCTGGGATCCTGTAGCGCAATTTGAGCTGGTCCAGTGTGAACCAGTGTTGTTCCTTCTGAATCTGCGGTTTGACTGTCAACCGAACCCTCCTGTCCAGCACCCCAGCATGGATCTTACCAGGGAGGCTGAGGAGTGTGATTCTGCTGTAACTGGAACACCCCTCTGGGCCCCGTCTTAAGCAGAACCACCACCCCAGTCTGCAAGTCCACAGTCACTTCCAACAATGTCAATGCAATGTTACAGTGGCCTGTGAACCAAGACAAGCCCACTACTTCCAGAACTTTAAGGAACTCAAGCTGGCCCTCATCCATTCCAGGAGCTTCTAACTTCCTAACCTCTTTCTTCTAAGAAAACATGACTGATGAACACATGCCCCCAGAGGAAACACCAATCTTTTCCTACCTGGCAGTCCTTTTGCCCACTTCACTACTTTGACCAGTTGTCTTTCTCCCAACTCATTGAGGCTGGTGAGCAGGTTTGCAGCTGAGTCCGGCTGGCCACAGTCGTGTCCTGCGTTCACCACCTCAGGCTCAATGGACTCCAGGATGTTGAGGAAGACCAGCTGGGAGTTGAAGTTGGGACCTGATTTAGGAGAAATGTTGTGGATGACTTCTGCTGGTTCCTGAACAGGATGATCCTCTTCTGGGTTTTTCTGCTGTCCAATCTTCTTCAGTTTACGCGCTATTAAATAGGGGGAAGGGAGAAAAAAGAGAGAGGCATAAATAATTTTTATTGGAATTATTCCAAGGTTGAATTTGCTACATGCAGAATGGTTTGATGATAATGCCATTTATAGAACAGTCACAGTGACCACTTCTGTTTGTTTAATTCAGAAATCAATGAATTAAACTGTCACATCTTGTGAGCACAGGAGTAAACGTACAAATCACCATCAGAACCCAGAACCACGGTTCCAACAAAGCTCCAAATTATCTGTTAGAAATGTCTCATACCACATCTGTGCTTATCGGGACTTTTTCTTTTCAGAGCAATATTAATTTTCTTCAACAATACTCAGGACTGATTCACAAATAGCTTTAAAGATATTGAATCATATTTAATTTGACAGAAAACTCTCTGGACAGATGAGCCTCACCAGATGGAGGGGACTACCCACATCATATCCATCTTTCCTAACAATCGGGATGTTTAAATTATTATTATTTATTTTCTTTTTTCTTTTTTTTAGTTGTGTTGCTTTGCATTTCTTCCTTCTAAAAAAAATATAAAATAAAAAGGCATAGCTGAGTGAAGCAATGAAACAATGATGCATCAATTGTGCCTTCAAAATAAAACAACATTTTCAAAATAAGATAACAGAATATTCAATCAATGTTGACTGACAGTAAAAGAAAAAAAAGAAGTTAATTGTCATGCTATTGTCTGGTAGGTTCAGTGAAAAAAGTCTCATTAAAACTGCAGGCTGGCTCCTCCGTTCGGTTTGATAAATATTGAACTGCTACGACTTAAGTCTCTTTTTCAAAATTACCGGCGTTGAAAGAAAATTGCAGATTATATAAGATTTCCATTTCCATCCCTGATCCAATAACAAACATTTCAAGTAAAAGTGGTTAATTAAAAATCCTCCCTGGGATTGTGGGTTGTGACAGAGGCAGGCATGTGATCTTTGCAGAGCGCAGTGTAAATAGGTTGGGTTAGAGTAACCTTCAAATCTCTGCTTGAGCTGAAGCCATTATAAACAGGCTGAGACACCAGAAAGATGAATTCAGACAAGAGTCTTTGTTACACCAACAGATTTAGTTCTGCAGAACAATTACTTCGTCGTGATGCTGTCAACTGTCAGTGTTGGTCCAGGCTGACCGGGAAGCTGCTCTTTGGTGTCACTTTCATTGTTTCCAGTGAGAACCTCTGGGGAATAAACTGCAGAGTGATCCATTATAAGCCAATTTTCTGGAAAAAATTGAATTGCACATGTGAAATCTATTGCCCATTTACAACTCTGGTTGCTCATATTCCTGGTTCACTACCTTCTGTGCCTTTACCAGTCTCATCATCATTATAATCACATCATCTTTATCATATCTGCCTTCTTGGGATGCTTGATTGCATAAAAAAAGAAAAACCCACAGAGGTAAGTTTAAAACCTTATCTTCCTCTTCAAATGTCTTTGTGCAGTTTGTGACTTTGCGGATCCACTTTACTCTCACTCTGGTGTCCAAGTTATAGATCATTACCTCGTTAGTTCACCGGTGAAATTGTGTTTCTGTAAGGACAAGCTGGAGCGCTGTATCTGACAGTCTGACACGATGACAAAGAAGCAAGAGACTAACAGTACAAGCTCACACATCCCATTTGTGGTACAAGCCCAAAGTATTTTAAAGGAAAAAAATGGTTGAATGAACTAATTAAATTATGATTTAATAACATGTTTTCACTAGATTACAAAATCTTAATAAAGATGGCGAGGTCAATGTTGCAAAGGCAGCTTTCGGTGTGATAACTTTAGATTTGTTGCGAGGAAGTCAAGAGTACTTCAATCTCATGAAAAACCAATGGCGGATCTGGGATTTTTCTATGCAAGTGGCCATCAAGGGGCCAAATTTCTCACAAAGGGGCCAAATATTCGTCCAACGCCCTTGCATACAGTCGGCCTCTGTCGGTAGTCAGTGTTCATTTGAATTTTAAATAAAAGATATTCTGATGCCTTAATGCGAATGACACAAATGTTTTCATGCTGCTGGTGCGCTGACTTCTTCTTATACGCTGCCAGTACATGATCTCCATGGCAACGCCTATAAACAAATGCCTACAAGCAGCAGCGAGAGCCGCCGGAGCCACAGAGGTCAGGTGAGAACGACTCCTAACGGCTCGAACCTCAGTCCAGTTTTACTGGTTGAGGTTGCATGACCACATAAGCTCAACTGCGGTTTTTAAAACTTTGATATCAAAACAACACAATCAAACATCACAGAAAACAGGTAGAGGCAGTACAACACGGAGCGCGTAAGTGGCGCCTTAATTCCTACACAGATGCACCTGCTTTGTCAATGAAACTGAGCAGTGTAAGACTGAGTTCATCCCCTCCAAATTTTTGTTTTCAGATATATAAATAACAAATGCAAATTGCCTTTTTGCATTTAATTTAACCATGTCAACATATTTTTTTCTTCAAGTTCCCTGGGTTTCCCCTAAGGACATCTTATAAATTGATTTAACTTTCCTGCGTGTGTGTCTATGTGTGTTTCTTTGTTTGTTTTTCCCCAGCTCTCCTCAGCTTTCATGTAAAATTACAACATTCTTTGGTAAATATAATGGGTATTAACTGGCTGTCAAGTGAAAAAGCATTCAAGAAGGGATTTGGTGAAGCTTTTAGCAGCATTTGTTCAGAGAGAAAAAAAAGAGAAAATGAGTTTAAACACAGATATCTAGGGAGCAGCAGCCGGAAGTAGACCCATAGAGGTAATTACATAGTGTCCTAGCATACACAAACAATCCAATCAGATTTCAAGATTAATGCCAGATGAACGGATTGCACAATGTGTGCATGAACCCTCAACAGACTAAACCAAATCACAATAATTAATAATGTCTTTTGAAATATACAGTAAAAGGTGAAACAGAAGGGCAGTAAAGTTGAACAACTTAAACATTTTTTTTCTTTAATCCTGGTCCTCAAGTACCTCTGTCCTGCATGTTTTGGGTATTTGCTTGTGCCAACACACCTGATTTGAGTGAATGGATAACCTCATTCACTTGGCATCAAAGCCTACCCAAGTATCTCAGTGACCTCTCAGTTTGAGCCAGATGTTCTAGAACTGGTAAACATCTAAAACTAGCAGCAACAGTGGTACTTGAGGACCTGGATTGAGAAGCACTGACCTACAATAAGCACTGACGAAGGCATGCTGATACCTGACAGGTCATGGACCTTCTGGTTATAATCAGACTTCAGCTTTTGAAATCTGTAAATCAGGGAAATAAAGTGAAACATAATATTTAAATCAAAAAAACAAAAACAAACAGCATCTTTAATTCTAATTCTATTCTAATTTATCTATGTCTCATTAGCCTGGCCAGCCAACCTATCATACTTCCTCTAATAAACTTGCCTTCCCTTACAGATGCGCCTCCCGAGACTTTGACAAAATGTAAATGAAGCTAACCCCAACTCTAACACTGGATTTGCACATATGTGTGTTGCAGCAATGCATGAAGGAGGAGGTGAACGACGATGTCCGACGCTTCAGGTTGACTGAGTCATCATGACTCATTAATGTAAAACCACTTGAATGTTTAATCTGCAAGGATGTGTACATGATTGAAGAATAATATTTGGAGTTTTGGTGGTCAGAATTGATGCCCCCTGGTATAATTGAGGCCCCCAGGAGTGAAGTGGTAATTCCTTTCTTCTTTAACACAAACTACTAGTCTGGTTCCCCTGGATTGAACTTTGATTTCCAGGAACAAAGTACCAAGTGAAGCAGTAAACCAGCAACTTATGCACATGGACTGTTCTGCTGCAGCTTTTATTTTGTGGAAAATACTTGAAAAGGGTAGCAGAGAAAGAGAAGAATGTGGTCCTGGTCATGGTTAGGGAGAAAAGGCCAAGTTGGGAGTCTTATTTTTCTTAATGATGCATTTCAAGTTGTACTCTAATTGGCTCTTAAGTAGACGGAGTTGAAGAAATCCTGACACTGTCAGAAAGTTACATCAGTTCGTCCGGTGTTTTTCAGCCCTGGTCCTTAAGGCACACTGTCCTGCATGGTTTAGATGTTTCCCTGCTCAAACACACCTGGCTCTAATTAGTGGGTCATTGACAGACGAGTGTAGACCTTGAAGACAAGCTGATGGCTGTCCAGTCAATGTGACTGAGCAGGGAAACATCTAAAACACGCAGGACAGTGTGCCTTCAGGACCAGGGTTGGAAAACACTGAGCTAGTCTTTGGTTGCAAGATCAGTGTCTCAGCCATCATCACATCGCTCACATTGTAGGACTTATAGGACAACTGATTTTGATGAAAGACAAAAGATCTTCCCACGATGGTAATCTTCTGTTCTTCTGTGATCTTCCATTTGCGACAGCCCAAAATCATGGGGGACCCTGCTTGCTCGTGCTATCTGTGTTTGGGAGAATTTACTGTATTTGATGATTGTTATTATACATTTAAAGAAGACGACAGCATTTCTTAAGAGCCAAGCAACAGGCAGCTCAAACCTGGCTGGCTGGGACAACTGTGAATGCACAATTGGTGGGTGAAGGCAGAATGAAGAGTGAGATTTCCAGTATGTATTTAAACAGTGATCAGTGGCTAAAGATAACTCATTATTGAGCTCCCAAAGTTGTCCCAGATGGGACAGCCTTCTGGGGACAATACATCTGGACACGCACAAGGAATTATAGCTCTTATTTGAAAACCTATTTTCGGCCAGCTGATCCCATCAGTTTGAACCAAAAATAAAAATTACACACTGTACTGCAGCTGCAAAGCACAACTGTTCATCAATAACTGATTTTAGTCTAATAAGAAGCAGGAGGAGAAATTGTGGTGGTTTGTGTGAATCATTAACTTAAAAAGGTTAAACTCAAACATGCTGGTTGTGTAACGAGAGCGAGAGTGGATTTTGTCACAGGTCTCACAATTTCAGACACAAGAAAGCCAGAGGTTAAGATCATTAAATGTGAAAAAGAGTAGATATGTAATGAGAATTCATTGGGTTTTTGCAGAAACTGAACTGCTCCCATGACTCGCCAGAAATAACCTCAGCTTTTATCTGTGGGTATAATTGAAATTACAGAAAAAAATGCAGAATTCAAATGGTAAAATTCTGAGCTTATATCAGTAATAACAACTCTGTTTTCATCTTGAACAGATGCCAAACATGACAAAAGTAAGTTTCAGAAATGTCATCCACCTTTAAAATTACACAAAACAATCTAAGCTAGTGGTACGAGTCAGTGACAGAAGATGTGGCATTTAATGGATGCAACTGCAAATGGAGTCAGTCACTTTTCATCTTTTTCGTAAAATTAGTTAAATTAGAGCTCTCCTTCTCCTCCCATGTAAAATAGTATTAACTTTAAAACTCTGAGCATTTCATTCAAATATGTAATTTCCTTTTGCTGCCACTTCCACAAATCATTGCCACAAATTTCCCTTTGAAATGCCGCCAGTGAATTACATGTCCGTGATGAGAACATAAGTGAGAAGGAGCTTTTTAGCAGCAACTAGAAAAGGTGTCCCTTTTTACTACAATCACTGCATTAGATCACATTTTCCCTCCATGGGTTTGTCACTGACTGGTGGCAAAATTACCAGCATGTCTGCTGCTTTAATTCACGTGTCTCATGTCAGCTTTGTGCTTCCAGCACAATTTTCACCGATAACAGAATGAGAAAATGGGAGAGAGTGAAAATTGAACACAAGACTAAAATTAGTCCACTACATGTCAATCTTTACAGCCTAATATGACAAATAGGTCTGGGTGACAGTAAGGAGAAGTGAATGGAACAGCTCTAAATTGCATGGCAGCTCAGTCAGAGGCTTGATTATCAGTAACATCCCCTACTGTGATGATGCTGCAATTGAAGAAAACCAGCTAAGATGTGCAGTGTAGAGAGAATAAAGTTCTTGGTCTTGAAAAACCATTAATAGTTTCACTTTTAGGACTTTACTTTCTCTGTCATGTGCTTTGTTCATTTAATACGTACTACACTGAGGCCATTAAAGTCCTTGAAAAGCACATATACCGTGCATTTTTAATTTTTTTTTTTTTACAGTGTATGCACGCTATGTCAGATGCGTAAACTTATGATTCACATCTGCGCATTCAAAGGTTGAAATGTTCATCACTGTTGTTTTTGTCAGGTTCATTAAGCTTTTCGTGGTATTATTTGTCGTGTTTCATACGCTTATAAGAATACCTGATGTATGTGGCACGTAAAAATATGGTTTGTGAGTTTTATATTGTAATTTAGGAGCTTAAACAGAAAAATATATCTATAATAATGTTCTTTCATTTAAATATTCTTCATTTTCACATCATATCAGACTGGGTTTACTCAAAGAAAAAAGTGAAAATGGTCTGAAGTTATCCACCAGGAAGATTATCTGGGCTGATATTTAGCATATCTGTAGATACTGGTATCTGCAAAAATATTTATTTATTTATTTATATAATCTACTACTGAGAACCCTACTGAGAACCCTACGTTGTAACCTCCATCGTAGTCTGACATGAGTCTTTCCAGAAATACAGCTTTGCGTCTGCTAACCTGCTAGCATCGTGTTTCCTTCTCTGTATTTCCTGTGACTACTTCAATGTCTGTAAAAGTTGCTGTTACTTAACATTTATCTGTTCCAACTCACATACAGTACGTAAGACACCAGGTGTACCTGTATGTAGAGATCCTGCGCTGTATATATGATAAACAGCCAATACAAAAAAATCGAATCTAATCTGAAACTGATTTTTTAAACACAGACCCAGTTTTTAATTTAATTGGGGGATTAAGCTATAAAATGGTCAGCTAAAGATTACTTCAAATATTTAATCATCTTAATTAAGTCTAAAATAAATAAAAGAATAAAGACATACACATATAAATAGGCAATAAAGCATACTAATGGTAATAATGATGATCATAATAATAATAATAATAATAATAATAAGCAGTATTGTGCCATGTGGATGAACCCAGAATTGACTGTAAATGAGGACTATCTTTTCAAGATCTGAAAGACGCTCACATCTGTTAACATCTTTCCATCAGGTCCTCTTCTCATTCTACGTGATACAACTGGAAAATGATGTGTATGGTTTTTCTCTGGTACTTGCAGTTTCCCAGTGACTCCCACACACTCATGTAAGATGCAGGAATAAATCAGATGTGCTGCTATAAGCTGCCACAGACTTTACAGCGGCAGCAGGTACCACAGCTGTCCCTACTTCACTGCAGGCTTCTATTTAAGATGCTAAAATCAATTATCTGTGCTGCTACTTTAGCTGCCACAGACTAAAGACAGCTATAAACAAACTTAACAGGAGAATGCAACTGGCAGAGCGTTGGAACCACTGGGCAACTACAGGAGCTGCACCTGTTATGGGAACATTTTTAAAGAGCAACAGGTTGGACACCACTATACAGCATAGTGTACATTAATGATAAAACACATAGATTTTCAGAACCAGAGAAATATATAACTATAACATAAACAGTATTTTGAGATAAAATTGTTATAAATAACTTCCACATCTATGAAGCACCGACCGGAAGTGACGACTCATGAGGGAGTGTGTGCCTCAGCCTGCAGCAATGACTGTATATAATAACTGTCTGACACTGACCCGTCCTGTGTACGGAGGCTCCTCTTTCACTCTCCCTTCTTCCCCCTAAAAAATAGAGGAGAAGATGAAGTGGATGATCCAAACCCTGGATCATCCACTTCATCTGGCTCCGCCACTCCCTCAGCTCCTTACGGCTCAAAAACGAGCTGCAGTCCGGACTCCACATACAGAGATCGCCTTGTTTTTATCACACACAAAACAAAGAACAACTCCACTACACACTAACTACACAGTCCAAACACGCCATGTATCACCATGTATCTCTCAATTTTCAAAACGGTTGGGTTGGGTATTTCTCTTGTCGCTGCTACCACTCCCACAACTTCGTCTTCTTCCTCGCAACGACAGTATTCAGTATTCAGGAAATAATTGAGCATAAGTCTGGTTTTACTTGACCTATTAACACAATTTAGAAACTGGTATATAGTTTGACTTTCGACACAAGTTGAAACGGAGACTCAGTCATGCAGTGTGTGGTGACAAATGCGGTCAGTCTGCTCTCTTCACCTGCATGGACCCAAGGTGGAAAAACCTTGCTTTTCCTTGAAGGAAAATGATGGACATGATGTCCTGACAGGCAGGAATTCATGCAACCAGCACAAACACAATAATTCACCATCATCACTTCTCTCTCTGTGTCTCACTACTGCTCTTCCAACTGCATCTACCCACAGTTAAAGTTAACGAGCATGAGATTATATTGTTTGCCTCTGCCTACGTCATATGACGCATTGCTAATGGGAAAGAGGCTGCTGTCAGAGGCTAGCTTAACATGGGCACAAATGCATTAAAATGTATATTTTACATTCTGTTTTACATAGTAATTTCTAGATATATGTTTTTAAAAGACTTCTCCAGACAAGGTCAAGTATTCATTCAGTTTTAGATTTAATCTGTATGGTGCTCTTTAAGGGAAAACTAATCCCATTTAAAACCACACACTCTTGCTATGTGTATTTGTTGTCACTGAACTACAGAAACACTGATGGTGCCATAGTGTATTTATCCAGATTAAACATTGCCATGAATTAAAATTAATCTATAATATTGATATTTTGTCCAGCCCTAATGTAAATGCTAACTACGGCAAAGGTCCTGTACATGGGCTACATGCGTAGTTGCTATGTCGAAGTATTAATCGCACTACTGACATCACACTACGTGTTCTCAAGGAGTACAGAGTAACATGTTTTCAGATCAAAGCAGTCTCAGTCTAGACCAGGTGGACTTTGTTTTGAAAGAACAACTTCAGCAATTTCATGAAGTTGAATATATGTTAAAATGCATAATTTAGCCTAGAAAAACAATATGCTATTGTAACAATAATGCAAAAATACTTTAATCTACCAAAACAGTAACAAGATAAAGTGAAAAATGTAGCGAAATGGAGCCATCATATCTGAGAGAAATTGGAAACAATTCTCTATGGAGCCAGTTTGTGTTAACACCAGTGTTATAATCGTTTTGATTTTTTTTTAAATAGTTTTGATTTTTATTTCATTTTTCAGTTTGTTTGATTATTCCAGTAGTAGCAGTAGTTTTAGTTAGCTTAACAAACGTATCTATAGTTTTAGTTTTAGCATTTAGTTTTGAAAATTTGTTAGTTTTAGTTTCATTTTAGTCTTAACATATGCGCACATTGATTTTGCAAAAATCAGCTGTGTCACACCCTCTACAGATCTTCAGTCAACTATTTTTTTTTAATTAATTTTAAAGAAAGCATGTTTCCAAGGAGAAGTCATATCCTGATTTTTCAGACCAGATGACAGTAGGACCCACAGAGAAAATGTGCTGGGAGGCAGGAGCACTGATGAAATCTAAATGTACTGGGGCAGTTTTGGGATAAATATCTTCCCTGACTTCCAGAAATCCAGTGTGTCATAGACGATTCCCTGCTGGACCTCATCCATGGATTTAGTTGTTTCATTTGATGGAGGATTCATGACCTTATGGCCTGACCTGTTTGCTTCCAGGCAGGATGCAGAATGAAAAAAAAAGTTCAGTTTTACCCAGAATTCTGTTTAGTTTCAGTTATTTTTGCATTGTTAATTTTAGTTTTTATTGAGTTTTATGCTTTATAAAAAAAACTTTTATTTTATTTTATTTTATTTTAGTAAACTGAATTATTTTTCACGGTTAGTTTCAGTTTTAGTCTTAGTTTTCGTTAACTATAATAACTCTGGTTAACACGTAATGTAAGGATCCACGGAGGGAATAAGATCTGACTATCTTATTAATTTTTATTTACAGTACTGGTAGACCAAACAAAATTAAAGTTGGGTGAAAGCTACATCTTTTGAACGTGCTGGGACACATCATCAATGATGTGACCTGGGGTCATTGGGTGTTTCAGGTCTTTCAGGTCTTTCAGCACCAGACACCGTCGCCCAGGCGACCTGACCAGGACTGATCACACCCCAGCCTGTGTCCCAGTGGCGTTTGCCCACGGTTCTGCCCTCTTGATCTATAACCACCTTGTTGCTTTTTCTGCAGCTTCAGAAGCTGTATTGATGTTATCCTGGCTGGGAACTTCAGCTGTTTACCGAGGTCCACTTACAGTTGTCAGTCAGTGGCAAAGGTGAGGAGGCCAGACTTTGCCCTTGATGGTGTTAATGGGAGTGGTTATACTATCAGCCACTGCTGTAAGCACCTGGTCATGACGCCGGTCACTCAGGGCTTTTGGGCAGCTGCTGAGGCGGTGTTCCAGGGATCCCTTTCCATGGCATTGGGGACAGGATGGTGTATTGGCTTTGCCTCAGACATGGAGATCGGCTGGACTTGGTAGGACATGGTAAACAGCCTGGACTAAAAACCTCTGTCGTTATGGGTACCGTGTACACCAGCAGAGGCCACAGGCTCCAGGGCAAGATGGAATGCTGGGAAATCCAAGCCTTGAACCTCCCTGATAGACCTGATTTGTCAACCCAATTTAGCAAGTCCTCGAGCTTTTTGCTAGTTTTCTAGATGGAAGCAGAGTCTTTGAGGCTACAGTCAAAGGGCTTCCTGAGGTTTTTAATTGGCTATTCTGAGATGGATGGTATAGTGGTTCCAGAAGCGAAACTTGTCCACTACTTAGCCCCTCTTGAGCAATAGAAACCACAATTTTTCCGGCTTAAGGCTCATCCTTGCCCAGGATCATATCCGAACGAAACATCTTCCGATTGAAAAGGGACTTCAGTTGTCACTAGCCTGAGTTGAGTTAGTGTACAAATTGACATGGGAAACCTGCTCATCCAAACAAAGAAAATAGCAAAAGCAAGGCAAAATAAGAGAAATTTCACTGTGTGAATCTGAGACACTCCTTTCTGAGGGTTCGGGGAACACTGTTCTTTCTTTTTCCATCAAGTTATTACCCTTCATACTATTTTGTGAAACGCCTGTTTTTAAGATAATGATCCAGCTCACCTCCAAGAGTCATTCCAGCTTCAAAACACTTCCTCAGTCGACAAGAGGGGCAATTCTTTCTTCTAAGCTTATCAATAGTGCAGTCGTTTTTGCTTGCACACAGGTATTTTTGCTTGCCTGCAGAGGAAACAGAGAAACCATAGATCACTTATGGAACTGAAAAGTGCTTCATTGCATGTTGGTATGATGAATACTGACACTGGTAAAAGTAGAAAGGATCTTAAGCTAGTTTTATTGTGCCCAAAGTTGATAGCATGGAGCTTTCAGCACCAAACTCAAACTCAGGTTCCATGTTGGACTCTTTGCACTTTACCTTCTGCTGCTCTTTTGAAGAAAACCTTGCAGCTGCCACAAGTGAGCGCGCCATAATGGCAGCCGGATGCCTCGTCTGAACAGATCAAGCACGTCCTCTGGGGGGGAAAGAAGAACTCCATGGGGAACATGTGCTCTCTGCCAGCTTCAAACCTGATGTTAAGCAAAGGAAATATGACATGTTTGTTTTTGGTTAAAAAAATGCATTTTAACGTCTCATTGTACTAAAATTACAGCATAGAACAAATAAACATCTAAAGTTTCAAAAGAAATCATAGAATCAATTTATAAACTGACTTTTGACTCAAAGTAGCCACCTTTTGGCAGCTGTAACAGCTGAACACACTCTTTCTACAATGGAAATGGTTCTTCCCAACTCTGTTGTAGATGGTCCCATAAATGTGCAGCCCTTGTAAGTTGCTTTTTTATATTTTCCCTGAAAGCAAGAAATTTTTTTGTATGATACTGAAATCTACATTATTTTTCAGTTTTGGGCAACCCTACCCTTTTGTGTTAACCCCTGGAAGTTCACTAGTTACATTTATACCATTTTGGGCGATTCATTGGACTTGAACTTGAAGAATTAATTAAAAAGAAAAAAAAAAAACAAGAATTGGGATGCCTCGTCTGAGGCAGGGTGTATGTGATAAAAGATGCTTTCACTTTACACTTGATTCACTTTTTTGCCTCGCTTTGTTTTTAAAAATCTATATTTCGTCTGACTTTATTTTGCAAAACTATCATCCCATTGTGAACTAATTAGGCTCATCCTTCTCCGACTTACCTACTTTTCTCGTAGTTCCAGTATCTAAGGAGAACTGAGTGACTTATGAATGTGAGGAAAAGACTGGAGTGTCTAGGCTGTGGTCTGAGGGGGGACGTAGGCTACGTTGGACTGGCTGCAGCCTTGAAAGCAAGGAGAGTGGAGGAGACTCAGACAAAACGTTGCCTTAGTGACGTTCAAAGACGATATCAAGGTTTGTAGTAAAAGAGACAAGGATGAATCTTCCAGGGTGTCCTGACTGGGAGGAAAGAGGTTAGGTGAAAAGTATCTCTACATTAGAGATAGGTTTAATCTGTTTCAATGGATACATCATTGATCAACAATGCTGATGTAATTAACAAAAAAAGAACATTCAGTGAAAGCTCCCTCACCATCACGTGAGTACAAATGTGAACTGGAAAACAGCCAGCCCCCCCCAATCCATAACAAACATTGCTCCAACCAATCACCAGCAGGGGAGGTGTCAGGCTCACGAACATGAGGTGGTGGAGAAGGAAGCTTGGGAGTGTTCATAATGCTCCAATAACAGGTATCTTTCCAATTGCGATACTTGGCTTTGGGTATTGGTCCATACAGAAGACTAATCCAATTCCATTTTTTTTAAATAACCAAATAA
>JBAMYA010000006.1:8401563-8429904 GCA_037176975.1 Arrhamphus sclerolepis
GGAAGAGATGCTGAACCTCACAATAAATTCCAGGATATATTCCTGTTAATGTCTACTTAACCTTATATATAAAAAAAAGAAATAAAATGAAAATGAGAATGCACAACTGTTGCTGTGCAAATCATTCAACTACGAAACATCTTTTCTGGACAGACAACGATGAAAGTTGTTATTGTTGGGATATTTTTAAGTGGAAGTTTGTTTGTTTATTTATTTATTTAGTAGTAAGTCACCTTTTTTGTTCTTGGGAGCATATGTTTGGATGTCTAAGGTGAATATCAGCTATAAAACTCTTTGCTCAGGGATGTTTAGACCTACAAAATTGTGTCAAAGAAGTAATATTGAGCCTCATCAACCTTTTCTGCACACACAACGCTTGAAATGATGTTGCAGTTTACCCCAAAAGTAGGAAGTTCAAACCCTTTAGCTCTTGCTTTTCTTCCTCCCTTTTTGTAGCCTAACAGCTTTCTTAATTCAGCTTAAGAAAGACAAGAGCTAATATTGCCTAACCAGTACTTTGTCTATTGTTATATATCTCCACTACAGATTTCAACTTCTTGTTAGTGTTTGTTCTTTTTTCTTTTTTTTAAGCACTTAGAAGTATGTTCCTATTTATTACTGACTGCAGAAAAAGTAGAGGGACAGTGGCTTCTCTTTTGCAAAAATAAACATGTAAAGATGTGCAGTTTTACCCTAAAAACTGCAGTACTGTAGTCTCTAAAAACATGCCCAGGCTTATCGAGTCTAGTCCGTACCATGTGATGTGAATTTAGCTCTTTTATACTACTTCAGTGTTCATATGTGTGGTGAGGGTAGTTATTTTAGAAGAAGAGTATTTTTTCTTTTGTTGCACGCTGCTTTTAACTCCATCACCTTTTCATATGTAATAACGGTGTTTCAGGGATTGTTGAGAGTGGAGAAAGCTGTGCGACTCAAAAGAGAGAGTTGACCCTCCTAAAATGAAATAGTATGGGAACAGAGATATTTAGACCTGACTGAAAAGGGAGCCGCTGTTCTATTTCTGTGATATTTTGACCGAAGCGTGTCACCGACGTATTAAACCTCACAAAGTTGTGTCCACTTGTGGGAAAAGAGTAAAAAGATGCAACCATTACTGAACTCTAAGTTGTTCAGATGGATTTAAAGCTGAATGGCATCATGCTCCAGTCAAATCTTAATCTAATAAACATTTCCAAAATCCTTGGAGGTTAGACTAAACTGGGCTACAGCATACAGTACAGCCTGAAATTTGGACAACCTTCAGAGAAACTTCAAGTGATCAATCAGACCATGAACCATGTGTTACCAGCCTGGCTGCACTAGCAGTGAGTGTGTCTGCTTCATTATGCAATTCAGGACTTTTCAAAACCTTTATTACAATAAAGCCTTACTTTGTGCAACATGACACTTGCTGAAACTGAGAAACAAAATAGTCAGCGAGATTGCTGTTGCTAATGTGGCTGCATGTCTGAATGCCAAACAGACATTTGTCCTTACATGAATATAAGGAAGTTTGATAAGAGTCTCCATTGAGAAGGATCATAAGTTTGAGTTTGTTGGATCTTCACAGGATTCTCATAATGGATTTAAAAAGTCACAAATCAATCACTTTTATTGCACATATTCAATGCATTTAGGCCGACCATGACCAGCGATTTACAAAAAACAAAAAAACAAAACATCTTTGTTAAAGTACAAACTGATAAAAGTATCTTTTTTTCCCGGTACGAGTCAGAGCTGCACTTCAATTCATATGACACAGTTTACTAATCTAGAGAGTTTCAAGCATCACATTCAGTCTGAAAAATAGAAATGAATTAAACAAGGTTTTGTTCTTAATCAAACACTGCTGACTGCAGACTAGAATTTACTCAGTTTCTGCTCAAAATGAATCCATGTTCAGCAGATAATTACACGCTACAGCTGCAGTTGTAAATATGATTATTCCGTCTTCAACATCCAACTTCAAAGTCCAAGTCAATATCTTTAAAAGCTTGAAAAGAAGAGCATTTGAATCTGTCGCTGTGGAGGTTTCAGTTGCTGCACATCCCATTGTGCAGTTGGCCAGTCAGTCTGTGGAGTGACCTTAAGTTGTCGACAAGTGACACCTCACTTGGGGTATTTGACAAACTGACACTCACTGATACAGAGTGTCCAACTCAGCTTGTCAAATACACTAAGTGGGGGGCCTGATCTCTGGCAAAAATCAAAGATGGCTCTGTAGAATAGATGAACAAGACATATCTCTCTTTCTTACACACACATACGGTTCAATACGTGTTACCTGCTGGTGCTGAAGGCGGTGAGTCCGGGAGCACATCTCTTCTTTCCCTTCATAAGTGCTCACAATGATGACACCGTGCGCAAGACAGTTGGTTTGACCACTGAGGTTCAGCACAGCAAAGAGGAAGTCAAAACAAGGAAGATAAGTGCAAAGCTAGCTCTCAGGAAATATGTGGAAATAAAGTGTCAACATGTCATAGTTGTGAAATGCTGCTGAAGGCCTTAATGGCTCACAGTTTTTGAGATAATGGTTTGCTGAGGCATATTCAACAGCTCTATGAGCCACGTGGCATTTAGATTACAGATAGCACTAACAATGAACAAAATACACTAAGTATTTGCAGCACTAGTGTGTGACTTCAAACTTACTCTTTTGTGCCACTTTAAATGTGTTTCATGGTTGACCTCGAGGTTACTCCTGAACTGCAACACAAGATCACAAAAACACAACACTTAAAAAAGTAAATAAACATCTTCATTGGTTTCAGTGTCAGCTTCAATTTTCTCTAATCATTACTTCATACTACTCACCAGTGTCATCTGCTGTTCTCAGGACAGTCAACTATCTGCTGATTGGTGGTCCATCTGTCACTGCGACTGATCATAAGGCTGGAAACAAACTAGAAAGAGAGAAAGATACTTTTACTGCCATATTATTTAATATCACCCTTGTTCTTTCTTTCTTAAAAACTACAGCATGCTACGCAGAGTGCTGTGTAACTTCCTCATGTCACTGTGGGCCAGTGCACCATGACTCATGGCCTGACTTCCCTCTGCAACTACAACTGTAGCCGTATGCAACGCTTCTGTTATACACCGAGTGATTGAACATCGGATGCTCAGATTGTGCCATAAAATGCAGCATTGGATCGTTGGAGCTCCAGCTGCATGCAGGAAGAAGCAGCTAAACTGCAGGGAAACAGGAACATACAGCAAAAGAAAGTTTGGAAGGGAAGGGGAGGAGAGGGAGGGGGGTGAGGGAACTCCCACCAAGTGTGTAGTTTAGTGTTGAATAGGAACTACTCCCTTTCAGGCAACAATTGCTCCTCAGAGGCTCCCAAGAGCCTTTATTACAAATAATGTTATGCAAACACCCTTCACTCCTGACATAGGCGAGTTTGTGTAACATGTCAGTAGACACGTAGACTATACATTACAGGTTTGAGGGGAAAAAGGACCTGTATCAGTCTGTAAAGTCAGTCCTGCAAGGTGCATAACATAAATTATGTTACTGAGGTGCCGTTTTAAGATTATGCTGAAGGAAAGATTTCAGAACTATTCAAGTTGGGGACGTTCGTTGCAGCAGACCCAGGTTTGGGTCACAGCTTGTGATCCTTTGCTGCATGTCATCCCCTCCTCTCTCCACTTTCTTTTCTACTAACTCTCAAGTAAGAGCCACTAAAGCCCATGCTTTAATTTTAGGAAGAGTCATTTATATCTTGTGGTGTCTCTGTCTCTGTTGTCTGTAATCATATCATTGTCTGAATACATTTTATTGTATTCATCTGTTTTATTGGCTGTAGTATTATTACAGTTATCATTATTATTATTAGTATAGTATTATACCCTGGCAACCGGAGGGTTGCTGGTTCAATCCCCGGTCAGTACCAATGATGTGGGTGGGCAGTGTGTTGAACGAGTGCTTCCCCACGTCCACATCCATGGATGAGGTGCACCTGAGCAAGGCAACCCCCACCCGCTCCCCGGGCGCTGCACCGTGGCAGCCCACTGCTCTGGGTCCAGCAGCCTAGATGGGTCAAATGCGGCAAAAGAATTTCCCCACGGGGATTAATAATAATAATAATAATAATAATAATAATAATAATATATACATATATGAAAAATGTTTTTTTTTTTTTTAAATGAATCTGTTTTAATCTGGGAAGCCTAACCAGGGACAGGGGTTGCAAATTAGCTTTTGCTAGAAATCTGTATGCATGTCATCTAATTTATTTCTTTAAGAAACAATGTTTAATACATTATTCCCTGTCAAATAAACTAATAAATAAAACAGATCAGCCACAACCACCAAGTCAGACTAAAGAAATGTAAGAAAAAAAGTAATAACTAAAAAGAAGAGTAACGTGAAAGCAAGTTAACCTCCACGCCTACGGGGGGCGCTCTGACATAAAATGTTCATGGTTGCTGCTTTATAAAACACAGAAATCATTATAAAATATATTTTACGAATGATTCTCGATGTGAGTAAAGACTTTACATACAAAACAGTTTTCCATTTTTCATTACAGTGCTGTCTTCGCCATCAAACTCTTCTCCACAATACTCACGTTGATTCGTCTGCGTCACTCTGATGGCGTAAGCTTGTTCGTTGCTCTGATTGGCTGCCTCTGACTGCCTCTACACGCAGTCAGAGCGTGCAGACTGCAGAGGCAGTTTGAAAAGAACCCGACGGTGATTCCCTGGTGATTTGCTTTGGATGAGGAGGTCTTATGTTGTCTTTTATGTTGTTGTGGGTTCTTTAATAATAAAACTTGTACGTGAAGACGATATTTTCTTCACAGCATATCCTTAGCTTCCAAGACTCTGTCCAGTCCCACGATCTTCGAACTACAGTGCCCCTGGTGCACACTCTGGTTACTACGACTTAACATAGGCACAAGTTATTAGCTCCTATCATTACATCCTACGTCTCTTTTGTTTATTTTTTTTATCATTGTATAGTTAATAAATTTTTCCACCACACCATGCTTGATATGCGAAGAAATTGTAGCTGTATTTGAGGCAGTCATCAAAACATTTCCCATCTTACTATAAACCCATTATGGATGCTGTCATGATCATGAAACTGCAAGAGGTCTGACCATTAATTTTGGAAAGACTGGATAAAATTACATTATATTACATTTAGTAGATGCTTTTATCCAAAGCAACTTACAACAAAGGAAATGCAATCAAACCACAGTAACATAGTAAATTGTGTGGCCTTTTGGCAACTTTAAAGGAAAATTCTGTAGTGATACAACCCTTCGATCCATGGTAAGGAGTGATGGGGGAGTTACCCATTTCTGCACTGTCATCATTCTTCCACCAGTGGTTCTTTATACTGTCCTTCACATTCACTGCAATCCATCTTTGTCAAATGAAATTCAGCTGAGTTAATAAGGAAAGGTTCACATCTGTCTATGCAATGCCTCACAATTGTTGGTGAAATCAAAGAAAAGCAAGCCATAAGGTTAAGAAAGCTGTCCAAAGGCCTGCATGACAGGATGGTTCGAAGGTCACAGATCTGCTGAAAGGTATAGGAAAATGTCATGACAGAGGAGATGAGAAGGGCAACACCTGGTAGAGCTGCTCCTCAAAAGACATTCTGGGAATGTGCTGAAGAACTCTACAAGCACAGAAGCAAAGTGCTGTAAGCATCATTCTGGGTCTGTTCTTTTCTTTGATAAGTAAACTGAAAGATCATCAGGATGGAAGGAATAATACAACTTGAGAAACAAAAATGAATCCTGAATGAAAACTCTCAGGCTGAACCCAGAAGAGAACTGGAAATGCAGCGCTATGCACACTGTATTTAACAGGGTTTAAAGTGAAACATTCATTTCAAGAGCATCTCCTCTTCAGCATAAGGCAACATGACCTCTTCAAGTATTTTGATGTATTCGAACTCATCCATGATCCCTGATATGTGAGAAATAGAGCTGACACCATAGTATGAGAAACACCTCCATATGATGATGCTTGCGCCACCATGCTTCACAGTGTTGAGTGTAGTGTGTCTTGAATCTGACATGGTCTGTGACCACTAGACCCAAAAACAACAATCTTGCTTTCGTCAGTCAACAAAATGTTGCTCCATTACTCTTCAGTGTGTTCTCTGGCAAATTCTTATCAGGATATCTTTTTTTAAAAACAATGCGATCTTTGAAGGGGCTTCTTGCTGATGTCTTGGCTTCATATAGTCGTCTTCTAATTGTTACAATACTTCTTACATCCTTTTGAATGGTAGTTTTCCATTTTCTTCCACATCTTTCTCATTTTGGTTGCCATTTTACAGCCTTTGGGCTCATTTAAGTCGAGCAGCCTGTCATAATCTGCACTTTTCTTCAATCAAATTTGTAATCAAAGTACGCTGTTCTTCTGAATCATGTCTGGAACAACCTGTTTTACTAGATGAAGACACTACCACCAGCATGTACAACATCTGCTGCCTTCATACTTAAATAAGAGTTCCCTCTTCAGATTATATATCTTCTACAGTACACTACAAGTCTGCAGTCATGGCACGAAATCTTAATTTGATCATTTTAAGGTCAAGATGTTACAGGAATGTATTGCAGGGAAAGATTTTACTGAGCAGGTTGGGAACCGTGGGGCGTAACCAGTTACTGCGACTCATTCTGTTTAACACTGAATATAGTCTTTGAGCTTTGTTCATACAGGAAGACTCATTGCAGCTTATCTGTAAGTGTCAGTTCAGTGTCTTAATCATTTCAACACCCCTTTTCAGCCACTAATGCCACAAATATAGAGGAAGTTGGAGATAAAAAAATTTAAAAAAACACACCACCCCTCTTTGGTGTTTGGTGTTGTTTAATTTCCTATTGCAAAAAGAAAAAAATAACAGACAATTTGAAGAGTCATGAAGAAAAATAAAGTATATCCTATTTTATAGTTTCAATTCTTACCAAGTTTTAAAGTGAGCACAGATGCACAGAAGTGCATCACAAATAGTACAAGCTGATTTAATTAAAACTAAGACCAAATGCAGAAGCAGCGAGGAACCAGTGAAGAGGTGTCTGCGGCCTTCTCTCTCACCCTAAACCAGGCTACTCAGATGAGTGTCACACACTCATGAGCTGTGGGAAGTTTATTCTCTTGATACAAATCATATAATTACTACAAGTGTGCATAATCATGTACACTGTTTCCTTTTGTGGCATCATGGGAAAATCAGAAGAAATCAGCTAAGATATCAGGAAGAGAATCGTAGACCTCTGTAAGTCTGGTTTATCCATATTTTCCAGATGCCTGAAGGTGCTGGGTTCATCTGTTCAGGCAATTATACACAAGTATCAACACTGTGGGAATATCCAGGCATCACAGCACCCAGGAGGGAGACGGGTTCTGTGTCCCAGAGATGCTTTGGTGCAAACTGTACGTATCAGCCTGAGAACAAAAGCAAAAGATCTTGCAAAGATGCTGCTGAAGCTGGTAAGAGGGCATCATTATTCTGTACCAGCATGGGCTGAAAGATCACTCAACCAGGAAGAACCCTTTACTCCATAAGCAACATAAAAAAAATAAATAAATAAAAAAGCAAGATTCAATTAGCAAATACACACAAAGATAAAAATGCTAATTTTTGGAGTCTGGTCACAACGCTCATAGTTACATTTGGAGGAAAAACGGAGAAGCTGAGAGCACCAATGAAACTGTGAAGTACGGCGGTGGCAGCATCATGGTGTTTTGCTGTAGGAGAGGCTGGCGCACTTCACAAAATAGATGTCATCACGAGGAAAGAACATTATGCTGAAATATTGAAGCAACATCTTAAGAATTTAGCCAGGAAGTTAAGGCTTGGGCAGAAAAGGGTCTTCCAAATGGAGGTTAAACATACAGAAATGTGTAAAAGAAAATACATTTTCTAGCAATTCTAAGGTCTAAAGTTACCTTAAAAAGGAAAAACAAGATCGTCTGGTAAAGGACCAGATGATGAAGGACCAGGTCATAAAATGAGGTGTATATGGTCTACAAGAAAAACATCACATAACATATTAAAATGTGCCACTGTTCATTTAACAAAAACAAGTCAAAATGCAGCAAAGCCTCCATATGAGTTCAGATTGTAAGCTGCAGCAGTTAACACAAAGCCAAGATGGAAAGACATCAGCAATGATATTAGAGAAGCAAGGGCCAGTTCCAAACAGATTTAATTCAGTTCAATTCAGTTTACTTTTATAGCACTAATTCACAGCAAAGGTCATCTCAAGGCGCATTACACAGAAAACAAGTTCAATACAGTCCAACTAAGGGCAATCCAATTTAGTCCAATTATTTTGCAGATCTACTTCATTACAGTAGATTCAACTTTCATGTAATGCCAGTTCATGGGGGAAAACAAAAACAAAAAAAGAAAAAACAGCTTACCCAAGGAACCCAACTTCACTTCAGTGCAGTCCAATCACAACACTTAATTAACCGATGAAAGAAACATTGCAGTCACTTTAAAGTGTCATCGTAGAGGTTGTAGCTGTGGGCAGAGATGTTGCAGTGAAGACACTGCTGTTTACTCAAACTCTGTTCAGAAGAGAATGTGCAGTTTTGTCCGTTGTTTTTAAATGTTATGCATTCTTCTTTTATATGACTGAGCATGTGATAGATAAACCCTGAAACTGTCAAACTTTTCACCACCAGCTCCAGGGGGCTTTACAGCAGTCCCCAGCACAGAGCAAAGCTTCTGTAATACTGTTGCTCCATTTCTTTGAAATATCTGCAGATAAAACTGCACGCTCCAACACAGACGGAGATGGAAGATATGCAGCGTGTTGCTGCAAACTCTGTCAGACCTGAAGGTCCTGGAGAAGTGCACTCTGCTGTCTCCTCCAGTGGACGTCTCCAATCTGAAAGCATTTTCATCAAATAAATAATGACAATTTTACGTGTATTGTTGGCCCCCTGAGAATTTCTTTTTAATGTCCTGATTCACAAATCCTGGTGAGTGAAAGAGGGTGTACTTTTTTTTCACACGACTGTAAATTCAATGTCAATTGTTGCACCCAAGCAGCAAGAACTTGTGACTGTGGAAATGTGACGGTATTTTAAAGTCTTAAGAAAAAAGAAAGAAAGAAAGAAAAGAAAAAAAAAGCCATCTGCAGTTTAGTCTCACTTTCAGCTTTCTTATTTACCTGCCTGTCAATCACAGGCAGGTACCTAAAAGTTCTGTGTGTGGCATTTCAGGAAAACTAGCTTCATTTTATGCTATATATACAGAACTTAGAAGATAATTCTTGTTATGTGCATCCCTGATGCCAACACAGATGGACTTATATGTTCACCACAAAAGTGATCTTTATAATAATGATTATCCAGGTATTATAACACTGAAATTAAATGTTTCTATATGTGACTTGAAATGTTTTCACATAGTTGCATCACCCTTGTCACAGACTGAAGGTGATGTAGATGTATGAATTGAGCCACCTTGTGGACGTTTATAGGTCATGTCATTTAAAAAAGATAATATGCATGTGCTGTAAAAATAAAAGGGATAAAAGAAAGGAGAAAGAACTTTAATTAAGGCTTTATTAGCAGGTAAAAGGAGGACCTTTAAGAGATATAGTAAATAAAGTGGGAAAAGGTATTTTTTCCACAATCTCGAGAGAGGAGATAAAACACCGGCTAACATTTTAATGGATTGTTCAAATAAGAGTATAAATACTTGGTGTTTTGTGTGGAACACAGCATTACAACAATTACTTTCCAAGGCTTTTATTTTGAAGAGAAGAAAAAAAGAAAATAAAATCTATTTCAGATACAAGACATATATGCCACGGTGTATAAAAATGCATCTTGACACAAATTTTCACTCTAAAAAGTCATCAAATTCGTCGAGATAAAATCAGCAGGAACATTTACCACTACAATATTTTTTTTTTTATTCTAGCAAAAATACTGTAATTAAATCTTTCAAATAAGAAAGAAACCAGCAAGAAATACCAATGGTGTTCTGAACACTAAAATGAAACGTTGAACAATGGCACCAGAAAGTACTTTCTTTTTCTTTTTAAATACAAAGTCTTTATGACGAGCTTCATGAATTTCCTCTAGTCGTATAACGTCCTGCTTTTAGGTTTTCAACATTTGTCTTTGGAAGTCTGTGGCGTATCCCTCAGCAGCTAAAACACCGTCACCAAAATGCTGCTCCTTTTTGAACAAAACACTTCTAAATTTATATCACACAACATAAAATAAAATCCACAGGGGTCCTTTTTTTAACACCATTTATAACATCTAAAAAAAAAAACCCAATGACAAAATACACAAATGTAATTAAATACAAATATATCAAGAATGTATGTAGTCGAAAGTGTCCCCTATGACAGGATTTTTTTAAATTAATTTTTCAAACATAAACTAGTCTTCCAGTGCATGTCTAATGAAATCATATGATTTTTAAGGGAAGTAAAAGTCTTATAAGAAAACATAAAACTGAACAGTTAAGATTAGACTACAGCTTTAGAATTACTTTATCTGCATTTTCCCAACTACAATTAAAAAAAACAAATCAAAACATAACAATCCAACATTCAGACTAAAAAAGAAATCAACTCCAAATATGTGCACTGATCTGTTTGAACTGATTTGGTTTGATTTAGATGAAAACTTAAAGTGAAAGTAATATTTGATTAAGCGATTAACGTTACATTTCTCACCTTTTCAGTGTTTGTAGGCTAAAACCAGCTCTTTCCAGGCACCATATGTGCTTTTTATTTCTTCTTCTTCTTGAGATTGCTTCAAATCTATGTAATGACCATGCAAGCAACAATTTTGACTTTTGTCCAAAGAGATTTTAAAGGGAGTTTATTTGCTTGAGCAGAGACTTGTAATATTGCTGAATTTCACTCGCTATTGGCTTGCAGACAAATTACAAAAAACAGACAAAAACAGACCAAAACGTCTAAATGAAAAGGAAATCTTTAATGTCACATTGTGGATTGTAAATACTGTATGATTTGTAGCAGTTGGCAGAATGCAGTCAATGGAAAAGGACATCATTTTTAACTCTGCAAAAAATGAAACAAAATAAAAAAATAAACAAAATAATACTGCTTTTTTACAGACACTCTGGAGTCATATGGTACGCATTTGCTTAAGAAGTTTACAGTGCAATTTGTTTTTAAACTGCATTAATGCATCATGGGAAGGAGACCTGTTTAAAAATATTCAGCTTACTTTGGAGAACCGTGGTATGTGTACAGCAGAAATATATCTACAGCCCAGTTTTCAAACGTTGCCCAATCTGGATTGGTGTCTGAGCCTTTCATTTTGAAATCACAATAAAATACTGTGACATAATTATATAAAGAAACTAAAACTTCTTGGTCAATGTGACATGAAAAGAGGTGTGAGCCCTTTGCTAATATGCTACATAAACCCCTTGTGAGGAATGTACTACCAAAACACAGTATGTCCCTTTTCAACCAGTGACTTGTCTAAATTCAAATTTAAAATAAAAACAATGGAATTTTCCAGATCCACATTTTAAAATTGTGCCATTTGTTGTGGATCTGGCTTGTTTGGATACAGAGAAGACAGCTTGAGTGAGGCAGGACGACAGTCCAGGCGGCGTGGCCCAGCAGCGTGGGCCTTAGCGTTGGCGAATGCACACATCACATGCACTCAAACTCATCGATTCGCTGTTTGGTGTTTCCTGACCGGATCTGTCTGAGGGTCTTGTACTTGTCACGTCCAGCTCGCATGTTCTCTGCGTGGATCATGTCGTTCACTGTTTTCTTGCTCTCATCCCGAGCGTTGGCCAACTCTGAGCTCAAAGCCTGCAAGCACGGTCCGCACGACAGCAATGTTACAATTCAGTTATGAGGACTATTCTTTTCTTTTCTGTGTGCATAATGCAGAAACGTGTACGTACCAGTAGATGTTTCTGCAAGCGCTCATTCTTCTCAGCCTCGGTCATCCTCTCTTCCTCGCTGCGGTCCTTATAGGAGGCTGCGTTGGTGAACTCGGCGCTGGCCTCTGCACTGCTCTCGTCGTTCTCATCATGCTCGTTCTCTGCATTGACGGGCTCCTGGACGTGAGCTGTCATCACTTTGTTCTTAAGCTCTTCTTTGGTCTTCTCCAGGTCCTCCTGCACCATGGTAGCCTGCAGAAACACACAGTGAGACACAGAGCTCACACCAGTTGCTGAGATGAAATTTACCAAAAAAGGAATTGTAAGCAGTGGGCTTTTCTTGCTTTTGTTATAGATGTGTTCAAAAATGACATATACAAGTGAAAAGCCACGTATAACAGACTGAGCAGCTAAGGAAGCCAGCCAAGAGTGATGCTGGAATTTCAACTCAATGTCTTTTTCAAAACAATGGAAACCAGTAATTAGCACGACGGGGTTTGATAAGCTGGAATACCATAATGACTCGGAGGACTTAAAAAGAAATTCTCTCACACACACAGAGCAAACATAAGCAGCATGAGTCACACTAACTAAAAAAAAATGACTGGGTTGGCTTTTCATTGTTTTTTTTTCAACGGACTAAGACATGAAGCAATTTGGAACCGTCTAACCTAAGATGACCGAGGAGGAAAGTGATCAGCAGAACATCGGAGCTTTGATTAACTAGCTTCTGCCTCATTTTAGTTCAACACATGTATTAACACCTATTTACATTGTTTAAAGTCACTCTATGTAGCAATATCACCTCTGTGTACATGAGGGCATACTATGTTGACAAAAAAAGCCACTGACAATTCTAGATATCCAACACTAGATGCTACACCAATGGGAGAGCATGAGTTATAAGGGCCTATCAGGAAGGTGTCAAGGGTTGTCAAACTTTGTGAATGTTCCTAAATAAATGTCTGAGTGAATGTTTCTCTTTAAATGTGAGCATTAATGTCATGTCCTGTACACAGGTATGTGTAATTTTGTTTATTTTTCTCCAAATAATATGTCCTAGACTGGAAATTTTCTAAAACTGAAATTGAAAGTAATTTGATATCAACACTTAGACCTTTTAGTTTGCTTTAGATCACTGCCAGCTGTTATCTGATCGTATATTTTCAGATGAATATTGAATTTTGAAATAGTTACCAGCTCTAATCTCCATCACTCTAGATTGTTGTTTGTTTTGCTGTTTTCATGAAGATTTCAAAAATAATGCATTTCTTTATAAACCACGCAATGCTTATTTGATATAATTTTCGAATTTACAACAATCTCGGCTGAATACTAACCTAATACAGCTCTTCTAGAACCGGAATGCATAGGTTTCCCTTTCAATTTCCACCAAATGTAAAAAAAAAAAAAAAACCCTCTGAAGACAGCGGTGGTGAAGCAGGCAGACTGGTACCATGACAGATCTAGTTTTATATATATCTATACTGACTATATTGTTTTAATGTGTGGGGAAGGTGATACCATCGGGGCACTTTGTTGTGTCTTCAACTGAGGCTGAGGTATGAACTTTCTTTCGATATGCTGCCCCCATGTGGTGAGAAGTGGTACTTAGAGTGGCTTCATTGATAAATACAAATCATAGGATTGTTTAATTATCTGGTTTTAAGCAGCTGCCAAATCCTATAAATCAAAAAAGGGATTCTGTTGTCGTATGGTACAGAAAATCAATACAACTAAGATAAGTTTGTGACCTACAAATGATTTAAATATTTACATTTCTGTCACTACATTATTCATTTAGGCAAAAGATAACCGCAACAGCAGATTTAGCTTTTAGCTTAATAAATAACAAGAGTCTGCTGGGTGTCTCCTCAGTCCTCACCACACACTGGTTTTAAAGTTTATTTCTTATCAGACAAGTGGAAGAGGAAATGGAGCTGCACAACTGTGTAAACACAGTAATTCCCAGTCAAAAATTTTCTTACATAAACTGCCCTTTCAGGGTGTATGACACACTTCTATAGCGATAAGAAGGACCCTTACATCAGTGCTAAAAGAAGGAATTACAAAAAGCTTGAGTAACGCAGACCACACCTTCTCCTGCCACTGCAGTGCCTCGTCTTCCTTCTTCTTCTTGGCATCCTCCAGTAGGGAGATCTTTGAAGTCAACTCAGCCAACTCTGTGGCCTAAAAGAACAAGAATCTTCTTTTTAATGGCTTTGATATTTTAAAAGAAAATACATCTGTTTGTGCTTAATAGGTTTAATGCTTAGGCAGCTTATTTTAAGCAAAACAAAAGAAAAAAACTAACCAGGTGTTCTTGGTTCTTCATCTGATTCTCCGACTGCTGCAGCAGCGCCATCTTGGCATCCTCAGCGCCCTTCAGCTCACTTTCCAGACGCTCAGCCTCCTCCCGAGCTCGCTTTTTCTCCTGATCCAACTCCAGAGCCTTCTGGGTCTGCTCCTCCAGCTCTGCACAGGTACACATTCACGCAAGAGTCGTAAAGGACACGAGCATTGCCAAGAGTTATTTCAGTAACGAGTCTTTTTTGAGTTCTTACACACCTTGCTGGGCTTTTTTCGTCTGCTCCTCGATCTGCTTTAGTCGTTCCATCAAGTCCTCCTTTTCTTTTTCAATCTTCTCCTTCTCTTTTTCTGCAACCTCTCTTTTCCTCTTTTCATTCTCTAGGAGAGCTCTAATGATCAGAAACCAGGGTTTTAGAATTAATCACTTTGACCTCTCAAAGGAAGAGCGGACGATGTGCTTTATACCTGACATTTAAAAGTATATTTACATGACACAAACAGACAAATCACCCAGGATTCAGTGTTGGAAGTAAAAAAAAAATCCAGGTAACTCTGTTGCTAAAAACTAGTCTGAGACAGTAATGATCAAATCAGCCACTTGTTTTCTGAACTTTGCAGCGTCAGACATCACAGATCACATTGTGTGGCTGGATCCACATTTAAAACCTTTGGAAATGCTTACCTCTCCATCTTCTTGAGATTCTTCTCCTCCCGAGCCTGAGCCTTCATCTGCTGCACTTCAATGGTATCCGGCTTGCGGCGGCGCATATACAGCTCATGGTTGCCCATGCACAGAGCCAAAATGCGTTTGTTGATGCGCAGTCTCGGAGCATAGAATACAAAGTCCTACAATTTCCACATGAGAGACTTTTATAATAAATCAAAAACATTTAAAAAGGTACATTCATAAACGTGACAATCTTTTAGTAGAAGTTAACGTACAGGTGCTTTCTTGTCAATTGGCTTAATGACAAACTTCTTGTCGTTGAAGGAAATGTTCCTTATTTCACTCCAAGGAAATCCAATTTTGGGCGTCATTCTATTGAATAAAGAACAAATGCAAAAACTCAGTCGGCTGGATATCAACAAGCAGCAAACACCAAACAAAACAGCATATATGGAATCACTTACTTGTCATTCTGTTCATAAATGTTGAGCCCCAGAGCATCCACTCCCAGCCACAGCTCAGTTCCTTTCTTGTTCTTGATGTTGAAGTAGTTGACTCCGTACATCTCCAGGTCTTGGGCAATTTTCAAATATTCCATCATGGACTCCTCTCTGTGGGGAAAGGAGAAGTGAATCTAACTCACGTGTCAGAGACAACAAAAGACTGATATACTGGAGTTTGAAGCGCATGGTCGTACAGAATTATACCCTGAACACCAAAAGTCCTATACAAATGCTGCTTCTAAAGACCAACAGTGCCAGATGCCACTATGGTGTAATAATCTACAAAATACTCACATTTAAGTCAATATTTTTCACTAGGAGTGTAAAAGATCCACTTGTAATATCATTTATAATGTAAATATATATGTAAGGGAACATGCATGTCACCTCATCATGCTCTTGTGTTCTTCATGCCACACTTGAATCCTCTCCTCCCACTGCTCCTTGTTGAGTTTGTGCTGATCCAGAACTCTGGAAATACAAGACGTTCAAGTGTCATTTAGAGAAACACCTCTTGTCTGTCGTTACTTGCCACGTTGAGATTATAAATATAAAGACCCGTGTTACCTCTGAGGGAGCAGGTGTTCGCCATTGAGATAGCCTGGCGTGTGGACCTCTTTGTTGTAGTCGGCAAACTTGGCCTGGACAGCATATGAGGCCAGGAGCACTGCTGTCTCTGGAGGGCAGTAGATGTCATCGTTTAGGATCGCCTCCTTCACCTGCAGGAAGAACAGCCGCTGTGTGGCATCCTGGATTAACTCCTCTGAAACATCCTCAGGGAAGAACTTGGCACGGAACTTGAACAGCAGCGGGCTTTCCTTCCTCACATCCTGGGCTGTCACCTGAAAAACAAAAAAACAAAAAAAAGACAGGACATGCGTGAACATTTTAATTCAGCTTGACAAAGAAGCTAAAGAGTGTTGTAACTAAAATACTAAATAGCTCACCTTTTTATTGAGTTTCAGCCATGTGGAGAAACCCTTTGTATCCTGGTACTGGAGTCCAAAGTACCAAACCTCACGCAGTCCGATGGTCTTCACAACCTTTAAACATTACAAAGATCATTAGTGTGGAGCTGCGAAGCTTCGGGGTTCATGGTTTGAATCTTGGATGCCTGTCTGTGTCAGGTTTGCAAACTCTCTCGTTCCTGTGTGTTTTCTAGATGGATTTGACTTGAATTTCTTCTCAAAGTCCAAAGAAATGGACATTAGTTTGACTGGCCCGAGTGTGGATAGCTGACCCCCCACCACCACCCACCCACACACACACACACACACACCTTCCACCACCCCCACCCCCCACAACCCAACTCTGAATAAAACAGCTATAGAGAATGGATTGAACAGATTGATGGGAGTGCTTCCTTGCACAGCATTAACCTCTCTGCTGAACACATCTGTGACCTACTGACCTGATGAGTGGACCTCTGGACCACTGAGGCCCGTGGATGGACCCTGCTGATTAATTCCTCATCAGTTTGCAACAAAGGGTGATTTAGTTTTAGCCCTTAGACCACAAGACTCTCTGCCTTAAGACACATTATACCTACTTTTAAATGATTCTTTATAACTTTTCTTTCTAAAATCCCATAGGTATGTCTGGTTTTCTTTTTAAATTTGATTAAACTATTCTTTTTAAAACTCAGTTATCTCATACCCATTAATTCTTCTTGGCAGTACATTTGGCCTCAATGAATCTGTCCTTACATAACTTGCTTTTTAACTCCATTACAAGGTATTTGATCTTATTCATTTTATTGTTTCATATCTGCTGTTTCTCCTTTCGTCTTGGCTTGTAAAGCATTTTAGAAAAAAGAAATCTACATAATACATAACACAATTAGCACTGGGATATGTTGAGGCACTATCTGTTTTTGTCAAACTGCAGCAACAATTTGACTATGAATTAATATAATTAATTGAGCCAAATGATCAACTGAACGACTGAAATGCTATGATTTCTATTAACAGTATGGTAATTACACTGCCGTTGAAATGAAAGCAACTTCTTCAGTCTACTGCTCATAGCTTCAGTCTTAACTGCAAAAGTAAATCCAATTAAAAGTATAATGTCACCAACAAAAAAAAAACAAACATAGTATTTAATAATACTGTTCTAATAAGTTTGACTGTACACAAAAGCTCAGCAGACTGGTCAGAAATGTCTCATACCTGATCAAAGAGTTGCTTTCCTGTCGTGTTGGGCTGAATGGCGAACTCCAGTTCAGCATCCATCGTGGTGACTCTGACACTAATCTGACGACCAGAGAAAAAAAACGGAAAGAAAAATCAACACCTACAAAGAAATAGCAAGAGAAATAAAGCACCTGATTTCATCACAAAATGTATTTGGGGTTCTTGGTTCTTGGAACTGTTTGTGTAAAAAAAAAAAAGGCTAAATAAACACACAAGTAATTTAGGTTTTTGAGCTGTAAATGAATCACTCCTGTCTGACAACTGACAGCTTCAGCTAAAACTAAACAGTAAAAATTTAGAGTTTCAAAATGCTGGGGTTGAGTATAAAAGTGGCATAAAATGTGATTTTTTTTTTATTTGTGCATCAGTTGACTTGTATATAATATTTTTTATCTATAAAAGCATAATTTCTAAAGACCATGTCTTTAGCTCCACACTGTGTTTGAAAATGTAGCAATCTGGGTCTATCGCTATAGAAGTTATCTACAGGAAGTAACCACATCCTTTGGTGACTGGTCTTCTGAGGCAAGACTGACTGTCAAATGCTGATCTCGCATCAGAGTCGTTTGCATCCTGTCATGTATTTAAAAACCTGTGTGCTGCTAAACTCTCCGCAGTGGTTGATAGTGCAAATAGTGAATATGAAAAAGTGGTCTGATTTCCTGTTTGCTGCAGCTGGTTGATGTGATCTTTTTATGACATATAATGTATTATGCTTTTTAAAGCCAAGAAACAGAAGTTGAGTAAATTTATTTAACCTTTAAGCGTCACTCAAAGAGGTTACCCAGAGTTAAAAATGTTTCTGTGCTCTGTGAGCTGACAGCAGCATTTGTATTTTGTTGGGTTTTTTTTGTTTTTTTTTACTTTCTCTCTCCTCTAAGAGATGGCGAAAGCAGCAGCATGCTCGCCTGTTGGGAAATAACTGTGCAGACAGAGGCCCACGCCTGCCTCTAACAACAATGGTAAGCATTATTTCCCACTTGCGGGGCTGATTAGAGTTGCGTTCTTTCCCATCCATGTCAGCAGGACCCCATTTACTGTTCAGGACACTTTCCCTTCTGCCACTTCCTGTCATCCCCAGCAGTTAAGAGCCTGGGCAAAACCTTCAGTCCGGCCATACATTCAAAACTCCAACATAGCTGTATGATTATTTGTATATCACAATATTTTCGCTTAGTTGAAATAAGATTTCAGGTTGTGGCCACTGTGCTGGTTATTAAGCGCTTTCAGTTCCGGATACAGAATGGTTAATCTTGCATGAAACGGGAACTACGCTTATACATTTTCTGCCTGGTTTGGGTGTGTCTCTCATGGACAGAACTCAAAAATACTATTATTAGCACATGCATAAACAATACAGGCCTCAGGCTCATGTGTCATGTTTCCATTACTTTTTAATCAGCCGTTTGTTTTATCACATCAACAAAGGTGCTCTTAACAAGGTTTTCTTTAAGAAGTTCATCTGGAATCCTGCTGCATTTAAGTGTTTCTGGCTTGTTGAATCATGCGTCACATGCAGCTGCTCTGAAGAACAATAGATTTCACTGCATGATAATTCATTTTGATATGCTTCATTTGCTCCATTTGCCACTATCATTAATTCAGCAGTTTTTACTGGTCTTTGACATATTAAAGCAACGCTTCTCACATCATACTCAACAGGTTCTCACTTAGTTTTCATCATCCTACATGGCCATACTAAAGAGAGAAATCTGTATGTCAAGACATCTATTTTTAATTTGTGTTATTATTATTATTATTGTTGTTGTTCCTGAAGATAATCTTACAAAATAATAAAACTTTATTCAGCATCTAAATCAAACCAATTTAAACAGCAGTGTTATTTTCTAGATTGCAGTAGTATTTTTAAGAAAATTCCCACTTTTTCTGTAGTTGCCTTGAAGCTAATCAAAAAGGGGTGCACAATATTATTGAAAATTGCAATTATGATATGACTTGTAATATATAAACAAATGCTTAACTGTATGGTGGTAATGTATTTCTGCTTTGCTGATAACATAAACAATGAATAGCCTCTTTAAACAGAAAAAAATACATATATACAGGCACACACACACACAATACAGCAGCATGGCTTTCTAAACATACATAAATGCACCTGGCAACGACTAATATATTGGCAAAGAAATATCTTTTATGGCAACAGCTATAGCCATCTAGAAATCTTGAAAGAAACCTAAATATGGCAGTTGTGCAAAAATTTCCCTGTGGGGTTTAATTAAGTATTATTGATTTCAACTGAATTTATTTGAAATGAAATTGAGTGAACCAACTGAGCTACATGGGAATACAGTCTCACTTATGGCATGTTCTGCAGTATTATGGTGTTTAAGTAAAGATCACCAAACAAGGAAAAAAAAAGATTAAAAATAAATGAGTGTACATCTGGCTTAGCAAATATGTTCTTGACTTTCAGAGGGTGAATGCACAGCACTTAAAAATCTAACATTTGTTGTAATATTTATTTTTTATATTGCATCCTTTTAATATATACCATACCCATTCACTTCAAAAAAATGTTCTCTTTTGAAATGAGTTCCATTCACAGCCATTTCTACCGGTACGGAACATACCGAGCCAATCGCAATGATTGGCTTGCAACGATGACTTGTTGAGAAGCGTCCAACAGTTATTATTCAAAATAGGCACTAACACCTTGGATCAGCAAGTATTTTTCTATCCCTTCTCCACTGCACTCCATTTTAAAATATTTTCTTGATACTTGTCTGGTTGTCATCCTGTCTATGTCACATACTTCCATCTCTGATTGGGTTGCATTTCTATCTAATGGGGTCTAGAGGCAGTTTCTTCTGCATGTGTTGGAACTATATCCTGAATATCAACACTTAAACCAGAGAAACCAGACTAATTCTATTATTTTTTCCCTTTAAAGTAGAACAAGTGGGTTGGCTGTTCAGGCTAAGCCAACTTGCTCAGAATGACAATGCCAGTAATGTTTGATGAACGAAACATATGAAATTTTAGTTACTCACTGATTCATTTATTTTCTCATAGCTAATTGAGATGAGTGACTTAACAGTCACTGTTTATTTTCATGACATTATTACAGTATAATCCTGCTTAAAAATGTAATAATGCACACACCTTATTAAAAAGCAGCAGCCATTTATGTGACATAAAAGGAACACAAGAGAGAAGCATGTGTACTTCCCTACCATTTTTAAACAAGTGACTATAGTTCACAGTGACAAAGAAAAAAAATCTTGTGGTGGGTGTATCTATAGTCAGTGTAGTATTTGAGTGCTAATCTTTTATATACTAAAAAAACAAGCTAAAATACAGATTGAATGTTATTACTTCAGCCTAAACAAAGGCATCTCAATTACACCTGCCAATCAATAGAAGCACCTTTGTTAAATTTCACTGGAATCAATCCAATAATTGTTGATACATGGTTTCAAAAATGTAGAAATAGATTTAAAGCACAGATTTTCTAGTTTATACATCTGCTTTAGACAGCAGATGTCCAGCAAAAGACAAAAGTGACAACTGGGACATGAGCTGTCACCACACCGCAGGTTGAATTACTAGAAAGTGGAAGCAAAATACATAAAAGAAAAAAAAGAAAAAGAAAAAAAAGAGAAGATGTTTAAAATGCTGAACAGAGCAGAGAAGACCAAGTCAGGCAAACACCACCTTTTTCCGCTAATGAAGTGTACAAAATCTGAAGTACATTTTACAAAGTTTGCAGAAAACATTTTGGAAATTCAAAGTTCAAAGGCATTTCCCAGCATTCACAGTCACTCGTCCTTACATGCTCACACCAGTTTATCTCTGTGAGCAGTTCTCATCATTTCATCCAAGACAACAAAGAAGATAATGCTAAGTGGCTATAGGAACAACAGGGAACCAAAGTGACTGCTTAAACATATGTGACCGACATTTCTTTGGCATTTCAACTGGCCTGAATTTTACTTTTCTGGTGTCTGAATATGAGGAGGTTGATAAATTTGAGTCATGCTGTCCGGGTCGACTTCAAGTCAACAAACACTTCACAATAGATCTGCTTGGTAACCAGAGGAACTACCTGACTCACAGCTTATCTGAAACACTAAATATAGACGTCAGATTCATTCCACTGAAGTGGAATGCTTATTTTAAAATGTGAACTCAGGACATTAACAGTTCAGATAATGTTGAAGAAAAGATGAAATCTGGTTGGACTTTTTTTGTGAGTGAGACAGCAAACAGCTTGGTGTTGTTGTCGCTTAAAGCGAAAAAAAAAAAAAAAAAAAGGGGAAATCATGTGAAAAGACATGTGAGCAAGACAATGAGCATGTTTATAACCCCTAGAAGCCAAAATACACGATCATTAACCCCTGCGTACTGCACTTTATGTGACCCAGCAGAGAAACACGACTTCTGCAAAACTCTACTGAGTCTGTTGACAATTAAGTCCTGAGTTACGTTGGCTTTGTTGTCAAAATGGGACCTCAAATTTTCTTGTGCTGCTTACCCTGCAGTTACTTTTTCATGCACCTTTGCAACGCCCTGAAGAAACCCTGTGGCTGAGTTAAAGCTGAGTGACAGGAAAAGGCAGGGTAGAGATGAGGTTTCAGTCAAAGCAGGGGACCACACACAGACACCCTGGGAAGATGGGGTCTTTCAACAACTGTTTATTCAGTTTTTAAAAATGTCACCACAATCATAAAATTGAGAGTTCATTGTTTATAGTAAACAAGGAAAAAAAACAGACTACTGCTGTGAGTTTTCAGTTGTGTAATTCCGTTGTTCAGCACCTGTCTGAACTCATTATTCATACGTTAAAGAAGTCTCACTATTGACTGACTACAGACTATCCCATCCCGACATCTTAATTGTTTCCTCTTCAATAATAATAATTTGACCGGTCCATCTGGGTCCACGACTCTGTGCCAACGGATGCAGGAGAAACTGCCTCTAGACACCATTGGATACAATAAGATGGTAAAGCCTTTATTATGCCCCAAATGTGGAAATTTGCATCTAACCAATCAGGGAATTAGGTGACGAAGGTGAAGCAAGAACTGCATTAGTATGCACAACAAATATGTAGTCATTCATTTAAAAATATTCCAGTTTTAATAGTTGAGCATACTGGCAGAAAAAAAACCTTGTCAGTGTTACATAAGGGCAAAAAAAATAAACAAAATTAAAATAATTGTTTATTAATTGTAATTAAGGTAACAAGTTCAATATGCTGGTGTAGACACTCAGTCTTCCAGGTCATCGAAACTCTCAAAGGCTTGAATCAAGACAACTGGACTTATATTTCTTTGTCCATGACTCTTCTTTGTTCTCTGAGAACAAAGAAAAAGATGTCCAGTTGCCTTGATTCAAGCCTCTGAGATGTTCAGTTGATTGTGATATTGATTGATCGTGATACTGATTTGAGGTTGTGTCACCCTGCTCTAGTAGGAACAGTGATTAGTGACTGCTGTTGGTTTTTCAAGAAAAACTCATTGATCGTAGGTCTTATTAGCAATTCTGAAGCCATGTTGATCGTTTTGAATGATGGTTCTTAGATGTTTCTGTATAAAGCCTCTTGCTGCCCTGTTGCAGATAGTTTGGTACGCTGCGTACTGGCAGAAAAGAAAATAAATAAAAGTGGTACGAAACCCAGTTCATGAGAGAGAAGTTTTGTGAAGTGAATGTGTATGGCTGGTCAGGCTAATTCCTGCTGGCTTTATCTGTCAAGACTTCTATGGGGCTGTAACATGGATGCTAACATACAAGAACAATAAAGGATTAGATAATAACACATAACTCATATGGCCAACTACATTTTCCTGTATACATCTCCTGTATCTGTAAAGCTTTTCATGTTGATCATTTTTAAAACTCCAGCATGGTTCACTCCCCACAAATTCCTGAAATCCCTTTAGTGTTCATGCATACACTATATCTGCTGCTCGCTTCAAAGCTTCCAAATTAATCCAAGTCAGTCCGGTCACTAATGTAGCTTTAAAACAACCTCATTCTGAATTCATAATCAGTTTACAGTATGCAGTAATTGTTACGCTTCACTGATGTCATTCCATTAAGGTGTTTGAAGTTTCCTGGCTGATTATACGGCCTAACAGCCTCTCATTTCACTGCAACATCTGGTACAGCACTAGATTATATATTATGTAAATAATGAGATTACTTACTTCTGGAACTTTGATACCCTCACAACCGCCAGACAGAAAATATAAAGCAAGCTATTTGTGTGAAAACAGCAGAAGTTTTGATTGTAGTTTTCCCACCAGCCCCAGCTCTACACAGCCTTAATCTGCTCCGCTATGTGCAGTACAGACCCATTTAATCTCCTGCTTGCATGCCTCCAGGTCTTTCCATTTACTGTGTATCCATAGACACACTTGTTACAAGTTCGGTCCTCCTAACATGATTGATTGAGTTCTACAAGTTGGGCTAAAATGGTAAGTGTTACTATAATAATTGCTCTTTTCTGCGTTGATAAAATGCCAGTCAGTAAAATATGCTGGTCGTCTGATGTATTAATACTCATATGACTTCAATGCTTAAACTTTTGTCAGGTAAATAAAAACGCTTTTAGTCATAGTCAAGCTAGTTTTTGAAGGGTAAAATTATTAGCAGCTTGTTTTTTTCATGCTTAAGGCAACATAATGCTTATTTTCAATGTGATTTGAAATAAACTGGTGATATTTCAACAATAAAGCCAGCAGTAATGAGTAATTAAGCATAACAGAATTTAAGAAATAAATTAAAATCAACACAATTACATCATTCCTCTATTTATCAACCTTTAAAATGATACTTTAAAGGTTGATAAATAGAGGAATGCAGGAAATTCTGTACTTGCAGCACTGCTATAATGCAGACTGAAGTGGAGCATGGCATCTGAGGACCACGTTGGGGGAAACGGGGCGGAGAACAGACACAGACTGTGATGTTAAAGTCCATATAAGGCTGCAGGCGAGGAAATTACCAGAAAGGAACTGATGTAAGTGCAGAAACTTTGAGTCACAACATGACTTCCTTGGGAAACTGAAGCACTGCCAAGAGCAGTCCGGCAAAGTCCAACTTTCTCAATAATTATTGCTTTTGTGAAATTTCAGACTTTTTGAATGCCGCTTAAACACTGGATAAATAAACCATGCTTGAAAAAGATTAGAACATGGAAATAGTGAACAGAAAAAGTTGTTTTTTTTCCAAACCTTGAATCTTGTGCTCCCTGAGCTGGCTGGTCATGTCATTACAATATGGGAACACAACTTAAACTACAACAACTGGGTGCAGTGTAAATTTTGGGGGGACTAGCTGAATCTCTGTACAGATTAACCTCCGTTTTTCATTCACCTCGTCTGCTGAAAGGCGCCACAAGCTCCACAGAAGGAAACAGACCACTCAAGAGTTGCAGAAACAGCCCTGGGTTTTAAGCAGTTTATCACCTTTACCAGCTTCATTGTTTTCATAACCACACAGGTTTTATTGCATCTGCACAAACCAAATTTAATAACATTCATTGTACATCCCTAGTTTATATTTTTGGTTTTGGCAGCACATCACACACAGCTTATTATTAAATCTCAAGAGCCAAAATCCTTTGTTTATTTTGAGAACACCCTGGTGCTTCCTGTAACCCATCTATTCTGCTCACTACTAGTTTCCCTTTTTTCTAATTCTTGATCACAAATAGCCAAATAACCTTCCCTATTATTGTAAACTTTTTCAAATAACTTTAAAATAGTTCCCTTTTGACTTATCTGACATCACCAACTGTTCCTGCAGAAATGTTATTCTAATCGATAATGTGCGATTGCTCAAATATATATATATTTTTTTTGAAATTAACAGTTTTATGTTCAGTATTATTAGGTAGCAAGCAGTGTTATTACTCCCTAACATATGACTTACACAAATAGCTGTGTAAAGTTTATGTAAAAGGCAACAATGTACAATATATCACTCTAAGTGGAAGCTGGAAAAAATGTTGAGGAAGTACCAGCACGAACAATACTACAGGAAGGGAGCAAGTATAAGCCTTGGAGCCATTTGCAACATATTTTTGTTTAAAATGTTCCTCATGGTTTTCATGTAGAGCTGGACAATCAAAAACAACTAAGAAGTGACAGGCAAGACCTACAACAATAATTTCAATTGTTTAAAATCAATTTGTGTTTCTTTTCGCTTGTTTTGAAATCACAATATGTAAAAGATAAAACAAAACTTCAATAATTGCTCATTAATCGAAATCGAAGTAGAACATTTAATTCATCCTGCTAATCTGAGGTCATATCACCCTATTTTCATGAATCATAAAACCTTGGCTAGCATGGTTTTGCAAAATCAGTTGCACACAATGTAGAGTGAAGTGCACTGATATCTTAACTATGGTATCTTAATGGTTTTGTTTGCAGATGACCTTCATCTCAGTGGTCATGACTTCCACAAACACAATGTTCTTCATGAAGTCAGATTGTGCATGCGGGTATCTCAGAACAAACTGTGAGTCCACAGTCTCCCTATTATCCTCTTTATTCAAAATAGCATCTTACAGAAACCACAGCTCAACATTTAAATGCTGTCATCAGTAGCGATTTGACAAATGGGTTTGGAACCACCAGGTGAAGAAGGCAAGAGGGATGTGGCCTTCCTACACTGTCTGCATGGGAGACTGGTCTTTGTGTGGTCCCCTTCATTCCCTTTGTGCAGACCTCCACTGGTACCCACACACCTCTTCAGTTTGGGGTTCTTCACTCACTGACCATCATTCAGAGCTCAGAAAAAGACAACAAAAAAACGCTATTGTTGTCAAAGTGGCAGTATGGTAGATTCGCTTCTATTTGCCCCAGATTAGGGCAGCACAGCTGGCCTGAGTGACAGTTGAGATTCGTCCTTGTTGGAGCTGAAAAAAAGGGGGGAGGGAGGCCTTGAAAAGGAGGGCTAGCTCGGTGCTACTGCAGGCCACACTTCCGCTTAGAAACACATGAAAAATGAGTGAGATTTGAGGCTCTTGAGCTGAAGAGATAACTTTATGGTGACGCACTTACGTACAGTTTTAAGTTTGGAGACTTGAATGACGGATTCGATTAAAGGCGCTAATTTTAGTGAACAACAGGGGCGGGGGCGCGCACGCGCACACACTTAACGGAAAGTACCACAGCAGTCCTCCGGTGATTTTTTTTTTTTTTTTTTTTAGGATGTAAAACCTGATAAAACCAGCAAAACGTGTACTTTAAATCAATACCGTTGCTACTATAGTGTGAAAATTGAGCAGCAATGAGAAACAGTCAGCTCTATTATCTTTCAAAGTGATAAAAGAGCAATATACTAAGAATTTGCCAAACAAAAAAATAACATTATGGCGTATATAAGTAGTTTTCAGTCTTACCGTTTTCGGCATCTTTCCTGTCGTTTACGTCCGGCTCGGGTTTTTATGTAAAGTTATTAAACCAGATGACTAAGAGAAACTTTTTCCCATCAGAACAACGGCGCCAAACAAACGCCCCCTCAATGTCTCGAGGAGACAACCGTTACTTTTTTATGTGTCACAAAGAACTGATTTCAACCCGGCGCGCTTGAGGGAGTGTTTTTCTTTGTTTCGCCTTTAAGTAGAAATGGACTGGGAGCTCGCTTTCCTGCTAACGGTACCCCTGCTGGTAAGACAAAAACCACACCCAGACCGATGACAGGACAGCAGCCAGCCAGACTGAAAGAGACGCTTCAGACCGGCAGCTGACTCCGCCTGCGGCAGCCGCATCATCATCATGGCTCCACGGCTCTCCGCAAGCTAAAGTTCCGTGGCCACACTCTCACTTTTAACCGACCATTTATGCTTAAATGTTGCCAAATTACCTCACTACAGCTAGACCACTGTAGGTTACCAGGAAATAAACATTTAAGACATTTACTAATGGAATCACCACGTCATAGTTTATCTCAAATCTCCATCCATACTGAAATATAGTTTAGTCCAGCTGGAATAAGCAATTCCTGGGGAAACTGCTATCGAGTCCCTACTTTCTTGCATAATTCTTTCAAAATCCACATGAATCCATAAAGATGCATGCAATATTAATATTAAAACAAAAAAAAATGTTGATCAGCTATAAATTATGAGATTAGATGGAGACTCCCTGGACCACCTCCTGCGCGGCCCCCCCTCCAAAAAAAACAACAACACACAAATAAAAAAATCACATAACTATAATCATCCAATTTTGGTAATTATTTATTGGGCTATTAAAAACAGACTATATCCTTTATACCAGTACTTCCATTGACAACAGATTAAGTTTTCTCTGCCAATAGTAGGTCAGTAAAGCAGTAATTTTGATGAGGGAAGCATGGCTACAATGAATGTTTGTATCAGAATATTTTGATTTTAATCATTATCTGTCTCAAGAATTGATTAGGTGCCAGTATGTGTGATCAGTCAAGAGAGCAGCTATATGTTCATGGAGAACAACACAATGTTTGAATATTTTAGCTGTACTACAAAGCTGTGACTGATGTAAGAAGGAAAAAAAAAAGCCCTGAAAATTATTTTTTCCCCTGTCTGCATACATATTAATAGTACCATAATCTGGCAAAAGTGTGTTTTAAAAAACAAATTAATCTCAAAATCCTTATTTAGCTTTTACTTTCATACCTGCACATGCTGTGGAAACACTGCACTTTTGATTTCAAATCATGATGAAGTCACTGTAGGACAACAACTAACACGCTGACCTGCAGTCTGTCCCTTGTCCTGGTCCTTGTCCTGCTCCTGGTCCTTGTCGGGCTGTGCGGACTCTGCTCTCC
>JBAMYA010000006.1:8439939-8457665 GCA_037176975.1 Arrhamphus sclerolepis
TTTTGACTCGTTTTGTGCACTGTCAAATTCTACCCAAAATAGTAGCTTTGTTAAGTGAGGCTGAGAAAATATATCTTTTTAGATAGAGATACTGTGATAGTGCTTTACATTTGAAAGTAGGAGGCTTCAATGACAAACACTTCCACTGAAACCGATCAGACAATGACTAAAGCGTGAGGTCATTCAGATATAAGGCCATAAAATGTCATAGTTCATGCTGTGAGGTATATACCTACCTCCCTTTTACTTCAAAAAGAAAAAAAAAAAGAAAAAAAGAAAAATCACAACTATTTACAGCAGAGGCAGAACTAAGCAAGGTTTGAGATCCACTACATTAAAAACACTTCGGTTTCTTTTCATAACACATTCACAGAGCCTGAACAGGGCCTTCATTATAAAGAAATTAATAATAACACACATTGGGCAACAAATGTTGTACTGTTCTGTCAAATTCAATAAGGCATATGTGGGAGATGTTGCTCAGCAACAGCCTTTTGCATGTTGCCATGTGGTATATTTAATTTTCTCCATTTAAACTCACTAACCTGGTTCAGTGTTATTTTACCAAGATAAATTAATTAGGATTAGATAAAGATTTAAACTGAGCTCCAATTAAAATTAGTTAAAAAGGTTCCAATAATCCTTGAACATGTGGAAATTATAAAAAATAAAAACACAAATGATATAAGTCAATGGGAACAGTGCTGAGACCAGTTTGTATGATTTAGAACATTAATGTTATTACTCATTACGAAAGGTGACTTCATATTAATGATATTTTTTGAGACAGTGGCAAGCTAAAGCTGAACAGAGCCACAAAAAATAAAAATAAAAAATCTGTCAAAATGAACTCTTGGCAAGTAAGTAAACAGCACAAAGACACAATAACAAGTTCTTCTGGTTTTAAGGCTTAGTTTTGCAGCAACAACTTAAGCATCATCTTACTAGTTTTGTTAGTTTGAATAATAATGACAATAAAAAAAGAAAAACTGTCTTTTTCTTCTCTCTGAGTAACATCATTAGAGGTAATTCTGCAACAACCTGCTTCTGTACGTGCCGTCTCTTCTCTTTGGTCCTGAGATAAACTGTACTCAATGCTCGCCTTACTATTATTTCATTAGCTAGCTTTGTAATAATGGATAAAAAAATAAATAAATACATTTGTCTGTGCACTGTTTTTTTGTTATTGTTGTTCTGGGAGCAGCAGTTACTTTGACAGCGTTTTTCTTTCCAACTCAAGCTAACAAACAAGTCTTATAAAGAATTAAATTAAACATAAATTAATTAAGAAAAGTTAGATGGATGACATACCACTTCATTAAAAACCGAAGTATGTCAAAAGTTATGACATTCAGATATTCTTCAAATTATTTATGTTAATTTGATATTTACTTTTTAAATACCTAACACTGATGGGCTCCATATAAAGCATCAATAAAAAGTTCGCTAACCATTCATTTTTAAAGTGTAGGTGTGTCTTTACGTGTCAGGAAACCAATTAATACAGCTGGACAAATGCTGCAACGCTACTCCTGCTCAGGTTGTATGAATGTGTTATGAACCAGTCCTCCAAAACGTGTCCCTTTGCATAAAAGCGGCCGAGCCAAACTTCAAAATAAAAACGCTCAATGTTGAATTGTCCAACTGTATGTCACCTTTGTGATCTATAACCTGATCGTAATTCCCATCAGAGACGCGAGACAAAATGATTAGCTCCTGAGGGCAGATGTTGTGCATGCAGCAACATTTAACAAGTGCCTTTATTTGCGATCAAAATCCTCATTTCCTTCATCAAACAACTCGATAGCTGCTCAGTGGCTCGACCGCAGTTTTGTAACAATAACAGCGGCAAGTTGCTGTGGATCTGTCAAATGAGGGTTCTTCTCCATTACTGAGTGGACAATATAAGCAGGAAAGATGTTGCAGAGGTTTCTATATGTTTGATACTGGTGATCTGGGATAACATACTGCTCCTGGTGTTCAGCTGCAGATTGGGTCTCCCACGGTGAGTTCCAAATTTGTTCCATTTTGTCTGGCATGCTGCGAACCATCACCCGCTCACAACATGGCATCAGGCTGTTACTAAGTGGATACGAATGATATCCATAGGACTCGTTACCACAAGGCAGAGGATCCCAGCTTGCATGCTGCTCACGGCACAGTGGAGGTCGCCTCTGTCTCATCGGGTTACTGTCATATAGCCTTGAATCTGATATGCTGTCCATTCGAGTCATACCTAGAGACCGTGTGGGCTGCGAAGACAAAGGTGGGAGGACATTCTGAGTAAGTGGGTAGTCTCCAGGACAACTGGACCGAGCTCCCACTGCAGTGTGCTGTATATGTGGCGCTAGATGCGATCCTGACTGCTTACGGGAACCTGGCTTGGGTTCCTCTGGTCCGTAACTCTGTACCCTTGTAAGCGCTTCGTGACGAAACCCGTGAGAGAAACTATGCATCCTACCCTGTGCAGGAGTCTGCTGCTGGCCTTTAATGCTCTCCTCCAAGCTGCTGTCCACTGAGCTCGGGTACAGGTCCCCATAAGAGGAAAATGAGTCGCTGTTTGAATGGCTGAGGCAGGATTCAGGGCAGTGGCTGGGATTTCTCTGATACACATGCTCGTGCTCCATGCTACAGAAACTGTCAACATTGTGCATGCTGCTCATGCTCATATTTGAAAAATCACTGTGGAGTGAATAATACCCATGATCACTTACTGAGTCATACTTTGGGAACTGTTCACTGTATGTTACAGAGGCGCCATGACTATTAGTAACTAATATAGGAGGATACTGTACACTAGACATGTGCTCCAAAGAACTGTGGGCAAACTGCAAAGAACCAGGAACTGGGCTGCTGGCTGATCTTGTGTTCAAGGCCCCAGCTGCGTGGCTCTTGGCAGGCTGCATGGTGGGCACACTGAGGGCAGACACGAGGGAAGGCACTGAATTTGTCTCAGACTTCCTAACAACAGAGAGTGCCTCTGGAGGTTCACAGGCCACTGAGCGAATGCTGGGATCAGACTGACGTTTGGGTGCCACACGTTTGGCTTCAGAGTTGATGTCCCCCTTTGCAGTTGCTGGACCAGTACCACATTTAGCTAAAGCTCCCTCGCTCATCGTTTTCACCGCAGACAATTTGGCAAAGGCTCGCAGTTCATCAGCCACGGACCGCAGCGGTTGGTTGACACGCTCTGGGTGATAATATTTGCATTTATGTCCATATGTACACTTTTTTCCTAGTTCAAAGAGAGAGCAGTCAGGAACATAGATCATTTAAATGATACTGAAGAGAAAAGTAACATTTTTAAGACATCCCTCAGAAAAAGTAACTTACCATAGGGGCAAGGTTGTTTTTTGTGCTCTGGAACAACAGGTCGCTTGCGGAGAAAGTTTTCTAAGCTTGGCCCGTGTCTTCCCAGTGGATCATCAGGGGGCATAAACCTATTAAAATAGCATTGATTTAAAAATAAATAAATTAGATCCACACTGCTTGCTCATAGTCATCAGGAGTGCATTTTACATCATTTGGCTCCATAAAAATATTTCTTACTTGTCATTGACAAATGAATACATCAGTAGACGCTCTTCTATAAACTTCTTCCACTCTGGCTTCTCATTTTGCAAGTCTCTGTAGTTGTCATTTGACACAATAATTCCATCAGAATCATAAGCCAGCTTCACTATGAAGCGATCATCATAGCACACCACCCTCCTGCCTTGAACTCTTCGAGATGGGGTGAAAACCAGGATCTTCTCTTTCTCCAGCTTGCGCAATATTTCTTGGTCTGAAAGAAAGATTCATACTTATTACTAATGATATTTAAAAAAAAAAACAGAAGTCATCTCATACCACATTTTGAATGGTAATTTTAACTTTTTAATCAGAGAACTCCAGGAGTGAAATGAATGCCCAGCAACTGCTGGAAAGTACCCTTAGTACAGGTATTTTAGTACCTGTGATTAGGGCATCGGGTCTCGACTGTTCCTTTCTCCAGGCCGGCACAAACACAGTGATGTCTTTGTGTCCCTTCTCCAGAAACCACTCAACAGCAAGCTGTATACCACGGCAAGAGAATACTTCTTTGTTTCCATGGCTAAAAAAACAAAAGGTTAGTACATTCTGTATGAAGCACATCAATAAATATGTATAGTTTGTATTTGTTTATTTGTATTTGTCTTACCTCATTGCCACGTTTGAGCCATCGATGACAATGGGCCTGAGGTTATCAAACGTATCCACAGAGTCATCTTCCACAGAAACCTCTGGACTAACAGACTCTTTAACACATAGGGACCGTGACAATGACGTGGCCGTGCTGCTGCAAGGTTGACTTTCGTGCTCTACTTTGTTTCCAAGCCGCACCAACTCCGCAAGAACATCATTAATGAGCGCCGTAGCCCCCAGCTTGTGGAGTACCGTCTCCACTTGCTCTCCTGAGTACCCCAACTTCAAAGCAAAGTCCATCTTAGTCTGGTAGTCTCTTTCACTCACAGGTTTGATCCCCGATACTGTGCCGGTGTCATCCTCGCGAAAATCCTGCACAGTGCTACTCTGGGAAAAACTGGGCCTGTCGAGGCATGGAGAGCGACAGAGCTGACGGTGAGGTTTCGTGACAGCCAAGGGCTCCCTTCTCTTACAACTACTGCTGTTCGTCTGAACCTTCTGGGGTTTCTGCTCCTCCGATTCGCTTTCTGAGCCGCTTCCATCCTCAGACTCGTCAGTGGCATGCTGGGCCTCACTTGAGTCAATGTTCTCCTCCCTGCATGGGCGTTTTTCCATTTTGAGCTTCTCCACCATGAACCATGCTGTCATCACGTTCGCCTTGACACCTCAGATTTCCACCCCATGCTGCTTCACCTCCACCGCAGACAGGGACTCATACTCGGTGTCGTACTTCTGCACTACAGGTTCCTTATATAAGACCAAAGTAATATGGTCCCAGTTAATGATCAGGCAAAATTATGTTGTCCTGTAAAAAGAAGAATAAATTATCAGGATTTTGTCAAACTTCACTGATATTTTTAAATTAAAAAAAAATGGAAGATAGCCTACTGGAATGATAAATCCAAATGCAAATGTTTGTGAAAACTATAGAAAACCTATGTTGTTTCTTCACAGATTAACACATCATGTGAACATAATACAGCCACAATACACAATGCATGCATACCAAAACAGAACAATTCTGCTGTCTCTTCAGCCAACTCACTCTAAAGTGAAAATCACAGTCTGGTACAAAATGTGCTAATGCACTGCAGTAAAACCCAGGTCACTATGAGCACAAAACCCTTACTGGTCTCACAAGCAGCAACAGAGCCAGATGCACATAATGTGAGTACATGAGTTAGCATAACCTGAAATAGTGTGGGCTGAACAGTGCATCTCTGTGCCTCCAGCCCTCTGAAAGACAATCGGGACAGCTGTTTTATCGCAAACCAGGGCAGGGCTTAAGAGGAGAATACAGTGTGTAAAACTGCCATTTTGTTTCACACACGAATACTGATCATCAAAAATGTTCATAAGAAGTGCAATATTGAGGAGAAACACTAGAATACACTTTCCCCTGGTCTTGGATTGAGGCGAATATAGCCAGCTTCAAGCTTCAAGAGGCACAGCCCATGATACGGGTTGCTTAGCAACACAGCCTTGTCATCAGCTAACTCCTTTTACCAGTCACGACTAACACAAACACAGCTCATCATCTCTTTTCATGCATCCGGTAAATGCAGAACACTTGCAATTACACTACAACTCCACATCAAAACACACAAGACTGCATATTTTGAAGTTTGAAGGAAAGAAAAAAAAAGATATTCATTTGCATTACGATCTCACATTGCTGACCACTGACAATAACATGAGTCAGTCTCAAATGCTGCAAGGGCACATTGCATCACCCACAAGCACAATGAGGAGCAGGCTAATATTTGAATATCTAAACAAACAGCTAAAAAAAAAAAAAAAAAAAAAAAAGAGAGAGGCAAGTTGAGGCTGTGCTGTGGAACTCTGATGCTCAGTGACAACAGCATCTACAGCCCACCACCATTTAAGTCATTTCATGACCAAAGCAGGTTTCTTTCAATCTTTCCCCTTCCACCTCCAGATTTATAAGCTCTGTTTTAGCAAGGCCTCCGGACTATCTCTGCACATGCACAGGCTCGTGTAGATCTGTTACATAGCAACAAGTGAAGCAGGCCTGTGAAGCCATGTTTTACATTGCTGACCCTGCATAGCATCCAGCCCTGAGCAGAGAGAAACTGTACAGGTGTCAATTGTTGTTTGATTTATAGCTTAGGTACTTAAAAGCATCTTGAAAACTTTAGAGACAGTTGATGATAAAGTACTACATCATTACAAATATAAAAGGATAATCACAAGCGACTAGGAGCTAGGCACTAGAATATGTAATCAGCTGTGTGGTATTTATAAGAATCCAAAACTGTTTCAGTTCCAATAGCTTAAAGTGCTGAAAGCAGAAATGCAACTATTCACTTTGAGCAAAAAAGAAACAACAACAACAACAACAACAAAAGTTTGAGTATGTAAAGGAAAATCAACAAACTTTTTCAACAGGAAGAGGTCTCTGGCAGAGGATGAGTGTAAATATAACTGCCTCAGACAACGGAGGTGAGAGGACAGCAAAGAAATAACCAAAAAACAGAAGCACTGACAAAAAAACCCCACAAAACTGACTTGACAGTAAACTTCAGTAACTTTACACAGCTTTAATGTGCTTGTTTATCTCCTCCTTAACACCAAAAAGGTGGAGAAAACATTTAGTTGACTATATTTGCAACCAAACCCTTGTCAGTAAAATAAAAGCAGTAAAATCGCTCAATCCTCACATATAACATTTACATACATATATGTGTATATATAGCCTATACATGGACACACGCGCGCGCACACATACATATACATACGTATGTACACATAGCGACACTGTCCCTAATTTGATGTTTTATCAACTTTTACAGTCTTTTATTATTTCACAGGTTAATTCAACAAGTTGACACGTCAATACCGAAGAAAAAAAAGAAAAAGAAAAAAAAACCTGGAGTGCTTGATATGTTTAGCGACAGCATCACGAGTTGAGAAGGATGAAATGGAGGAAGGTTAAACAACATGACAGCACCTCTTGCCACACAGACTGACCTTCCTACAATTCCAAATGTTAAAAGCACCGCAGCCAAAACTTGGTTTTCGAAACGGAATTTGATGAGGAAAATAACCGCTCAGTCGCCGCTAGGCCTCGAGTCGCGGTTAGCGCAGGCTAGGACGCTGCTGTGCCGTTCAGCCGAGTGAAGAGTCAACATTTCAGCCACGCGACTTCACCGGCTTCATGCTGGTTTATATGTCAAGTCAAAATGCCAAGAAATGGATAATGTAGAATATAGCGGTTAAAGCCAGCCGCCCGGGTTTCTACTGAGTTTGAGGGAACGGAGCGACGAGCTAATGTCCAGCTCCATCAACGCTACCGTTAGTTAGCTTCCGTCACTGAGCGCCAGGGACAATACGGTAACTTGACATAAAAGTTGACGGTCATTTAATAATTCAGCTGTCGAAGAGTTAGCATCACATCACGGTTCTTCACCTACTGTTAGCCCGCATCCCTGCGACCGCTGACTTCAGACGGCGCTCATCTCACCTCGGTGCTGTCATCCTCCTCGCCTGTAACTGTTATGTTTTTGCTATGGAGCTAAATCGAGGTCACAAGTATGTTAAGGTGAAAAGTGAAAGTTTAACAATTTATTTAAAAGAATTTATAAATATCAAAATAATTATATTGAAATTTTTAAACTTTTTTAGTTTGAATATATTATTGTATTTGACAAAGTTCAATATGGAAACTTAAAACTTTCAGTTTCAAATTTTAGTTTTTCATCTACAAGTTGTTTTTTGTTTGTTTTTTGGTAATTACAAAATGTATTTAGCTCCATATTTTGCTGCCATTGGCACTGTCGCAGTTCTGATGGGTTGCCAGATGCAGCAAAGGAAACAAGTATATTACACAGTTAAATAAATAAATTAAAAAATAAAAATAAAAAAACCAAATGCATAAATAAATAAAGCAAGTCAACAGGTGTCAAAAGCCCTTAAAGATTGTTTCTGCCCCTATCTGCTTAATGAGAGGTTTTATCAAACGCCTAACAATCAGGGCCATGCACAGACATTTTCGTGGTCTGCAGATGATGAAAAAAAAGGTCACACTCAGTTAAATGACATTTATAATATTGAATAAGATAATATATACCTATTTTTTCATGTTTGTTTTTTTAAAAGCAACATTTTCTCCTAAAATTGCTAATTTTGTAAGATTGCAACTTTATTATAAAAGCATTGCTTTTTCCATAAAATCACAAACTTCACAAAACTGCAATTTTTAAACTCAATAATGCAATTTTATTGTTGTCAACTGACAATCGAAATTTCATTGCAGCTGCCTCCGCACATAACTAAAACATGCAACTATATAAGGAAATATCAAAAAATGTAGTGCATCAAAAGCGCAATAGTAGTTAACCACTGACGTTAATGGTGCAAAAAACCTTTTGATAAATTAACAACTTTATGTGGTAGTATAATTTCAACATTCTGTCCTAAAATCAAGAACATTTGCAGTTAAAAAAAACCTTGAATTCGGCAATATTGCAACTTCATGTTACTAAAAAAATACGTCATAAAATCTCAAATTTTGCAAAACTGAGGCTTTGACAAAAAAAATTCAACTTTGTCAAAAAGTTGCAAATTTTGTACAACTGCAACTTTGCGTCCTACAATCATGATATTTTGTCATAAAACCACAAATTTTGCAATGTTACTTTTTAACCTAATAGTGCAAATTTTCCTTATGAAATATTGGCCTTTGCAAAATTGCTACTTTTTCCACATAAATTCCAACTTTGTCCTATTTTTTTTTTGTAAAATTACAAATTTCTTTGTCACAATTTTGTTTTAAAAAAGTGATTTTTTTTATCAACTTTTTGTCATAAAATTACAAAGTTTACAACTGCAACCTTTAGTTAAAAAAAAGACATTTTTGAGAAAAACTGACTCACAAAATCACAACTTTTTTTGATGCAAAACTGCTTCTGTTGATCTTAAGATAGTTGCTCAACAGTTATTCTGCCAAAAGGGGAAATTATATTTTGAAATAAATGCCATGTACTCAAGTCATTTCTTATAAAAGGTACTATTGATTCTGAATGAGTTTTTGCAAAGTTTGTAGTTTTCTACGTCATAGATGGGACACACTTTTTGAAAACGTAAAAGATCAACATCATGTGCTGCATAAAGGAAGCGTAGCATCTTTTGTCGACTTTCAGCAAGATATCTACATGAGAACACTCAAGCGCTCAAGTTAACGTGAAATCTAAACCTCTTTAATTGCAATCCAAATGTTTTGTTGTGTGGAAACATGACAGCGGTTTATCGATCTCCAAACGTCTTCAGGTATAAACCTCCACACCCCGTGACACTGAACTAGAACAATTCAAAGAAAACTTAAATGAAAAGGGAAAACTATGATGTCATTTATTTTTGTGTAAGGCAGTGTTCTAGTTGGACAAAACAGTAACAGATTTTCAGAGAAAATAAATGCAGCTCTAGCGAGGAAAAAGAAGGAAAAAAATTGACAACTTAAAATTCAAGATCATCTGAAACAGCCATACTGTCTACATATTACAGCATACAAAATGCTTATACTATAAATACAAATTCATTGACATCTGTTCACTATTACACACACGAGAAAATAACTATTTGTGTTTCACAAGAAAATTATACAAAGGGAAAATACTAGTTTATCTTGGTTTTAAATTCAAACAAAAGCACACTACATTCTCATTCGACACGCTTACAGTAATGCAATCTTGGAGTGCATCATCTTTGTAAAAATGTTGCACTTCACATGGGGTCAAGCTATTGCAAAATGTAGAGGGCAGGGGGAACAAAAAAAACCCTCCAAAATTGACAGTAAACTTATCTTTTTCTTTAATTTCCCTTTAGCTTTCTATTTATATTTTTTCTGCCTCAGATGAGATTATTTATTGTCTTACGTAAACCATTTTGCACACGAGTATTTGTGTATGAAACGAGCTATGCAAACACGGCAGTTTTGCCTTGCAAAACCATCTACAGAATATATGTGAAATTAAACGGAGATAACTATCAGTCCTGTACATTTCCTACACTCGCTTATCCTGTTACAGCTTAATACATTTCAAATGTGACCACACTGAGGGCACTGAAGTCTTTAAATAAACATTTTGACAGTAAAATTAAAAATGGATGTATTCCTTTCTGTGTAGTGAGATATTCCTAGCCTGTGTTTAGCTAAAAATCAACCTAAAACTGTGTTTGTGTAAACCACATGGTCAAAACTGTGTATCTGGTGTATGTGCTGACTAATGTGCCATTGAAACGGCGTGTCAGCGTGGTGTGGACCCAGTAGCTTAAGAACTAGTAAACACAAACATGAGCTGACATTTAAAGTAAAACATAAGCAGTGATGTGTTCAAAGGCTGCGAGTGGAGCTGTGTCTGACCAACCCTGCATGGCTGTAATGAAAGCCAGACTGATGAATACCCTCAGAACCAAGTGTGACATTACTGTTGAGACCTGGATAGTGAGGCTACGCGTGGGCTGAAACGTTCTCGTAAAATTCAGTAGCTTGATGAGATGACACTGTGGGCATTTTCACTGCAAGTTAAGACAAATACTCCCTTAAATGCCTATGACTAACATCTTTCTGGATTTTTTCTGTGTGCACAGTAAGCTGGTACTTCCCAGCACTCCGCTTGACACAAAATAACGCAGGGTTACAGACGATAAAAAAGTCTGAAGGATTCTGAAGTTCAATTGACTATCACAGTGAATAACAACTGTTCAAAACAATCAGTTGTGCAAATAAAAATGAGCAACTATATATCTCCTTTGGATGAACATAAAAGCACTCTCTGGCACATAGACATGTGATTCCAAGCATGTCATAAAGATTCTCTCAATTAAAGGCTGCCCCGGGAAGACTGTTGCAGGCTGCGGAGCACGCTGCCTCACTGGGCGTTCCCGTTTCGCTGAGGACGGCCATTTCGTCGTTAGACACAGCTGCTTTCAGAGGTCTCCTTGCATGGGATATAGCTTCCCTCCCAGCAGCTGGCCTGCTTTTACCGCTCTGATTATAAGATTTCAAATTAGCAGCAGTCTTACAGAAAACTCCAGATTCCTCCTGCATCATTCCAGAATAAACAAAGGTGCTATGAGGTAAACAGGAATCGAAGTGACACTCCGTATTATAAAGTTCTGCATTCTGAGAAATAAAGTCACAACTCCTGTTGTCTGACACATTCGTGCAAAGATGATGTGATTTACAGTTGAGAAAATCACTGCTGGGTGAGCAATGAATTAGCTTGTGTTTTACTTGGGTTTGACTGAGGCTCTGTACCTTTTCAGTGATTTCTCCATCTGTCAAAGAAAGGCTTAAAGCCATTTCTGACCTTGTTTGCCACGATAAGGCCATAATGCTGTTACTGTCTCCAACCTCTGAGGCAGACACGACTACATTCTTTTTATAATACAGCGAGGAGTCTCTATCAGGGTCCTGCTCCGTTTGAGGACAAGAAACTATAGCAGCTCTATTCTCTCTGTATGTGTCAGGCATCTTCGACTCAAGGCTTTCTGTGTCCAAAGACCTGCTTCTCCTGTCAAGGGACAATGGATTAGGCATGGACTGGCTGACTCTCATAAGGCCTAGGTGCCGTGGGAGACTAGCAACAGCCCACGTGTTACTGAGCAGATTCTGTTCATACAGATCTAACATTTGATAATCACATTCAGCAAATGCATCTTTTTGCAAGTAGCTTTCTTCAAATTCCTGATAGGGCGATGAGAGGTCCTCTTCCAGCTCCATGTGAATCTGCTCATCGTATTCGCCCTCGTTGTGCATATCTACTACATCAAACGCGACTATGGTGGGTAAGGCCTCCATGTTCGGGGTGAAAGCAGAGTTCGTCTCCAGATCACCCACGTCGTTGCACAAGTCACTCAACATTTGAGTGTGTTTTGTGTAATCCACAAGTGCTTGAGAGAAACACACGGTCTGCCCATCGTCCAAGTAATTGTTACAATCTTGAGACTGAGAATTGATATTTCTATAGGGTAAAGCCACTGGCTTGTTTTCCTCCAGATGTTCCCCTTGGGATTCACAAAAGGCTTCAAAATCTGGGTCAGATGTACATCCAAATGATAAGCTGCACCTTTTCTCACCGTCAGCATTTGTAGATTTTGCTCTTTTATCAGAGGAAGCAAGTGAAGTTTCCTTTTCATCAAATATACCAGCTTCAATATTACTCGTGTTGACAGATGCCTGTGGTTTTGGATTGAAATTACAGTTTTCATTCACTCGGATTTCCTGTTGACCCAAGACATTCTGTGTCACCTCTGACGGTTTACCGCATTTGCTTTGCATCTCTAGAAAATCGTCTTTGTACAATTCAGCACTTATTTGTAAGTGATTCATCTCTGGAACAAAAGCAGAATCTGTCACATTGACTGGCTCAGTTAAATAGCTGCTTTGCTGTGAAATGGGAAGCGATTTGTTTTCATAAAGAGGACTGATGAGACTCTCATCAGGGGCAAAAAGTTCATAGAGCGCATCGCCGCTGTAACTGTCCCTAGGTAATCTGCCTGTGCTAAACCTGTCTGTTTTTTCCTGCACTTCCTCAGGCCCAGGAGTATTTGAATCATAGTAGCCCTCATCACTATTTGGAACTGATTCTTGATGTTCACTCTGAGGAGTTAAAACGTCAGCGATTGAGGAAACGTCCATGCCACCAGCCTGCTGTGAACTGCTACTGTTCATCAAGTCCATATTAGGAGAGCTCGTCAGCTCAGCAGTGATGTCCGTCTGGCCTGGATTGCAGCTACAGCAGATTTCCTCTGGCGCATCATTTCCCCAAAGATCCTGAAGGCACGTCTCATCCAAATCTTCAGGTGAGGCCATTTCTTCACCACCACCCTGATAAGTAAGATAACAAGAGGCTCTCTTCCCGCCGTTTCGACTCCTTTCTCCAGAAACCGTGCTCTCTGCGATGCTGTCATCCTCCTGATCTGCAGTAATGTCTCCGCAGCCAGTGAGCGAATCAAAGCTCTTTAATGACGCAACATCTCCAAAAATCAGGTTCAGCTGATCCGATGAGCCAGCAGGTGTCTCTGACTTCAGCACAGGCTCAGACATCATCTGAAGTTGAAGACAAGACTCGCTGGAACCTCCACAGGTCTCTTCGTGTTCATCAGAAACTACCGTCAATAAATTAATTTCCTCCAGTTGATCATCAAGCTCAGACTTTGGACTTTCTTTCTCCTTGCAGTTCTCTACTGGTACTGCATCTGCATCACTACATTCAAAACTGATGGAAATATCGCACATAACTTCTGGAAATTCAGGCACATCGGGTTCGGATCCCAGGCACTCTGTGACGTACTGTTTCATGTTGTCCTGGACAACAGGCACCTCCTTCTTGCACTGAGGAGAGGACACTGCAGTCATTTCAGTCTTATCCAGCCCAACATTTCTCTGAATTCTGTGATGCTTAAAACTTTGAAAGAGACTCCTCAATCCTTTTTTCTGCCGACCGAGAGTCAGTGATTTCTGGTCAGCAGTAGGGTGACTGCATTCACCGTCTCCAACAGCTTCTCTATGGCTATGGTAATCAAAATACCCACTTCTCAAGCTGTCGTCATGACTGGCACTACTCAGACCGTCATGCGTTCTGCTTTTGCCAATTCCTTTCTTTGATGACCACTTGCTCTGATTTTTACTCCTCCCTCCAAAAAAGCTCGGTAAAATACAGATACTTTTGCGAACTCCAAAAAACGTCAGGGCAGTCCTCCTGAATTTTCCAGTTTTTTGACATTTCACAGTCGCATTCGTTGGGTCGGGCTGAAGCTGTTCCGTGATGTCATCAGGACCACATTGGGAAGGCTGTTCGACGACTGAAGGTAATTCCTTCGTGTCACTTGTTAGCTCATCTCCTTTGCAATAAGCCATGGCTCCAACATTTACAGCAGCAAGCATTTAACTGAAGGCATAACAGTGAAGGTTTAAAAATCAGTTGATGAGTTGCTCCTCCATCTGATGTGGGCCCTGAATTAAGAAAAATGAGATCACAATCAATGCTCAAGTAACATTAAATAATCAGAAAGATGACATTTCTAGCATCTGAAACAGAGCATCCAACCTTAGATATAATTACCAGGATCTTAGTCATCCTATTCCTCTGCTTATTACACTGCAAATATGAATATTCTTTCTCTGCATCTTTAATAATATGGTTGTTCAGAAATATTCCCTGCTATAAAGGCCCATTTTTAAATGGCAAACTACATGATAATTTGCATCATTTGTATGTGTGTCAGGTAGTGGCAGCAGCAATCCACAATTTTCTTCAGCGCTACTGTCTCATCTGTGAGCATGACCCTGCTTACACTTGGTTTTTAAATCTGCCCTGATTGATCTGATCACAAGTGGAGAGCTTTAAATACATCTATTCACACCTTGCTGCTCGAATGACAACTGACTTGATCTTGTTCTCCCGCCCTGTAAGTGTCAAAAGTACTATAAAAAGACTATAAAATCCTGCACAAACCCTCTGTGATGTCACACAGGTGACTCCGAAGTCTCTTTTTCCTCGAACTGCAGCAACACGTTGAAAAACGGCAAAGCAAGCTAAGAAAATAACTAACTAAAGAAACTGTGGAATTTTTATTACAGTAACACTATCACTAGGAATTTTGGTTAAAAGAAGAGAAAAAAAAATACCAAAACTAGATTGGTTACTTGTGATTGCTAAAATTAAGAATCAAATCACAAAATACTGACAAGCAGAAGAAGGCTAGCACACATTTATTTAACAGCATTTCATTTTTGCTATATCCTCTTTGATTCAAACAAATTTGGATTTACTGAGACATACTGGACCTGAGATAGCATTTTGTTAGCGCTTGGCACTAGATTTATTTTAACTTAATACATAGATTTATATTTCTCAAGTAGCTTTTGGACCATGGTTGGTTATTACTTTTTAAAGAAAAATATATTAAAAAATAAATAAATAATTCAAGGTTCTGTGCTGTACAGGAGTCTAGGGCTGGGGGATATGACCTCAAATTAATGTCATGATTAACTTTAGGAATTTTAAAGTGTGTCATTCTGCCACATTTTAGAGCAATAAGGCCATTTTATAAAAGGTCCAGATCAAAAACCACAGTAAATAGACTGGTCTAACCTGGAGTGAAATGATGGAAAAGAATATGTAAAATAGGCCTACAATCTGTGATTTGTGAAAAATGCTAAATAAATCCATTTTCCTCATTTTCTGACTCTCAAATTGCTACAGACCAGGTCCCAATCAAAACCACAATATTAAATTTATTAAACTATGCCTTTGGTAAATGCAGATTTGCTGCAAATATGCTCAACTATAACATCAAATTTCAAATAAAAATTCTATGCCTTAAAAAAAAAAAAAAAAAAAAAAGCCTGAGTCAACCTGAGAGTAAAATAAAAGTGTTAAAGGGCCAGAGCAGGTAGAAACGTAACAGGCTGCATGTTGTTGTTCCAGCTGTGTTGCAGAGGTAGTGGGACTGTGGTGGAGAGATGCTCAAAAATTACAGCTTTTTATACTGAAAACAAAAAGCAACGGTGAACACTTTCACTGAGTTTCCATTTAAATTGCAAATACAGTCTTAACAGTACAGCAAACTTACCCGCAATTGCCAACAAACGTGTCCGCGCGGAGCGGCGTCTCGGTGGTTTTACTTCCGAGGACGGAGCTCGGCTCGCCGGGCTCGTAGTGGCTCCAGGCCGCGGAGCAGCTCCGGCTACGGTTTCATTTCCTCACCGCCACGGTCAGCCAGCCAGGTTCGGTACACCGCTAAGGACGGTCCGCACGCCCCCACCGGTGCTTTTCCTTCCAGATGGTGGCGGAAAGGTGAGTCTGACAGTTACACGACGACGCGGGTGTTGGACCCGCACCGCAGCAGAAACGTCCTGGACACGAACGAACACAAAGATCCAAAACACTGCCGAGCTCCCTCGGCTATCCTGGACGTCCGCGGCGCGTGCTAGTGACGCAACATGTGTAACCATGCAACGCGAGCGCAACAGTAGCCTATATAGTATAGAATCATAATAACTGACTCTAAATGTAATAATGCGTAGTAATTTCCGAAGAATTCTCCAGAAACGGAAATATATCAACCCTAAAGCCATATTTGTCTGGAGATCGTCAGTTGAAAATATTAATTGGAACAAAGCTTGGCTTGAGATAGCTATATTTCACAGAATATACGAATATATAAATAGTTTTATTGACACATTTATGGAAACTGATATACTATGTACATTTTGTGAAGAACTACAAACTTTTTTTTTTGAATGTGAGACCTCAAGTAAACTTTGGGCAAACCTTAAGTCTCATTTCTCAGTAAAAGAGTGCAATAATTCCATGCTGACTCTTAAAAACCGACACACAAGAAAACAAGCTCCACCTCCAGCTTTCAAACATCCTATTCAGAGTGTATTTCCTTTTTGAAATGTCTGTCTATGCTCAATAATAAGAAAAAATAAATACAAATTCAGAAATAAGTACAAAAATCTTTTTCCCTGAGACATCCATCAATCACGATATAGCATTTTTTTCTTTCTTAAATTTTATTTAGTTATGTGTTAGTATTTTTCTTCCTAATTTTAGCTTTATTTTTCCATCTCCTGTTTTGGATCTTATGCTATGTAAAGATATTAACCTGATGCTATCTGTACTTGATTGATATACCTTTAATCTTCCCAAATGTTTGTAAATTGTTCAAATAAAGTAGGCCTATATATAAAAAAGTTCCTGAGTCTATGCTGTGATGTCCAGTAGAGAATCATGCCTGTTTTTAATGCTGTGCTGCCTGAGGGCCACCTGAAGATCACATGCTTCCCCCGATTCTCTGAATCTTTTAATGATATTATACTCCTTTGTCATGTTAACTTAACTTTTACACACCAATCTGTAAAACCACTGCCAGAAGTTTATCAAACACATGTTTTGGATGTTTGGCATCAGTAAAAACCTGTATTTTCACCCCTCAACCAAAGAAAAAAAAATACTTTATTTAAAACAGTCTGCAACTGAAAGATATGGACTTTTCCTAACTTTATATGTCTCAAATAGTTTTTGTTGTTGTTGTTGGTAGTATATATTTTTGAGAAGTGTGTGTTTTTGTGTGTGGTTTAATTGCAGTTGTTTGAGCTATAATGATCCCTACTGGTAGAAGATATGATCATGTGACCCATGTAATTGAGAAACTGAAGACTGGTCAGACTTTCCTTTTGGGACTGCAGTTCTTGGAGCAGAGGTTTTTCCATCAGCAGGATTTTAGAGGTCTGGTTAGGAGGCTCACCCGGTGCATTGTTCTGCTCTGAAAGTTATGCCGACATTGCAGATAATTAGTAGTAGTGAAACTATGAGAAATGTTGATCTCTTCTTTTTTTGTTATGTGTCAGTTTTTCACAGTGTATGAAGGTGGAAAAGATGACAAAAAAGTTGCTGAAAGATGTTTGCAGCGTCAAAGGAAATAACGAAGGACCATTAACCATTAGTTGGAGCGTGTTCTTTTCCAACCAGAGGAAAACTGCTCTGAAATTTGAACTCAGATTTTTTAAAAATGTTCTATTAGAGCAA
>JBAMYA010000006.1:8465202-8496860 GCA_037176975.1 Arrhamphus sclerolepis
AAGCTGGGATAGGCTCCAGCAGACCCCTGTGACCCTGCACAGGAAATAGCGGGTATAGATAATGGATGGATGGATAACTAAACAAATCTATAAGACAGGGGTGTCCAAATCTAGTCCTCAAGGGCCGCTGTCCTTCTTGAAAAACCCCTTCACAGCATCAACAGAAGTCAAGAATACTGTAAAGACGGGAACTCTACAATCAAGAAATATCTTCATGGATGTAAATCCAGAAGGTTTACCACCAGGAAACCACTGGGAACACTGGAGAACAGGAAAGCCACTTCAGAAATAAAAAAAACCTCTCCCATATTCTGGAATCAGATGACCATGTATCAAGGTGACCAGAAGAAGAGCCAAGCATGTGTCAAACACGGTGGAAGCAGTGTTATGACATGGGCCTCTGCCACTGTCCAAATACTTAACTAACTAACTGTAATTCCTCCCGTCATTAGTTTTACCAGGTGTGTGAAGTTGTTCATAACAGAGATCTTTGCAACTTTTTTTTTTATTTTGATCAGCAAGAGGAACCTGAGCTCCAGTTTCCCATACATACAGAGAAGAGGAAGTTCTCTGCATTTAGAAGAAAACATCTAACGCAGTGAAAGAGATATTAATACAGTTCTTGGTTTGGATTTTTACTGAAAACCTACTGAACAGAGAAGTATTTATAGCTCCAAAAGAGCTACTGAGTAAACACTTGAGACCTTGCTCCATAGTGAGTGTCATTGCGGTCATGTAGATGGACGCCTGTATGTGATTAAAATAACAACTATTGGAATTAGGAACGCCTAATGTGGCTCTCAGTTCTTGAGAATCGCTGGGGCTGAGCCCTTTCCATCCTCTGTCATGGTTAGAAATGTTTTTTTTGCTTGTTTGTTTGAGGTTTTTTTTTTGCATTTTCTCATTTACATATTCTCTGAAATGTCACCCTTAATACTACCAAGAGGAAACTGCCGCTGCAGGACTTCCTAACAGTGTGAAAGCTCTCAGATCAGAGAGCTGTTTTGTGCATCTAAATGCATCCATGAGATGCAGAAATTCTGGTTAAATGATGACATGTTGCCAGTAGAGATGACAGCCGAGCTGTTCTTAACTGAGCCATTTATACATTTGTGCAAATGACTCACATAGAGACGGGTCAGAAATGTCTTGTGGGCAGGTTAAAATTCAACCCTGAGCTACATCGTGGCTCTGCAGAGCTCAAAATATTAGATGCCTGCTTGTGCAGCATTTAATTACTGTGTAATATTTTAGTATTTATATTTGAAGGTGAAAGTAGGCAACCTGAAGGGCTCTTTTGAGCCAAAACAGTATAATGCCAGAGCAGCAGAAATGGTGACGATTCAGATGTTCATACTTTCATAAACAACAGTACTTGACATTTGAATGTGTAAAATAATGCGCCGCTGTTTCCAACACGGATGAGAAACAAACCATCAGCAGCAGGATTTGCATAGCCTGCTAGAATAAGTTTCTATTTCCAGTCCCAAAACCCCCAGCCCCATCAGCATACACACCTCCACCACCCTCCACCCCCTCCACCCCCCCTTTCCTTGCACTGCTGTTGACAAATGGCCCTGAACCTCCTTCAGTCATACAGAGGAAGTGCGAACAACCACCACAACGCTGGACTATTTCTGCTTGCCGCTAAAGTGTCTGACTGCCGCTGACATTACTTCCCATGTTTCACAACACACACACCCGTCACACAAGCACACACACACACACACACACACACATATAAAGCAGACTAAGATTATCACATGACCCCAGCAACCACAAAACAGTGAGGCCTGGATTCTGTTGAAATGAAAAAACATATATATTTAGATGCAAATGTGACTGCCATGGGTCTCATTTACAAGCTTGTCTACATTTATTCAAATCTTGTCAACCTTATGAAGTGTTACTGTTATAACTATGAAAGACATTTACCAAATGAAGAAGATTACAAGAAGGAGACTGAATTAAGGATCAGCTTAAAGAAGGCATTTACAAGGCGGTACGTTTTGAATCTTCCTTCCACATCATGATTCACACAGACACACAAACACGAGAATACAAGGATCAGCTGCACATCCTCACATTCCCCCTCCTAACAGCAGACAAAGACAAGTGTCCGATGTGCCCTCCTACTCACAAATCTCTTCAGTTTTCTCTCCGGAGGGGATTTAATGAGCCAGCCGGTGCAGACCACATCCCCGGCACTCATCTTGACTGCAGAGCGTGTCGTCCTCACGTCTGCCGCTGCTGCTGCTGCCGCTGCTGCTGCTGCTGTGAAACTGAGAGCACTGTGAAGCATATCCTGTGTTTTGGTATTGGTATGTCACTTCAGAAAGGAGGAAGTAAAGTAACTAATCACAATGGCAGAGAGAAAGAGAGAGAGTTAGAGTGAGAGAGAGAGAGAGAGAGAGAATTATGTGTTTAGTAGATGGAGCTGTTGCCTGGAGGAGAATTAATAAAGAGAGGGGGAAAAAACCTTACACATAATCAGGTTTGACCGATTTCAGGATTCACTGACCGGTAAAATACAATATGTGGCCTCGCCATCTCACATACCCATGAAAGTTACAATGTCACTGTTTGTTGTTGTTGAAATGTTACACGCTTTGTAATTTTACGGAAATTTGAGCTCTGAAGAAATAAGAAGTGGTTTATACTGACTGCAACATCAACCTGCTTCTCTATTTGATGTTTTCAACTGAACTAAAAAGAGCTGACGTGTCTAGGACCTTTCAGACCAGTTACAGGCATAATATTATTAGTAGTTATCATATTACAGCTATGAATCTTTGCTTTTCACTACTCCCAGAGCTCAACCCTTTCTAAAGGTTAATAATGTGTTTGTAATTATTTCCTGAGCAAACAGCAAAAGCTTGATGAAAAGGAAGAAGATGGAACGGTGAGGATGCAGGGAATAGAGGTGAAGAAGGCGCAAGAGTTTAAATACTCAGGCTCAGCCTTTCAGAGCGAAAAGGAGGGTGGACAAGACGTGAAGGCAGGGTGGAGAAGAGTGTCTGGAGTTATCTGCGGTAGAAGGTTTACAAGACGTTACGGAGACCAGCCCTTCTCTTTCGCTGTGCCATTATTTAATAAGAAAAAATGAAACCAAGAAAAGAAATAGTCATGTGGACAATATCAACTGCTGAAAAACCCCTTGGAGTTCATTGTTCAGCACCGAAAAACGATTACTCACGAGCAGAAAGTGTTCAAGACAGGTGCCCGTCTCCCCCAGGGGTGCATGTTCTGGCAAATGTATCCCAAGGACAGACTGTGAAATGCCCAGACTATTACAAATACAGCAATAATAACAATGATCTCAGACTCCACAGGTCTATATTAAATTATTTAAGGTATTAAATTATGTACCCAAAATGCTTCTTGAGTGGACAGTACTGACCAAAGGCGTTGCTATTTTCAGTCACCAAAAGCACCAGCTGGGGACCACTAGGCATAACCACAGGCTGTAAAGCAGGGGTGTCAAACTGATCCGTGAAAGGACCAGTGTGGCTGCAAATGAACTGGTTCAGACCTTCAGTGAAGACAATTTCATTGATTGAATGAAACAAGACAGCTGTGCTGCTGCATGGTTGGAACAAAAACCTGTCGCCACACTGGCCCTTTCATAGATCAGTTTGACACCTGTGCTATAAAGGAAGAACTGGACAAACCCTCTGTGACATCACCCACAGGTTTTCTGAAGAGTGCTTTTGAAGACAGTCCAGCTGGTATCCTCTGATTAGCCCTGGCCACCGCTTATGCTCACCTTCCACCCTCTCCAGGCCAACCAAAAGCCAGACACAGGGGTCTGTTACTACAGTTAACGGCATCACAAGCCACATTCTTCTTATTATTATTGTTATTTTAAAAGACTGCTCAGTCTTTATTCTCAATTCAGAAGTAAAGACAACCGTCAATCAAAAAACCACATCCCAGGATGTATACAATACAATTCAATTGATATAAACACGAAGATAAAGAGCTTTACTGCAGTGACCGACCTGCAAAATCAAATGAGTTACTGTCTAAGATGGCATTAGTTCCTGAAGCTGTCCAAGAACGCTTTCACGTTCAAACTACAGAGAGAACATGGACGCAACTGTTCCAGACCATGTTCAAATGCAGCCCTAATGCCCTAATACCCTAATGAATGAATCTGTGCTGGAACAGGTTCAGACTTTGCATTAGATTTGATCCTTTGTGACTGAATTTCCCAGAATGCATTTGAACGCAGTGTTTCAATGGGGTCTTAAAGAGAACTGTGCACGAGTGAATACCCCAAAACATCTGAACTGAAGCAACGCGCTGAAGAAACGTCAACTGAAATTCTCCCCACAACATTGTTAGAAACTCATGAAGTCATATAAGAAACAAACATTTACAATTACTCTGGCTAAAGATTCATCATCACGTCATGGAAAACAAGACCCTTTTTTTTATAAAATAAATAAATAATAAATAAAAATAATATAGAAATATAAAAAATATAGTAATAAGACATATTAGAACAACTATGCAAAATGAATCACAAAACTACGCCATCTATATTAAGACAAAAAAGTGTCCACAGAGGACGTAAACATGTGACTGCATTAATAAAGTGTAAACAGGATAAGTGTAAATGTGAGTTGTGAATAGCATATTTGCAATGTTATTGCAGTAGTGGTAGTAGTTAATAATAAAAAGCAATAAAAGACAGGACAGCCAAAGAATCTGCAAATTGTTAAATTATGGGGGTACTTATTATTGCCCTTGATTTAATTTTGTGTTAAATAGCACTGTAACAAAATGATATGTTATTCATTTGAGGAAAAGAATGATAATTTGTGGTTTTACTAGGAACCCCCTACAGAAACAGATGGATTAAAAGAGGGTAGTAGTAACTTCTGTATGAAGATATACCCTCTGTATAAATATAAATCCTTAATTTATCGCCTCCTCTGGTAGGATTCTCCTCTCTGGTAGGGCTGTTACAGTAACGAGCGGTAGGGGGCAGCAGCGCATTGCGGCTGCTTTTATTTGCACAAATGTCAAGAACAAGAACGGGCTCCATGGCAGTTACCAAAGAGCCTTAAAAAAGAGAGATGCTAACCGTTGCTGCTCGACTTAACAGCATTCCTGACTAGGCTTCCTTAATTATACGTCAACTCCTAATCTATAAAGTATAGCCGTGATGATTTTCTCTTTTCGCTATGACACAAAAACAATTAAAAAAAAGATTTGATGCGAAGCAGTTAATATGTGTGGATATATACGTAACGCTTAAATGACATCGACGCCATCTTTTTTTTCTCCAGTACGTAATGCTGCTTGGTATTTTTTTTGTAGGGACCAATCAGCATCCTGAAAGAGTCTTTACGAGTACCCATCTCTCCCCTGTAAACGATGTTGCCAGGTTTGAAGGGTTTCTGTGCAATTGAGCTTCTTTTGAACACGTTGGGCTGGAAAAAATAGAATTGGGTGGGTTGATTAAAAAAAAAATCTTGCTTACAAACATACAAAAAATTTAGGAGAGATTATTAACAAATTAATTGCCATCATATGGTGGTGAGAAGTTAAAACTTTCAACATTTCAACAAGCTGTTTTTTTCGGGTATTTTGTACTGCTGTGATGCTTCATGTGTGACGTGCTCTGTACTAATAGTTTATAACTGATAGTTTATGTAACAGTTTTAACACGAGTTACTAGAGAATTTGAGGGGGTTACGTCGTGTATGTGCTGGAAACGGTCAGTCATATCTGGCAACCCTGCCTCTAACGTGTGACCTGTCTCTGGCCTTGGCGTGTGCACACTAGAGCTGCTAGTTGTCGGTTCTGGCCGGCGGTTCGACTCGTTAAAACGTTACTACCGGGAGCCGGTAGGACAGAAGCAGAGCCACGATGCTGAAATGTAGGACTGTTTGGAAAAAGCTTGCCCCTCTTGCCAGAGCCTCTTCTAATGTGTGCCGGCAGAATGTGAGACGAGCAGGTGAGTAAAGTCACCAGTTACCATTTCGTCTGCCAGGTAGCTGCCCTTGATCCCATTAATTATGACACTATTAGGGCAGTGTCATCTCATTAAATCAAACACAGTTGTTGTTGTTTTTTATTATATTGGCTTAATCTAAGTAGTCCGACCTTCGCTTGCTTATAGAAAGCTAACAGGCTAATTTGGAAATGTTGACGTTGTCTTTTGAGATACTTCAGTTTTCCACTTGTTAGTGTTCTTGTCTTATGTGAGAAACCAAAGCTGAATAACATGTTTCTTCAGTAAGTGCTTTAGTGTGTGTATCTGACAGGTGTTGCAGTATTTTCCAGTGATTACAGGGGCCCACAGTATGCAACTGAAACAAGTTACTGATTAAAAAGACAATCTTTGTTTGTTTGTTTGTTTTCTCACTGTCCCACATTAAATCAGACTAAGTATTCCCAGGTTTTTAGGTCAGTTAGGATCACCAGAATTATTTCTTTTTATTATTATTATTAGTAGTAGTAGTATTTTAGATAATTCTTTGGGTTTCTTCAAAGTTTAAGGTTTACTTACATTTCCTTACTATTTTATAGTGTTGTCTTTAAACTGTATGACTTGGGTCAAACATTTTAGGTTTCTTTCTATGAGCTTCTCGCAGTAGTTTGCTGGACCTTTGGTCCATTCCTCCTGACAGGACTGTTGCACCTGAGTCAGATTTGTAGACCACCTTGGTCTGACACACCTCTGCAGCTCTGCACACGAATGTTCTTCAGGATTCACATCAGGGCTTTATGCTGGGCACTCTGAAACAACCAATTTGTTGTTCTCAAGCCATGTGGTACCAATATCAATAGCATGATGCTGCCACCCCCGTACTTCACCGTTGGGATGGCGTTCTCCCCCCCTTCCTAATGTAATGATGGTTGTTATGGCCAGTTTAATTTTAGTGTTATCAGACACAGAGCTGGTTTCACTGCCAATAATGACATTCTCTCACCAGCCAAATAAAAATGTATTGATCACTGAACTTTGTGGAAGTTTGTGCAATGTTTAATCAAGCCACGAGTATGGTACCAAAGTGTGCTCTTCTCTCTCTCTCTCTGTCTCTTTTTTTTTCAAAGAAAAAAATAACAATGTCAGGTGAATACTAATGCTGAAATTTGGAGGTTTAATGATGGATAATTTTGCATACATGCATGGATATGAAATGAAACAAGTGTAAATTATGCAGAGGACAACGTTAGATGGAGCCAGATGTCCTGAAGGGAACAGCTGAAAGAAAAAAGAAGCAGCACCATTCAGACAACTGTAGGTGCACAGCCAAATGTTTCAGCAGATGTCTGGACGTTTTGTTTTTAAGCCAAGTTGAAAAGGGCACTGCAGAAGCTTTGAGGTTGCAGTCAGAGGTGTTAATATTGCCAGTGAACTAACTGTGACATTTTCAATCAAGATTGTTATGAAAAGTAGTCCTTGATTCAGATCCAGAAAAATGATCACCCTTCAGACATTGTTCAGCAAACATGCTGTTCTGCATAATTAGCTCCTGGCTGGTTTTAAAAGAGAGTCCGTCAGACACTTTTAACAATAGCAAACACATATATTATTGTTGTTACCGCTTTAGTGTCCACTGGAACTGACCTTTTGATGTTTTATTAAATGCTATTATCAGTCAATCACATCCTATCACATCAGATTTACATGAGCAAAAATGAAATACTGACACTCTTAAGGCCGTGACAAATGTAACACCTGCAAGTCTTTCCATAGTACATGACACAGGTAAAGATGCACATCTGGCAGCATTTGTGAGCATCGTTTAAAAGTGATGCAGCTTTGATCGCTGATGCTTGTTTATGTCATGATGCTTTTAGGGCTGAACAATGGCAGGACGCCGTTGAGTGTTCCTGCAGCTCACATGTCCACCGGGCCGGTGGGGGGAGGTGGAGACAACTTGAAGTATGCCCTCCTTGTTGGGGCGGCCTTCGCCGGTGGCCTCTCATACGTGAGTAAGATCAGTCTGTCATCACAAGATTGGGCAACAATTAGGTCAGAGGGCTCCGCCCCGTTTGGTTGTTGAGACTTGTGACTGACAACACAATTCAATGTATTGTTGTATTTTGCTTTTTAACTTCACAGGCGATCGTTACTATCAGGGGAGACCACCGAAGATATCAGGAGCGTATTGAAGAAATTTCATCCAGACCACATAAAACCGCCACCAAAGCACCAGACGCACACGTCGAGTCAGAACCCACTGGTGAGTTTTTCACAAAACGGACACGTTCTGGAGTAAAAACAGCCCTTGGTCTGTTACTGGATGGGAAGGAGTGTAAACTTTCTTTAGGAACCAAAAGGACTTGAATGAAAGCAGTTTTGTCTGAGAATGGATGAATGTCAGCCATTAGAGCAGTCAACATGGTACTGATCCAGTTCTACGGCAGCAGAGGCCTCAAACGCTCCTCCTTTAGCTTCTATTTACACTGGGTTTGTGCGACATTTGCTGGTCGACAGGTCCATGTTTTCAGCAATGTGGAGATACCTGTACATATCGCTGTTTTTCTACATTTTCTGTACGCTGAAAGTTAAAATTACCCGTTTGTCTGTCTTACTGTCCACACGATCACTGAAGTGCAACAGTATTTTTGACACCCACATCAATAAGATGTAATAAAACTGATCATGGACATGTATTTGCCATCAAATTTCCAGCAGGTTTTGAGACTTCTCAAACAGCAAAATTGTTCTTGAATTACTAGTCAATCAGTTTAAATCACTCAGTGACTATTACCATACAGCCATATTGGCTCTTACATTTTACCTTTTCCCACTGAGAGCCAGTCAGTATTAATTAAGTTTGTAGATTTCTAGTCTTAAAATTGTGCTGCCTTCTCTTGCAGCCGTTCCTGAGAAAGAGCCCGAAGCAGCACCGGCTCCAGAGGAACCGAGCCTACCGGCTGAGGTCCCGGTACCAGAAGCTGAAGCAGCGACAGCCAGTGAAACAACAGAACTGCCTCCAGGTTACTTGCATCTTTAGTTTTACATTAACATATGCATTCCTCCTGTATACACTGTCCTTGGGTCTAAAAGCACGGTCTAGAATAATGATTAATATTGCATTTTGTAAGGGAATTGGAATTTTTAGGCAATTTAGAGATTAGAAATGGGGACACCAACTTGTGAGGTTGGGTAACTACAAAAAAGAGGGGTTATTAAAGCGGGCCAAATATGTTAAAAATAGAATTTTATGGCGACATGTTTATACAGGAGGTCTGTTCTAAACTTGTCTGTCAGTGTTGTGAATGTTCACATTCCCTGTGGGTCAGTGCATGAGCCGTGTTGTTGCATGTGTTTATTTTTCACTTTAACACAGTAAAAACAACCCTTTCACAGTTTCACCGCAGCGTTTGGAAGCTTGCATGCTGTCAACACCTTGTTTGATTGTTGTTGTTTTTTTGGTTTTCTTTTTGGTTTATTTTGATGAGGGTCATGTCGTTAAACATTGTCACCGTTGGTTACAAATATGTCGGCTCGCCTTCCGTCATATTTGCTGGATGAAATGGGAGTCTGCTCTGTGACTGTCGTATTTGTGGACCGCTGTCGTGACATGGTACTAACATGTTTTTGAGTCTAGAACTGCCAGCTTTTCTCGACTTTTAGTCTTTTTTTTTGCATCTAACACGGTGTACAGAAAGGAGACATCTGTGGACAGGCTCTGCAGCTCTCAGTAGTAGTTGTGTTGGTGTGAATGCTCTGTAGAATATCCCCAGGGTAAAGCATGGATCCTGGTCATATGTGAAGACTTTTGGTTATATGTATATTGTGGATTACCTCCACAGCAGATGAGCCTGTGGTGGAACCACCGCCAGAAGAGGCAGCAGCACCAGCTGCTGTGTCTGTAGTTGAGGAGGGTAAGATTTGAGAAGAAATTAAAAAGAAAAAGTAATATTCTTCCAACATCTGAGCTAAGACATAGTCTTCAGCTTGGATTGAAGATCAGTTTCACATTATAGCACTTAAAAAACATTCACTACTGTACTAACAGAACCGTTAGCACCATCTGAGCCGTCCCCAGCAGAGCTTTCAGAAGCAGCCCCAGCGCCGGCTGTGGAGAGTGGTAAGCACTCCGATGACCTATGCATGAAGGCGTGGCAGCACCGTACATTTACCGCACCTGAAGGTTTTCTATTTTTTTTAAATGTCACATTTTGACTGGTGAACAATCCGGTTGTACTAACAGAACCCGCAGCAGCAGCGGAGCCCCCCGCACCAGAAGCGGCCGAGCCTCAGCCTGAAGTTGTTGTTGAGAGTGGTAAGACCACCGTCCAGCTTTGGTTGGACAGGGACAGCGGGAAGACACCACTTTAGATCAGACACCTTTTCTCCTTTTTATATATTCGTAACTTTATTTTTTTATTGCAGCTTTTCTCCCTCCTTGCTCATGTGTCCTTCACAATGTTTGGCTTCTTGTAATGATAAAGGTTAATCTCACATATATGGCTATTTAATTTCTTTCCTTTTTTTTTTTTTTTTTAAACCAGGTCCATTGACCGTATGTGCTTGTGAAAACTGTTGGCATTGCTGTGATCAGTTATTGATTTTTGTCATTCTTTGTCTCTCCCTCAGAAACTCCAGCGGCGGACTCCACGCCTGCTGCTGGCAGGATCCCGTCACACGCCCCCTACCTCCTCATTGGTGGAGGTACAGCCTCTTTTGCTGCTGCCAGGTCTATTCGAGCCAGAGATCCCGGTGCCAAAGTCAGTCCGTGTTCACTGAAGGCATTTTATCATCCACATATTTATTAGTTAGACCCAAGATTGTTTAGTTTAAGGTGCTGCATTTATGAAGATGTTAAATTCTTGCTGCCAGGTACTGATTGTCACTGATGAGCCGGACCTCCCTTACATGAGACCCCCTCTTTCTAAAGAGCTGTGGTTCTCCGATGATCCCAGCGTGACGGAAACGCTGCGCTTCAAACAGTGGAATGGAAAAGAGAGGAGGTGTGTTTAAAGCGGTATTTTGGTGATCCAGTTTAATAGTCTGTTCTACTGGTTTTTCTTTTCTGTTCAGTCCTACGAGCCTTTTAACTGCAACCCTTTCAATTCATATCAGTATAGATGCTGTGATGTCATTGGTTGGTTTGCTTTTTTGAAGATGTAAATATAGCATTTTTTTTCTTTCTTTTTCATAATATATTTAATTTGGAACCAGAAGTAAGGATATTTAGACTGAAAGGCGCTGCCGGATAGTGATAGCACAAAACAACTTAATTATATCATCATTTGAAGTTTGACCCCTAAAACCTGGACCAAAAGCTATTTAACAAATGCTGCCACATTTTTCTTACAAATAGTCTGATCAATTCAGTCACTGTTTTTAATAGAGCTGCACAATATATTGAAAATTTGCAATATCACAAAAAACAAGTAAATATTGCAAGAAATGGTAGTTTGTTATTTTCAAGCTCCTAATGTAAGTAATATATTTGACTGGTGAGATGGAACTTTAACAATTATGCCAATTTAGATCTGAATTTACATGACATCAGCATCTAAATTCACACCATGAGAGCTGTTGTTTTTGCAGGGTGTAGTTTGTATGTATTTATTTTTAATAATGAATCAGAATTAAAATAATGCGTTTAATTCTTTAGTGTCTGCATGGCTTGTCACTAAAGTTTTGCTATATGTGTCACAAATGATATGGTCATCACAGTCTTCAACCAGGATGTCTCATGTTTCACACCTTTCTAATATTATACTGCCCTTTTTTCCATTTACAGTATTCAGACCCATTCAGACTTTTCCAGTTTTGTTTGTTTTTTTTAAATTCAAAAACCTGTGAAAGCTTCTTCCTAAAGCGCACCGTTCTTAAAACCTTTGTAATGATGAAACTGTTCAATGGTTTTGACACTTTTGCATTTATTTGACAGCATCTATTTCCAGCCGCCATCATTCTACATTAATCCAGAAGACTTGCACACTGCAGAGAACGGTGGAGTTGCTGTCCTCACTAGTAGGAAGGTTGGTTTTCATCAGCTCGGTGGGATGTCAGCAGTCACCGCTTCGTAACTTCTGGCATTATTCAGCCTCTGTGCCAGAAGTGATACGGTTCATTGGCAGGCCTAAGTTTGCTGCCTGTTTTCTTGCATGCGTGTCTCTGAGCTGTAAACTACCCTGAAAAGGTTTATACGAAGCCTGAGTCTTTATTCCATCACAGGTGGTTCACATGGATGTGAGGGGAAACAAAGTGAAGCTGGACGACGATTCTGAAATTTCGTACGACAAGTGTTTAATTGCAACGGGTAAGGAGCCTTTATTTCAATGACTGCACGCGGTTTGAATCTGGGGTGTCTAATTTTGGTTTTTGACATCAGGTGGTATTCCAAGAAACCTACAAGTTATCGAAAGAGCGGGAGAGGAGGTGAAGGAGAGGACAACGTTGTTCCGCAAGGTCAGTGTTCAGCCACAAGGGGGTGGTATCTCCGTTTGATAGTGGACGCTTTGACTGCTGGTTTAAAAGTTGGTGCATGGCACTATGGGAAGTTAAGATAAAGGTTCTATTTATAAATGTTTGGATTGTCAGCATACATGTACAGCAAAATGAAGACGCAACCTTTTCACTGCAAATGACTGTTAAGAGGAGGTGTGTCTGCCCGTTCTCTGAGGCTCAGCAGAGACACTGGTGAAAATGGATGGATGGAATTAAGAATGAACACATTGGAGCACATCTCTTATTTGGAGGTAAAGGAAGAGAGGATAGACTGAGATGGTTTGGACAAGTAAAGAGGATGAGGTGGTGGGTAGATTGGTAGAAGGAAGATGGAGACGGAGCTGCCAGGGAGGAGAAAGAGAGAATGATCAGATGTAAAAGATGACGGTCGGTTTGCATGACAGAGGAAGATCCGGATGACAGGGTAAAAATGGAACCAAACGACCGGGTATAGCCGCCTCTAAAGGGAAAAGCCAAAAAGTACTTCTAAAGTTCTTAAACAAAATGCAAGAAATATATGAAAATGTACAACGCATCCTACCATACGCGATTTTTTCCCACATTAAACTGGCATTGCTTGATCATATTCTTTTTGTACGTAGACATATTGTAGATGTCAAGTTTTAGCATCACTGACATGCTCTGGGGTAGTTTTTTTTTTATTTTTTTTATTATTATTTACTGTTTTTGTACTTGCTTTTATAGTCGTGACCCATCTGCCTGAAAGCAGCAGCTCAGACAGGGAGAGGGCAGGGTGGATCTTTTAAAATGCTGTGGGCTCTTTTTTTTTTCTTTTCTTTTTTAAATAGCAGTAAGAACTGGACAGCTGTTGCAGGGAGGTCTGGAAGCAGCTTATGACCTCCTGGGATGTAGTGACAAGTGAGCCCTTTGCTTTCAGCCACTTTGCTGCTGGAACAGCAAACACAAGTGCGATATTTTAATAAACTGTGCATAAATTGTGCATCAACAGAGGTGCACAAGCAGGTTTTGTGTGAGGTGGTTCTTCCTTAGTGTTCTCAGGAACTCTCAACCAGCCACTGGGTGAAAAATAAACGGATCCACATTTTGCCACCCACAGATTGAGGACTTCAAATCATTGGACAGGGTCTCCAGAAACGTGAAGTCCGTCACAATCATCGGAGGCGGCTTCCTCGGCAGCGAGCTGGCCTGCGCCCTCGGCAGGAAATGTAAGTAGAATTGGTGAAGCGAGAAAACGATGCGTCAAATCAAAGTGGTGTTCATGTGCAACTTTTCTTTTCAGCAACCGAGTCGGGACTGGAGGTAATACAAATGTTTCCTGAGAAGGGGAACATGGGAAAAGTGTTGCCCGAGTATCTGAGTAACTGGACAACAGATAAAGTCAAGAAAGGTTTGACTTCATTTTTCTACATGTATTTTTGCTTTTCAAACAAAAGAGCTTCGCTTTGATTATCTTATATCTTCTTTCGTTCTTCTTGTAGAGGGTGTAAAGGTCATCGCAGAAGCATTGGTGAAATCTGTGGCCTACAAAGATGATAAGTTAGAAATTCGACTGAAAGACGGCCGAGTGGTGGGTTCATATTTCTGAGAAACGCAGCGTAAACCAGTTGGTTGAAGACTACTAGATGTTTATTTGCCACTTTCACGTTTCAGGTGAAAACGGATCATATTGTTGCAGCTGTTGGCCTGGAGCCCAATGTAGACCTGGCTAAGTCAGCAGGTCTGGAAGTGGACTCGGACTTTGGAGGCTACCGAGTCAACGCAGAGCTGCAAGCTCGGTCCAATATTTGGGTGGTAAGTTGAACCATCTGGATTAAAAACACAGTGATATTAACTGAATTTAAATGAGACATTTAAGGCTGTTTATTTCTGGTTTATATAGGAGGTCAATGTTTTTTTTTTTTTGTGTGGGAGCGATTTTGAATCTTTTGCTTATTTTTTTCTATTCTGTGATGCTGCGCCCTCTTCAGGTCAGAGTCATTTTTGCAGGCATATTATAACACAAATATATGGGTGGGTTTGTTTTTTTTTAACCCTTTTTCAACCCATGTGAATATGGTTCAGAGCTGATTCAGCTTTGGAACATTTGCATTTTCATTGAACTGAATTGATGACATTTCTGTCGAGATCAAAAGTTCAGAAAGGACACGGATCAGACCAGTGCTTTCACATTGCCACTCTGTATTTATAAAAGTTGTTGTAGACTACAGTTGATATTTATGAACACATTGCCATGCGAACAGCCATTGTGAATACCATTTTTGGAGCATTCACAAACGCAGAAGCTTGATTCTAGTGTCAAATCTTTGTTAAAGACGCACAGGAGATCACCTCTTCATTCTGTCTCCACCATCCAGCTGTGCATTCACAGGAAGATCTAATATTCCCTCCCCATTGTGAGCAAACCACTATGGTGTTCCACGATCTAAAGACGGCCTCTTTCCTCTGCTTCACGCTCCACAGTCAGCAACAGGTCTCTGAACATCTCTGGTCACTGACTGCTTTTTTTAATTGGTGCTAAAAACACAGCAGGAATAAACAACAATAAAAATAAACTTTCTACATGGGTGTTTCTGTAGGAAACACAGTAACGCCCCCTTGTGGTGTTTGGGATCCCACAGCGGCTGCAGGAGGGAGAAGATGTCTGGTTTTAGCTGGTTCGTAATATTTCCCGTCCAGCTAGTCTCCGCCTTTTCTGACCAGTGTAGCTGTAGTCTGTTTTTTCCTTCTTTGTGTGTCTTTAACTTGCTTGCCAGTCGTGTAGGTATTCTGACAGCAGGTCTGAATGCTGTTGTCAGATGACCTCTGTGCAGAATTTGCAGCCGCCCTCATGTCCACATGAGGGCATCTGTTCACACAGCACTCATTTCGCCCCCGTTTCACCTCTGTTACGTCCTCACAAAGCAGCATTACAAAAGGTCCTGTCATTCTAGCTCACACAGCATCACAGAGCAGGCAAGTAGCTACAGAGGCAGAACAAACTGGCTGTGTGAATAGGGGTAGGAATCCCAACCCTCGCCCCCAACACAACCAGTTCTTGCATCTTCGTTTAGTGCCAGCATTGCACCGCTTTGTCTGATTTTTTTATTTTTTTATTTTTTCTGGCCCTGAACCCATGCTGTCCTCACAACCAGCTGTTGAAAAGTGAAAAGCTGGTTCTGAATCGGCACTGAAACTTCTTTGTTTTAAAATCTTGTTTGAGTTTAATGCTTTATCCATCAAAAAAGAGAAGTAAGTAATTTTCTAACCCACACTGCACATACTTCATCCCTTTTGTTTTAACTCAGGCAGGAGACGCAGCGTGCTTCTACGACATCAGACTGGGCCGCAGACGGGTGGAGCATCACGATCACGCCGTTGTTAGTGGAAGACTGGCAGGAGAGAACATGACGGGAGCCAGCAAACCCTACTGGCATCAGTCTATGTTCTGGTGGGTGCAAAAACACAAGCTAAAATGCAATAAATTCACACCATATTCTTGGTGAAGATTAGTCAGTGGTAGTGAGCAAGATATTTTTACTGGAATTTAGTTGAAATTGTTTTGTTTTTTGTTTTTTTTAAAGAACAGGTGGATCTTAATTCTTGGTCCCTGACCTGCAGGATCAAGAAAACCCATAAATGAAAGTGGATTGTTGTTCGTTGTTGGCAGAGTCTGTTTATGTGGATGATTGAAACAAGAATTTTGAACGTGAAAGATAACAGCTGGCGACTGACTCTCTTTTAAAACTATAAGTGGCTCAATTTAAGATTCCCTTGCTTGTTACGACATAAAGACACGTTCAGGGTAAATTTAGGAGTATGCCATGGACTCGTTGAGTAAGTTCAATTTCAGATCTAACATTTAAAATCTTTGCAAAAATGGAGCGATGTGCAGCGTGTTTAGAGGGTTCCTGTCTCCTGCTCTTGAACTTAACGTGTGGATTTTCTTGGGTCGCAAATGGAAAACTTTTTTACAAATAAAAATTGTGGCTGGAAATTAAAAAGTAAAGGAAAAATGTAAGTGAAAATATGAATTGTTGATTGCGCTGTTTGCATTTGCAATGACGAGTAGAACAGCATGTACAAGTCGTGATCCTGAATTCAGAGAAACATGCATGATTGATTTGAAGTCTTGAATACCATCATCTGTAAAATATTTAAGATGCCTATAGAGCACATCAAAACGTAGCAATCAAATTAAAACATGCGCGAACAGAAAGGCGCATTAATCTCATTTTCAATCAGATTTTCTGTGAAGAGATCAAGTTTGCCAGGTTGTCGGTTAGAATTAGTGTTAGTACTGGGGTTGAAAGTTTGTAGATCCCAGTATTTTCTTATCTAGTTTGATCACTTTGTCCACATCACCAACTATGTCATCTCTGGCTTGGAGAAAATACTCCCTTGTTTGTTGCGTCTAACCCTCGACTGACCCCACAGACTGAGAGAAAAAGGAAGTAAGGGTGGGGGAGATACGGCTGTGATATTACGCCGAGACTAGAGCAGTCCAGCACACCTGCTCCGCTCTGCACAAGAGCCTCACACAGTCTAGAAAAGTGATGAATGAGTTGCAGGAACACCGTAGTTGTGGGAAACTCCCTGCAGCCCGAAGGCCACACAGGAATCTCTACAACTGCACTCCCATAACATTTCAGCCCTGAATCTTGTTTTTTTGATTTTGTTTTTTGTGAACTTAAATTCAGTGGCGTCAGTAAAACCATGAGGCTTTTGCTTAGTTAGGAGCTATCAGTGCCTTGTCCTGTGAATGTGGTCTAGCCTAAAATCCTGGACTGTAGTGTCCTTAGTTTTCAACAGGCTCGGGTTGAGTCACACACAGGCTTTCCTGCTTTGTCTGAGTCTATAAATGCTGTTCTCTGAGGACACAAATAGCACCCATGACGGTACAGCACAGTAGCACATGCACATCGTATTAACAATGGTCTTTGAACGTTCCCTCGCAGTGACCCCTAATGCTGACTGAATCATTTGTTTTCTTTCAAGTTTGGGCAGAATTAGAGTAAAACTGACAGTGTTGATGCTCCGGAAACCTGCATCCTCTCTATATGGATGCTTTGTTTGCAGACGCTGTCGACAGTGACCGCTTTCCTTTCTAAGTTAAACAGAAGCCTGACAGTCGTGTAGATGCAGGATCATCAAGTGTGCTGTGTTGACTTTCATCTCATATTGCATGAAAAGAACAACACGTTTTTGTTTTCATGCAGGTAACATAGGTGTAATATTGTAGTTTGTATTTTCTTTTCTGCAGGCTGACATGGGTCCATGTGACAAGTCCACCGAACCAGACCTTCATTTTTCAGAAATATGTCAACATTCATTGTCTGAATCGCTTCATCTCACACTTTTGCTGTTTATGCTTCATCCTCTCACCTCTTCAGCATGTCTTTACTGCTGATAAATGTAAGAGAATATGATTCTTAAATGCACTAATATGTGAGAGGGTGAGTTTTTTTGCAAGTGTGTTTCAAGACTCAAAAGTGCACATTTTGCTGCTTTTGTCCAGGTTGAATATGTCCTGTGAAGTGTTTCTGGTGTGCAACTTTCAAAAGATATCATTGGCTAAAAAAAAAAAAAAAAAAATTCTACAGGTGTTTAATGGGTTTATTGTTATCTTTACTAACAAAATGTTAGAGTAGGATACTATACTTTACTATACTGAGATGGTGTAGCACTCTGAGATCTTACAGATGTGTTTTCCTCACAGGAGTGACTTGGGTCCTGACGTTGGCTACGAGGCTATCGGCATCGTTGACAGCAGCCTACCAACAGTAGGAGTGTTTGCTAAAGCTACCGCCAAGGACACGCCTAAAGCTGCTACTGAGAAGTCGGGTAGGAGCAGCATTATCTCGCTAAAATAAACAAAAGTCAATAAACAATAATAAAAGAAAGCAGTAACACTTCACAAAGGTAAAGGCACTACAAAATGTTGAACCGTGAACTAACCACTACTTAACCATTAGTTAATCATCAAGCCTGAAATACACTCAGACGTACTTCTGTCGTAGTCGCAGTTCAACAATGTTTAATGTCGTATAATTCAATCCAACATTTAGTATCATGTAAAATAAGTTCTTGGCAGTGGTGGAGTACCTAAAGCTGTTTAGTTTACATGTATTATTATAGAATTTCCTCTGAAAAGTGCAAAGATGAAGTTGTTCCACTAAAAAGGATCAAGAGTTAGTTGTTTGTTTTTAATAAAATCTATAGTACAAATAATACATTTTATTTTCTTAGTGTCTAAATAATCTGTTCACAGGACAGTAACACAATATAAATATTTATAACTATATTTCATATTGATATATCGTTACTAATATTGTGCACCTCTGTATTGGACTAATGCACTTTTAATTTTGTGACAAACTGAGCCGTAAGACGAGGATCATCTGGATAAGTTATTTCTTGGATTTACTAGGCTTTAAATGTTAAACTTTATGAACTGTAAAGGAGCGTGATATTGATTGTAGGGACTTTAGGAACGAAGGATCAGGTGAACTTTTCTCCACGAATGTCTGACAGGAACCGGAATCCGCTCAGAGAGCGAAACCGAGGACACGGCCACCAGCACGGAGGCCTCGGTCACGCCTGCTCCCGCCGCCGATCAAAGAGACGAGTACGGCAAAGGTGTCATCTTCTACCTGAGAGATAAAGTGGTGGTGGGCATTATCCTGTGGAACGTATTCAACAGAATGCCCATTGCAAGGAAGGTACGGCTGGAACTTTCACTTTGTGTCACTGGACGGATGAAAAATACAGATGCGATTACTGTAAAAAAAAATAAATGTTTGTGTGCTAATTTGTAGATCATCAAGGACGGAGAGGAGCATGCAGACCTGAACGAAGTGGCCAAGCTGTTCAACATCCACGAGGATTAAGATGGTGGAGGCAGACGCTCAGGAAAGCGAGTTACGCTTCATATGAACAGTGAACTCTGGCAGTGATTGCCGCATTCATTGAGTCAGAACTGGTCATGCACACCAACTGGGAGGATCAATGTAAATTAAATTATGTTGCAATGTTTGTTGAAATATTTTCATATTTTCAATTTGTATCTGCTGGGCCTGTATTTTTTATTTTCTTTTTTTTTTTGGGGGGGGGTGTTAATTTCTGCACAGGAAGTCATCGTTTCATTTTTCTTCCACCACCATTTCTATGATTGTGTCTCTGCTTTTCCCCACCAGACTGAATCGTTCCCCTCTGTGTGATCAGAGCAGCTTCTTCCAAGAAAGGCTGCAATAAAATCTATTTTTAAATTGGATTGGAGCCATTATTTTCAGTGTTGCCTCTAGATAACAACACTGATAAGGAAACAAGTTGAGCTCCACTCTGAGCTGTGATTGTCTTGATATTTGCTCGTCTGCCCTCAAGCTTTTTAATCGATGTGTTGGTGGTGTTGCTGGCAGATTCACTACGGCTGCACAGGCAACTTGCAGTGAGTCATTCCATCCCGAGCTAAAAACACCTATTGGCACTTTAAACGGGGTAAGGAGGTCATGTAAAAAGGGAGCCTAGCATGTGTCTTTTACAGTGTTGAAGCACTTATTAAGCAAAGCCAATGTTCACTCTGACAAAGTAACACAGAAATGAAGCTTGGCCTACTTTTTCTGTCCGGGGGTAAAAATGAGCAAGCATGCAGAAATGTTTGTTCACTTGGGGCTTCTTGTTATTACGATGGCTCTCATGTTTTATATTCTCACACATTCTTGATCTCATTTGACACTGTGGGCTCCCGAGCAAAGCGTGGAAGGGGCTTTCAAGTGTGAGGCCGACACGTGCAGCCGTAACGTCCCATCGCATTCGCTGACATTAATTTTACATGAATAAATGGCTGAGCTGCCGCCCCCTCTGTAAGGAGGAATAAACATGAGCTCCACGTTTATATTTAAATTCATCTGGCCTTTTGAAAATGAGATAATTGAACTAGAAATTTTGGACAGTGCTGCTCAAAGATGTAACCTCTGGCACCGGATGAAATGTGCTCCTTTTGAATTAATTGCAGCTTAATCACTAAATTAATATTTCCTTTTATTACATCTATAGAAGATTAAATGAAGAGGACTAACTTTTGAATAGTTGAAACCAGTTATTTATTGATATTGACCCAAATCAAATGTGTGGATTTTTATTAACGTCGGTGCTGCATGACCGTGCAGAAATGCTTTAAAACAATTTCATCTTTTAGGACTTTTTTTTTTTAAAGCAAAATAAATATAAAATATTTCTTTGAATCTCTCTCTCTTTTTTTTTTTTTTTGCAAATCAGAGTCTGTGATATGGAACAGAGTGGCCACTTCGCTGTCAAAAGGCTGCTGTCTCTTTAAATACTCTTGCAGTAATTCTCTCAGCATTCACATGGCCATAAAAAAAAGAGCTCAAGCTTGAAGTCAACCACACAAACAGACTGAGAGAGGAAAAAAAAAAAAAAGAAAGAAAAAAAGTTCCATGGGATGCTGAATTATACAGCAGCAGCTTCCTGTATTTTACACCTGCACACGGGGAGGGAGGCTGAGCTGAGCTGAGTCCAGAAGACACTGCCTGGCTGGAAGAGCAACAAGAACTTCTCTGCATTTCTGCTTTTTTTTTCTTCCCCTCACTTTTCTTTTCTTCCAATTTCAACTCTCATTTTATCCTAACTAAGAATGCAACTGCAAGGCTTGTGTTTGCTGTGGGCTTCATTTGCAATTTTTCTACAAGGCAGGTAAGAAATCATTTGAATTTTGAGTGCCCGTTAAGGCAGCGTAATAATCAGGCTGCATATTTATTTGACTGTGATTTGATTTGATTTGACACTTTTGCCTGTAGATAACCATACAGCAGGAAAAAAAAGGATGAGCGCTTCTATGACCAAAAGCATTTTTAGCCACTTAAAGCAGAGAGGAGTTAAATAAAACACTTAAATCACTCACTAGAAAATGATTAAAATTCTTCACTGGTGTGCATTTTATAATGATTAGTTTAAAGTAGGATAATTATTCAATAGCCTGTCCTGCTGTTAACTATGAAGATTAAGTGATTTCTTCATTGGGCATTATATTTTGTAATGTATCATTAAAAGACATAATTCTGTTTAATAAGAGTTATGTGTCTTCTTCAGATATATTTATAAGTTGTTTGATGCCTCGTGAGAATATCTGAGTAAGTGGGGCATTTTTAATTGCCAAATGTACGCCATGCCGCTGTGAAGACACTGCTTCTGTTCACAGATATTATTAGAGTGCACCTTTCCTAAAGTCAAATTAAGGATTTTAGGTGTTAACAGAGATGGAGGGAACCCAAATGTCAGCTGTTCTTGCCATCACCTGGCAGGTCTGTGCTCTGTAAGGAGGTGAAGTTCCCCAGCAAGGTGCCCAAGCCCCCGTCTCCGTCAGACTTTCTGGACAAACTGATGGGGCGCACATCTGGCTATGACGCTCGCATCAGACCCAATTTCAAAGGTGAGCTCACTGTGATGAGCACTTGTAGGAGCTCCTCTGCCGGCTTAGGTGTGACGCAGCGTGATGCTCAGTTTGCAGAACAATCTGAGCAGCCAAGTAGCACAAATCATTCACAGATGGGTCAAAAGCGAGAGACACTGCAGGCGAGGGTGTCTTTCCTTTACTTTTCATTTGTATCTTGTGTTTTTATGTTGACCCACAGCCGTAGGTGATGAGCTTCTTGACTCTCTATGAGGGCTTATTCTGACAGATATGTGCAGTCACCCTTGTATGTTACCCCACAGGCCTATTTCAGTCCAATCTTGATCCAGGCTCATGAGTGAAGACAGCAAATTCTCTCTGACATACTTCACCCTCAGCCTCTGGAGTTGCATGTCATATTTATTTCATACTTGCTCCACATCCTTCTTAGTGCACGGTGGGTAAATCCCGACCGATTATCTATAAATATACTAATGTAACGAAAGCATAATCAATAAATTATTGCTCCTTGAAATGAATCAATGAAATATTTAAACCTTCAGTGGTCACCAGATGGCCTCTGCTTATGGGAGCGTACTGGAAGTGACAACACAGTTTTGTGCTGGTTATCTTGGATTTGTGTGTTTATCGGGACACAACGCAGCACATTATGAATGGATGTGTTACAAGAATGCTGTGTAAGGAAGTCGTGCAGTCCCCTTTGGAAAATGTGACCTGTGGTGTTCAAGTTGTTGATGTTGCTGTGATGTTTAATGGCAGTCTGCTTCTGTCAGGTCCCCCTGTCAATGTCACCTGTAACATCTTCATCAACAGCTTTGGATCCATCACTGAAACAACTATGGTGAGCAGCCCCTCCTCTACCGCATGTCTGTCTGAACAAAAGCTAACCAATCTCTGCTGATACTACATGAAACTGTGTGGACTACAACAAGAGAAACAAGTGTCAAATCTTTTCACTTTATCAAACTCGTAGTCTAATCTTACACATGGACATGGTTTATATTACAAGCAAGAGCTGCTCTTTTTCTGTATCCGTGTTGACGTTTGCATCTGGCTCGGCCACTTTGACGTTGCCTCTGCGTGACAGTGCAGAGATACTATTATATATGTCAAAGTCCTGCCCTGAAAACTGAGTAAATGTATGCAAGCATTGGCATTAAAGTACAACCCCAGTTCCAGAAAGAAAAAAAAAGTAAATACTTAAAGAATACAATGATTTGCAAATTTCAAAAACCCAAATTTTATGAATAAAATGTATACTTCTTTTTGATTTTGATGGCAGCATCACATCTCGAAAAAGCTGAGACACAGAGTACAAAAGGCTGGAAAATTAAGTGGTAGATTTATATATAAATACACTGCAAAAAAGGATTTCTAAGAAAGTTAAAATACAAACAAAAAAAACAGCCCTGTTTCAAGATAAATGGTCTCATTTTAAGAATTCTAGCCAAGCAATTATTTTTTACCCCTTTAGCAGTTTATTTTTTAAAAATTTGCTTAATATAAGACAGTTTGAATAATATATCCTATTATTCCTAAATCTGGTCATTAAGCAGCAACAACAACAAAACAAATCTTGCCAGTGGGTAAAAAAAAAAATGCTGCTGAGCAACTCAAATCTTAAAACAAAAGGAATTAGACAACATTTATCCTCAGTTCACAGAGATACATACAGGGGAACATGCAGAGGAGAAATACTTGAGTAAAAGTAAATCTTTGGTGCGATTACTGATCCATTTGTGTGCAGACTTCAAGCGAATGTTGCATCTTATATATTGAATCTGTAATATCTGAATGAACTGAATTTAAATCTGAAAAGACAATAAAATAGTTCAAGTAGTAGCATATTTTGAAAAGTTAGAGGAGCTGAAGTAGACATTCAGAGGCTGATCAAACTTGAATATTCAAATATGAGACGGGATGACTTAAGGTCTGCTCTGCTACCACTTGTACAGTCACGGTATTGATTAATCTATAGTAGAGAAAGTGATAATATATGTGAGGTTAAGTTATGAGACACAATTTAAGTGGATATAAATGTACAGGTATAAACCACTGATTCATCTTTCATAACCACAGACTGTATAAGAAGAACTGGACAAACCCTCTGAGCTGTCTCTCACAGGTTTTCTGAGGAATGTCTTTGACTTTTTTGTTTTTTGAGTATTTCCCCCGCCCACTGAGTGACGTCATGATGCACATGGGCAGAACGAGGAAACCAGCTAAAACACGCCCACATTAACTCAGTCACCACAAGTAACTGAACTTTTATTAGTCCAAACATAATATGTCAAAACTCATTTTAAATGCTCCTACCAAAACAACATCCTAATCAAATGCTGCCAGAACTGAAATGAGGGGCTGAGCTGGTGTTTATGTGCTTTCATAAGCAGGGTTCTCCCCACCATATAACAATGGATTTTGTCTGGAACCACCATCAATTTCTGAGTCTTTGTCAATAGACCATCATTTTAATTTTTTCTACCCATTTTAAGCACCAATCTACTTCTGTGCAACTTTTGTTAATTCATACCTTCTCTTTCCATCTCTCCGCCCACTCACCACTATCAAGGTGCATTTACTCGGGTTAATAAGCCGAATCTTCCTACTGAATCACAAGTCCGACGTGTCCACTAACCCGTTTATATGAGTCCTCTAGCTGCTAATGCTAAGTACAAATGGCGTGAGTGAGAGTGGACAACAAAATTCACAATAAAGGAAATAAGTGGATGATCAGTTAGGTGATATCAATACAGATAAAAGTAAACATTAAACAGTGCATATATAATAGCAGTAGCTACCTAATCTTCCTAAACTAGTGTATATTGGTACATAGTACTGTGCAAAGTCCCCTAGCTGCTAACGCTAACAACATGAGAAAGAGTGGACTCGGATGATTTAGCTGAACTGAGTGAGTTACAGACTTGCTGAGTCAGTCAGCGTTTGTTTTTTTGTTTTTGTTCACCTTCACTCCAGTCATTGATTTAAGTGAATAATAAGTTAACCCTTCTAACTGGTACTGTTGCCAGGCGACAGGAAATGACATCCATTTTTCAAATTACCTTAACTCTTTGACTGTTTATGCTATCAACATAATTCCAGCAGATTCTGAAAGCTGAGAAGTGCAGCTTTGCACTGATATATGGTACAATACAGTGTTTTTGAGCTTTTGCACATTTTTTGTGAGCATTTTTAATGCTTGTAAGTATTTATATAGTTTTTCATACAGCTATTAAAAATAATATATTTTTAGTTTTTGTTATATTTATTTGTGGTTGTTGTCTTTATTTATAACCTCAGCAAATTCCAAAACTGTGCCACTGGCAGCGCCACCATGGTTTCAGAAGCTGGGGAGAACCCTAATACTCCACATGTGTTACTCTGATTATAACTTTATTTAGAATAAGGCTTCTATCTACATGGTAGTAAGTGAAACAGTATTGCCTTAATATGCTTAAAATCAGAGTAACCACCCCTTTAATTATACATAAACACATTTCTTTAAATTATAATACTTGATGTGGTATTATAATATAATTTATAATAAAAATTCACTATAACCCCTAATTATACAAACTCTGTTATACAGTTTTGATTAGAGAGAGGAAAAAAAAATCACAAAAAAGGTATTTCAGCTGTTATTCACTCTGCAGACTTTTGTTCCTTTATTATATATTTTATTTAGACAACAGAGCCAGTCAATGCTCATTTATGTGACTTGTCTGACTCTTCTGTGTTTAATCATTTGGTAAGTCCCATGTTTCTCACAAAAGACGCAGTTTCACACCATCTTTGGACTACATTACATAATGTCACTCTTTTTTTATTTGTGCTTTATGTCCCTGTCCAATAAAGAACTATTCTTTATTTATGATACACATGGAGGGTGTCTGGGGAGGGCCTTCTTTGTTGACTTATTTAAATTTAGAGTAAGAAGCACTTGTGCATTTTCTGAAATACCCCTAAGCGAAAATCATCAAATTTTAATCGACAAAATTGTAAAGTCGAGTTTGCTGTCATTGAGGTTACTTAGGTCGGCTTGTTGTCGTTTATGGCATATTTTTTCTCACACGGTCAGAGTTTGTGCTCATCTTTGCCATTTTAAGATGGATAAACTTTTTTTTTCTGTTTTCAATTACTCTGAATACATTTAAATCTTGTTCTAGTATGAGTTGTCACTTTTTCCATATTCTGTTTTGGTTGTTCATGAGAAGTGTCCTTCCTAATCACATGTCCATATCGTAGGATTACCGGCTAAATGTATTTCTACGGCAGCAATGGAATGACCCACGACTGGCATATAAGGAGTACCCAGATGACTCTCTGGACTTGGACCCCTCTATGCTGGACTCCATCTGGAAACCCGACCTGTTCTTTGCAAATGAGAAGGGGGCCAACTTTCACGAGGTCACAACAGACAACAAGCTTCTTCGGATATTCCAAAATGGAAATGTCCTCTACAGCATCAGGTGATCTGCTTTCTATAGTGTGAATCTGGCACCAGGATGCATCTTTTTTATCAGCCATCTATGTTGAGGTCTTGGGAATATGAACTTCTGCCACTAAGAGCCCTCTGTATGGTCCACTACATGTTTCGTCTCACTTCAGTTCAGTTCAGTTGTAATTGTGCTGTTCAGTGCACATTGTGAACAAGGTCACGTTAAACTGTAACTGCAGGCTAAACCGGAATCAGGTCAGTAATGTGGCACTAACGCAGCGGTGAACTGCAGCGTAATGGTGTAATATAAGAAACGGTAAGCAGTTTTTAAAGCTTAATTAGCACCTGAATGCAATCATCAGCTGCTCAGTTGGTTATTGATCTTTAAGGGTTGACATAAGATGCATGACCTCACTTACTCATAGCAAGGATGGCCAGAGTACCTCTAGATGACATCAGGCCAGGATCTATCCTACTTTTTGCATAATTGCTCACTAGTGTGTGAGGCTTCACGTTGTCCTCACTGGAATAAAGACAGTAAACATCCTCAGAATGAGCAGTGACAGACGAAAGCTGCAACAGCCACACAAACTGCACCACACATGAAGTCCTTGCCAGCATGTATATTAAATCTTGTTTGCTTTTTCCTATCAGGAGAGAGGAACTCTTTTATTTATTTATTTATTTATTAATTTAATTTCGGTGCTGGTGGGATGTCCTCAGCTCATCGTCCATCAAACCCACCAATAGAAACTGACATGTTTGTGAAAACTGTCAGTCATCCCTGCAGCTGGTATGCGGTGCAGTGAAAACGAAAGATGGAGAGGAAGACAAACAGAAGACAGATTTGAACAGCTGGTTGTTACCCTTAAATGTAGGGAGCAGAAAGGGTTTGAGTGACACAAGAGAAGGAGAGTAAAAGCACATGCTGTGGGGTGTAGAAGTGATGGTCTGCTGGGTCAATCGTAGGTTTACATGTGCAGGAAGCAGTCCCCCTTTTTTTTCCCTGCATCATCCCAGTTTATGGCATTGCCTTCTATCTTCCAGACTGACTCTCACACTTTCCTGCCCCATGGATCTAAAAAACTTTCCCATGGACAGCCAGACGTGCACGATGCAGCTTGAGAGCTGTGAGTTCATCTTTCAAGGCAGGCTGAAGAAAATAAATGAATAAAAAGAAGCTATGTCCCAATCAGATTTTGTCACAAATGTGATGCACACTATGTCTTCTCTCTGTCTAGTTGGCTACACCATGAACGACCTCATTTTTGAGTGGCTGGATGTTGGGGCAGTGCAGGTGGCTGACGACCTCATGCTCCCTCAGTTTGTGCTAAAAGAAGAGAAAGGTTTAGGTTACTGCACCAAACACTACAACACAGGTACACAACGCGATGATCTGACATGTTGCATTCTTGGTACATACTGTCAACCATCTTCTTCTGACACTGTGAGCTCGTGCCTCTCCTTCTGTGGTTAGGTAAGTTTACCTGCATCGAGGTCAAATTCTACCTGGAGCGTCAAATGGGCTACTACCTGATCCAGATGTACATACCGAGTCTGCTCACTGTAATCCTGTCCTGGGTGTCATTCTGGATCAACATGGATGCGGCACCGGCCAGGGTGGGGCTGGGAATCACGACTGTGCTCACCATGACCACTCAGAGCTCAGGTTCCAGGGCCTCTCTGCCAAAGGTGACATTGATTTTCCTACAGAAATCATTTGCAAAATACAATCTAATTAGTCATTGTTAGTGACATTGTTAGTCATTGCTATTATTAATTCTTGATGAATTGAATGTATTCATCTATCCATCCATTAACTCCCGGGTTGTGGGGGGCGGGGGGCAGCTTCAGCAGAGAAGCCCAGACGCCCTGATCCCCAGCCATCTGGGGTCTGCCATGGGAGCTCCTTCCGGTCAGATGTGCCTGGAATACCTCTTGAGGGAGGCGTCCATGGGGCATCCTCACAAGATGCTCGTACCACCTCAACTGGCTCCTCTCGATGTGAAGGAGCAACGGCCCGACACTTGAGTCCCTCCCGGATGACTGAACTCACCTTATCTTGAAGGGAGAGTCCAGCCACCCTACAGAGGAAACTCATTTCAGCCGCTTGTATCCGCGACCTCATTCACTACCCACAGTTCATGACCATAGGTGAGGGAGGGAACGAAGATTGACCAGTAATCAGAGAGTCTTGCCTTTTGGCTCAACTCTTCACCACAACAGACCGGTACAGATCCTGCATTACTGTAGATGCTGCACTGATCTGTCTGTCAATCTCCTGCTCCATTATCCCCTCACTCGTGAACAAGACCCGAAATACTTAAACTCCTCTACTTGAGACAAAACCTCTGAGAGAGTATTCTACCCTTTTCTGACATAGGACCATGGTTTCAGATTTGGAGGTGCTGATTCTCATCCCAGCCGCTTCACACTCGGTTGCAAACCGCTCCAGTCAATAGGACCACATCATCTGCAAAGAGCAAAGATCCAATCCTGAGGACACCAAACTGGAACCCCCCCAGCTGCGCCTAGAAATTCTGTCCATAAATGTTATGAACAGAATCCGTGACAAAGGGCAACCTTGGTCCAACTCTCACTGAAAAATAATCCAACTTACAACCGGCAATGCGGACCAGCCTCTCTCCACCTGTACAGGGACCATGTAGCCCGTAACAACAGACCCCATAACCCATACTCCCGAAGCAAACCCCCACAGGACACCCTGAGGGACATGGTCAAATACCTTCTCCAAGTCCACAAAACACATGTGGACTGGTTGGGCAAATTCCCATGCCCCCTTGAGGACCCTGCTGAGGATATAGAGCTGGTCCAGTGTTCCACGGCCAGGACAGAACCGACATTATTCCTCCTGAATCTGAGGTTCAACTATCAACCAGATTCTCTTCTCCAGCACCCCTGCATAGACCTTACCATGGAGGCTGAGGAGTGTTATTCTCTTGTAATTGGAACACACCTTCCAGTCCCCCTTCTTAAAAAGGGGAAACACCACCCTGGTATGCCAATCCAAAGGTACTTCCCTTGATGTCCATGCAATGTTGCAGAGACATGTCAACCAGGACAACCCCTACAACATCCAGAGCCTCAGGGAACTCAGGGCGGATCTCATCCATCCCCGGAGCCCTGTCATCGTGCAGCTTCTTAACGACCTCAACCCTAGTTATGGATGACCCCACCTCAGAGTCCCCAGACTCCGCTTCCTCCATGGAAGATGTGTTGGTGGGATTGAGGATCCCAGCACTGCTTTCCCCTCCTGAGGCACCTGACAGTTTGACAGAATCTTCTTGGAGCCAGTCAGAAGTTGCTGTCCATGGTCTCTCCAAACTCCTCCCACACCCGAGTTTTGTCTCAGAGACCACTGAGGCTGCAGTCCGCTTGGCCTGTCGGTACCTGTCTGCTGCATCCAGAGTCCGACAGGCTAACCAAGCCCTGGACTCCTTCAGCCTGACAGCCTCCCTCACCTGAGGTGTCCACCTCCAGGTTCGGGGATTGCTGCCACGACAGGCACCAACAACTTTGATTCCACAGCTCCGGTCAGCTGCTTCAGCAACGGAGGTGTGTAACATGGTCCAATCTGACTCAATGTCCCCAACCTCCCTCGGGATGTGGTTAAAGCTCTACCGGAGGTGGAAGTTAAAGATCTGTCTGAAGGTTCTACTTCCAGATGTTCCCAGCAGGCCCTTACGATACGTTTTGATCTACCTGGTCTGACTGGCATTTTCCCCCACCACCTGATGCAACTCACCACCAGGTAGTGATCAGTTGACAGCTCAGCTCCTCTCTTCACCCGAGTGTCCTGAACATACGGCCGCAGATCAGATGATACGACTATAGAGTCGATCATCAAGCTGCGACCAAGAGTGTCCTGGTGCCAGATGCACTTATGGACACGCTTATGTTCGAAGATGGTGTTCATAATGGACAAACTATGACTAGCACAGAAGTCCAATAACAAAACACCGCTCGGGTTCGGGTCAGAGAGGCCATTCCTCCAAATCACACCCTTCCAAAACACACTGTCGCTACCCACGCCACATTGAAGTCCCCCAGCAGAACAAGGGAGTCTCCTTAAGGACTGCTTTCCAGTACACCCATCAGGGACTCCAAGAAGGCTGGGTACTCTGAACTGCTGTTTGGTGCATACACACAAACAACGGTCAGGACCCGTTCCCCGGCTGGAAGGCGCAGGGAAACTGTCCTCTCATCCACCGGGAAAAACTCCAACACACAGGCCCCGAGCCAGGGGCGCTATAAGTAAGCCCACTCCTGCTCAGCGCTGTTCACCATGGGCAACTCCAGAGTGGAACAAGGTCCAACCCTTCTCAAGGAGACTGGTTCCAGAACCCAGACTGTGCGACCCCTTAAATTATTGGCAGTTTGAGCCAGGATGTGCCAAATGCATTAAGGATAAATTAAAAGATGAAGCCTCACAAATCTTACTGTATTTACTTTCAAATTAAGAAAACATTTTGTCTGTCCCAACCAGTTATGATAATTGTTAAAATGCAATAAAGAGGCTCCAAGTCATAAACTAGTGGTCTAACTTCAGGAGGTGATAGGATAATAGGTAATTTTTCTCAGTAATATATTTGCTCTAAACTAATAATAGGAATCCGTGGTAACAGTATGGGGAGTTCCCATAACTTGTTAAATCAGCCCAATTAAAGCATCTGTCACAAAATATATTAGAGCAGAACTTTTTCTTCTTATACTTAACAAACTTTCACCAAAACTGGTGCAGATGACTTTTAGACCAAACCTTTAAACCTGTCCTTCATTTCTCACTGAATCATCACCTTCCATCTTCTCTGTGCAGAGAGATCTTTCCGTCACTTTCACCTCGTCACGTCAGCCACGAAGGGCTAGCTGTATACTTCTTTGCTTTGGAGCTGTGTGACTGACACTCCACTATAGTGGCACACCAAAGTAGACTGGTGGTGCAAACAGATGTAAAATGAATTATCTATATTGCATTTGTTTTGGCTTGTTGCTATCTTTACTGGAAGCACTCCTGTCCATCCAAAAACCCCAAAATGCAACACGTTATAACTGGTGCTGCCACCTAGTGGGTAAACACTTTCTTTCCAGATTTCTGTGCAGCATCAGTTCTTGCAACTTACCCTCTTAAATACCAAATAAATAAAAGCAAGGGGGTAGTTTAATGTTCTTTTTTGATTCTTTTTTTTTTTAATGAAATAAATAATGGCATGGTGAAAAAACATTAGATGTTATTGTTTATCTGAAGATGTATTTATCTAATACTGAGATGCACTACAATCTGATGAGTTTTATTGTATTTCACACACACACACACACACACACACACACACACACACACACACACACACACACACACACACACACACACACAC
>JBAMYA010000006.1:8501880-8516423 GCA_037176975.1 Arrhamphus sclerolepis
ATTCTCTCCAAAATCCACAAGTTGCAAAAGTGAAAGATTTTCAGTATATATGAGGAAAATCCATCCATCCATCCATCTATCTATCTAATCAGTTTTGCATCTCCAGTCCAGTCTGTGGACACTGAAATAAAGTGTCAACAGAACCCCTTCATTGCAAAATTGCAAGGTTTATTCTGCCCGGCAGGACTCAAGAACAGTAAAAACTACCACTCAGTCCCTGTCCTTTCCTGCATCACCTCTAGAATTTGAGTTGTCCTAAAAACATGTCCCTTTCAAAAAATAAATCAAGAGTACAAGAAGAGAAAGGACAAAGAGAGGAGGTAAAAAAAAAGGCAACCAAATGCTTACCAACCTTTCTTCAAAGATAAGCTCAGCCCAAATGTTAGAGCACATAACAGATGAAGTCTTATGGTTCTAACACCACATTAACCCAACTAATAAATTTCTGATCTTATTTTAAGATCAGAAATTTATAAACTATTTGTAACTACTGCAGTAGCAACCTACTCATTTTAAAACCTGATAAATACTAAATGAATACATTACATAGCAGTTATAATTTATAATTATAATACTGATAATAGTTAGAAAATCTAGTTAATGGCATGAGTAACCTTGAACATAACACAACAAATGTCACTTTACCAGTTTGTAAATATAGTTGTAACATTATCATATCACAGCAAAGTCAACCATGTTCCGCATTAAGTAAAATGCATCCTTGAAGGTGAAATCTGACTAACTGCTGAGTCAAGTAGTGTGGTTATATGTTATTGTACAAGTAGCATTGTGTTGTGGCTTAGCATTTTTTTTCTTTTCTTTTTCCCTTCTTTTTTTTTTTTAGGTAAAAAATAGGTAGTAAACTATACGATTTATGTTTTAGTCTACTTGGGGGTCATTAATCAGTCTGCATTGCAATCAGAAAAACTGTGGGCTTAAGAGTCTTCAAGAGTCTTATGTAGTGGCCCCAGAATTTGGTGCTACACCCCTGTAAGTGATAATGAGCTTAACAGGTAACTTTTTTTCCTTAAATGTGCTTATTTGTATGATAGGATTTAAATATGTAGAATATTTTAATATTTTTAGGCCAACTATCCCTGCCACATTTCTGTCTAATAACTATCATCCAACAAACAGAGGGAAGTTATTGATTTCTAGCCTGGTTAAAATAGTTATGCATAAATGTTAGAAGATACATGCACATTTGGTGTAATTCATTCCGTTAACACTTTAGCTGCTTTTGGTACAGAGGCATAAAAAAGAACATGATATATTAGTAAAATGCTATGCTCAATCTGGTTTTCCATGTCGTTGGAGGGGCTGGTCCTGCGGTGACCCTCCGCCACAGTGAGTGTGTCCACCGGCTGGAGACGTGGCAGCGCCTCGGGTCATATGATTTTTGGCTCAAACACGAACCCCACCCCGTTTATTCCCAGCCCGACAAGACTTTTTTTTTTTTTTTTTTTTTTTAATTATTTATTCTTTATTTTAGTTATAAAATCGCATGCTCATATAAACGCCTGCATGGGCACAAAAAAAGTATTGCAAAAATGTTCTCATCGTAACTCGGCGCATGCTCTGGACGTGGATTTACTCGGAGGTGACCACCTAAAACAGTGCCATTTTTAGACATTTGCTGCTGACGTTTACACGGGCTTCAAATAGCTTCCGTTTTACACTGGTAGTGATTGGACTGTTCTGGACTGGTGTGCGCTAACATACTGGCTGCTGAGCGAGTCGGACATTCTTCATTTCAATGGAGGAACAGCCCAAAGATCGGGCACAAGACAGGCAATACAACCAACACGGAAAGGACCGAAACTCCGCTCAACACGCCACCCGTGTGAAACATGACCAGAGCCAGCTCCAGTGCCAGCATCAGGAAGCGCAGACGAAGAAAACAGGTTGGGCCCTCCGGAAAAGTTGTTAGCTCCGTTCGGCTAATGTCAACGAGCCGACCAGCGGCTGTAAAGTGATTAGCTGTGCGGCTACCGGGCCGTCGGAGGAGCGTCGCCAGGGTGGGGTTGCTGGGTTGATGGGTGGTGGACCGGCAGCCGCACGCTGTCATGCGACAAATCAAACGTTATCCCGGCCGGTTTGGTCGCGGACGTCGCGTGACAGTTGTCGCCGGTGGTGCTCTGACACGTCGGGGATTGACCTTGTGCGCCGGTCCCACCACCCAGTTTTCTTTAGCTAACGCAGCTTCGCAAACGTAAAACGGCACAGAAAGTCCACCCGTGTCACGCAGTGAGCTTTGGGCTCGGTGGCCGGTGCAGGTGCGTGGCTCAGAGGCCGAAGCGGTGTCTGTTTCGTGTCCAGTTTCAGAAAGCGAGCCGGCTCCACTGGAATGTTCTGTGCTGCTATTTCCTGTCGGCCATGTTAGACTGTTACTGAGGGCTAAGTGCTACATTACAGTTGGTAAATCATGTACGACTGTGATACTTAACCGGTTTGACATGTGTGTGACACGTTTTTCCTCCCTTTCTTTGTACGTTTCTTTTTCTTTTCTCGGGTTGCTGCTGGTAAGAAACAACATAACCAGCCTCTGGTGCAAAGGCGTGTTTACTGGTTAGTTAGCCGACGTTAGCTAGCTGACAGGCCTCCTGCATGTTGTCCGGTCAGCGTGAGGCCACGCAGCGTCTCTGCTCCAGCTGGACAGATACTATAAGCTGACACCTAGCTACAACATTTATGCATTTATTCCTGTTTTTTCTTTCTTTCTTTTGTTTTAAAAATACAAATAAAAGCAACAAACGGCCTTCGTGCCAGAGAGGCGAGGCTATTTGCACAATGTATGTGTTGTGCCCATAAACATCAGGGTGGTGAGGCACCATGAAGAGGAAAGTCCCACGTTGACACAGCACTTCCCATGCTCCCGAGCCATTCATAGTCACAGTTATGGTTCACTGCTAGTTTATATTTATATTGTAAATATAGATGTGTCTGATCTTCCAAGGTCTCCTTGCAAAATGCAATCTGACTTTAGATGGGGCCCCTGACGTGTGCTGTTGACAGCATGAAGATGTATTGCCTGTTCGTAACTTGTGAAATAAGTCTCTCTCTGGATTCTTTATTTATTTCACTTTATAGCTGCTTAGATTTATATGAAGGATCAGATTTAGACAGACTTTACACCTTACAGTGCCCAGAAGAATGAGCATGGCTGGACAAATAATCAAAGCCAACATTAAGATCATGTAACTGACGTAAGCTTGTCAGTTATTTCAGTTTTTTCATAATATTCAGTAAATGGCTTCACACTGTTAAGGTGTTTTTACCTTCACTTTTATAATCCAAACAATATATATACCATTAATGAGAAAAACTCCCCAGTTTTAATATGTAGTAAAAACCTTGTTTGTGATCCGTAAGGGCAAAAGATGAAGCAAAGCTCAAATAATCGTTCATCATTTATAATCAAGGTAATGTGCAATTAGTCTTGGTAATGATTTCAGGTCATATCGGCCATAGAAACTAGTTGCGTTGACTAAGGGTAGCACCGTCCCATCTTCGTGTTCAAAATATAAATAAAGGCAAATAAATAAATAAAAAATAGTCATAGGACAAATATAGGGTGTGTGCGTGTGTGTGTGTATACACACCCACGCATTTTTCTTTTGTAGCAGATGTGCATTTTTAAAGAAACATATTTTATTGTCCTCTGTCTACACTAAAGCCACATTAGCCCAGTAGACAGACATAAAACAGTGATTCTGCTCAACATGAATGGGTTATTGTGATCAGTACTTCTGACAGAATCACAACTGACTTTTGTATTAGATTTTAAGCAACCCTCTGAAAATTAACAAAAACAAAAAAATATAATAAATGGACATTTGTTAAAAAAAAAAAAAGGGGGGGTGGGGGTACTTTTGCCCTCCTAAGTCACTGGCTAATTTGCTTTGTTTTGCTGTAAATATGCTCTGCTATTAAATTATCTCATGAAAGATTACTCATCTTTGTGATTTCAAAATATGTGCTGTACGTGAACCCACGTTGGGTAAAATAACGGACTTGAAGACAAATGAAAGAGTTGACAAGGGAGATTATGTATTCTTAATGTTGGTTTTGATTGTAAAGCCTACACTCCATGGGTGGGGTTTCTATAAAAGTTTATTATATACACCATGAATATTTTTGTTTATGATTAATAACTATTTGTGTGCTGGAAATGTTGGCTAAGTCTATATATTTTATGTGTGTGTTTGTGTGTACATACATATAAACACACACATATATAAGTTGTTTTTTTTTTCTGATTGTTAGATGGTGGCAGATGTGTTCTACCATTTCAGTATAAACTGATTTTGTTTCCCCTTTACAGGCAGTAAAAAAATAATCATCAGTGACGAGGAGGGCGAGAAGAATCCACACCTGTCTGATATTGTTGGTATGTCGCATCCTTCAAACAGCAATGGCAACAGACACATCAGTAACGCACATGTGAAGCAGAAGGGAACGCAAAAGCTGTACACGCCTGTCCCAAAAGCGAACAGCAAAGGATCGGACCATAAGAAGAATATGGACCTTAAAAATGACAAAGAAAAGACCCTGGAAGTGAGTCACCATGAGGTCCAGCCTTTGGATAAGAAAGACTCTGTTTTGCTTCAAAATGGTGTTATAAACTGTGGCTTGATTACAAATGGTTATTCTAGCAAGGACAATGATGGCAGTGGCTCTGAGGGTGGATATACTACTCCGAAGAAACGCAAGACCAGATGTAACAACACCAGGAACACTGATAATGTGATGAAAGAAAAGGAGAGAGACATACAGCCAGGCAGCACTACGCAGGAACTGGCAGGTCTGAATCTTGAGACATCGGAGAAAGGAATTGCCTCCAAACATGATGGCTTCAGATCCTCTCATAAAGTAGAAGCCCAGTCATCAGCAAAACGGGCTGTTGTGTCAGAGGCTTCATCGGGTGAATCTCAGAGGAAAAACTCTGATGGCAAAACGGCTGGCACCTTTGGTAAAAAATCAGAGGAAAGGCACAAAGGCAAGCTTTCCTCACCTTCAAAAGAGGACTCGTGGACTTTATTCAAGCCCCCTCCAGTATTTCCTGTGGACAATAGCAGTGCTAAAATTGTTCCCAAGATCAGTTATGCAAGTAAAGTAAAAGAGAACCTTAATAAAGTAGCTCAAGGCGGAGGAGAGCCAGTGCCTCCTCCTGTGAGACTGTCACAGGTTCCGATGTCTGCTATGAAAACTATCACCTCAGCTAGCTTTACTAATGGTCCTGTTTCTGGAAATGGAAACAGCTGCCCACCTGTGGGTACTTTCTTTGCTCCTGCTGCTAGTAGTATTCAATCAGCCCCATCTATCCCAAGAGGCGAGAATGTAGCATCTTCTTTGGAAAGTAACTGTAGCTCTACAACAAGTCCTGTAGATGGAGACTCGTACGAGCTTAGAAAGTGTACTCTTTTAATCTACCCTTTAAATATGCAACCTGTGCTCCCTAGCGCTCGTCACCTTGACCCACCGGCTGCTCAGACAAATCAGAAAGCCCTGGGAGACATCTTCCAGAATCAGTGGGGGCTCTCTTTCATCAATGAGCCTAACTTGGGGCTAGATGGAAGAAATGGGCAGGTGTCTGCAGAGGACCAAACGTCTGTGACATCTCAAAGTGGGAGTCAGGTTGTTGCAGCCCAGCCCTGCTTTGATGTTAGCCCATCTTTGTTAGAACCTGGCACTTTGTCTCAAGAGCCACAGAAAAGGACTTGTGTCCCCTGCCCAGTATCAAATGCCTGTTCTCCTGCTTGTCTGATCAGCGAGGAGGAGACTAAGGCGCAGCCATGTGGCCAGGAAAAGACAAACGTTGAGGCCAAGGGTGCAGATTCTTCTGTATTGACCCCCAGTAAAGACAACGGTGCTAAGCCTGAACCGGGCCAGCTTACCACACTGCTGTTTGGCTCCTCTAAAGAACCGGCCCACTCTAAAGACATTAGCAGGAGATGTAGCTGGGGGTCCTTCGATGTTAAAGCTGCTGTCACCTATCACACTAAAGGTAATTTCAATGCTTATTCAATTTTTACATTTCACTGTTCAAGTTGCAATATTTAATGTTTGTATGTTTGGTTTTCTTCATCACATTTAATAACACCAACTGCATTTTTGATACCAAAGAAAGCTTTCCAAGAGGTGCCACTTTATCCAAAATGTCACAAAAGGACATTTCAGTTATGTGTTTAGTGTTGCCTAATTGCAGATTGATCTTTTCTTTCTGTCTAAAAGGTGCAGCTTTTTCCCCATGTGGCAGTGGAGTGCTTTTAGTTGCTTTTGTGAGAAGTTGAATGTGGGCAGGACGTCACCTTTTTAAAGCAACATTCGAGAGTTAAAACCACCTTGGGTCTATTATTAGATGATAAGCATTCTAAACATTCATTCAGGACCTAAACAAAGCGAATCAAAGTAGTTTGAGTGAGAGTGGAATATGTTTGCAACAAGATGCCTTTTAATGTTAGCACTTGGAGCAGTTGACCTACGTTAAAATAAATTGATATTTTAGGCCTCTGACAAAACTCAAAAATGTCTTTCCTCCTGAGCGATAGTGGAGATAATAATGATGATAATAATAATACATTTTATTTGAAAAGCGCCTTTCAAAGCACTCAAGGACACTGTACACAATGCAATATTAAAATAGCAAGCATAAAACACACAATCTACAAAAAGCAATTCATAGTGAAATGGCAAAAGGAACCGGTTATGACGAGCATGCTAGTTTGAACAGATGACTTTTGATTTGGATTTTGATAAGGTCCCTTCAGACAAACTCAAGTGATTGTAAGTATGGAGAGAGTGTGTAAAAGGGCTGTTTGTACAGGGGCTCCTAACGGTACGCTCACACAGCAGCGTCGCGTGCGTCGTCTGTGTCTGTCTATGCTCATCTCCATAGACTACAAATGGGGTGACGTCATCAGTTGCTGAAAATAATTGTGGGTTCTGTGCATTGCGTTGGGTCCCTCGTTTCCATCAAAAGTTGAGAAATTTTCTTTTGCAGCATCAAATCAGCCAGTCAAGTTGCAGCTAGGCAGCAAGTGCAACACAATGAAATTGTGAGTGGGAGCAGGTCTATAGCAGCTCGTATCCTTCTGATGATTAGATGTCGCATGACAGGCAAATGGAGGGAAAATTAATCGGCGTTTAGTCTTCATTATTTATGATCAAAGTTTGTGGTTGCACATAGATGCATGTGTCAGAAACAGAGTTCGGAAGAAAGTGTCCGAGATCGTGGGTGTGTTCGTTATGACTGCATTTGTGTGGCTGTGGACAGCAGTGATTCGTTGCTCAGGCTGACGCTTTTAAATGTAGTCGATGCTACTTTTAGCCCATGTAACGAATTAGAAGAGCCATCTCCTGTTGGGTGAAAGCCGGCTCTCCTCTCTCTCTCTTTTGCCATTCAGCTCACTGGCTACTTTTTCATAGAGCATAGTTTCTACCAGTTACCAGGGACAACACAACAAATAGCCGTCCTATGGCGGGCAGACTCTGTGCAAGTTTTGGCCCATTTTGAGCCAGTTTTTGACTTGTGTGAGAATTCTTTTGGCTCGCTTTGTGTAGTATACGTTGGGTAACGAGCAGCGATTAACCTCTCGTGACCACCTCCTGATCGGCAATCGTATGGTCGGATGAAAATCAAACCTCTTTGAAATTCTGGTCGCCCCTCGTGAGTGTATCGCACTGGTTATCGGGCTGTACGGAGTGAGAACGTAATTTGTGAGCTGCAAACTTTTAACCCCTGCGATTAATCGTACAGTTTGAGCATGAGCTGAGTACAACGATTGAAAATATCGTAATGTATGCCCAGCTTAAGTTAGGTTTTGGGTTTTCTTTTTTTGTCTTTTTTTTCCCTGGTCTTGACGACACATTCAGCACACCTCCTCTGCTGTCCGTTGCTTCAACAAACACGTTTGACTCCAGCGTTACCTGACATCTTCTGGCCACCGCCACCCTTTATTTAAGTCTGAACAAGTCGACTGCTGAATGTCAAGGAGAGTACTATCAATAGACACAAAAGGAGAAAAGATATTTCACATTATTATTTCTGCTTATTTTATCACAAATATCCCAAGTACTGAACCTGTCCTGTGGAAGCAGAGGCCATCAACTCTTGTTTTGCGTTAATTGACTGTAGTTTGTGTGACATTCAGTCCTTGTTTTGTCGGAAGTTACAACAAGGTGGAGACAATCAGGACAAAATGTCAGGTAATGAACTGTCTCTGCACTGTCGTATTTGTACACTTGTTAAGTTTATCAAAAGTTTACAGTCCTTACATGTAATAAAAGACCAAGGGTTGTTGTCAGCGCTGGAAAAACGTTTCAGTTTTTACTGACAAATTTAAAAATGATTTGGGCGCTGTGCAGTCGAGTGGTTTAGCAGACGGACGATATACGAGACAAAGCCTCATCAGTGGATCGCGAGTTCAACTCCCGGCTCGTCAACAGTTTCCTTGACGTCTCCCCCTTCTCTCTGCCCCTGTTTCCTCCCTCGCTCCACTCCATAAAGGCTACTAGAGCCAAGAAAATCTTTTTTTCTAACAGAAATAAATCTTTTTCTTTGAACAGCTATGCATCTCAGTTCTATCTAAAGAAATGCACTTCATAATATGTATTTTGTACTCCTTCACAATAAAAGCCACACACTGTTTGGTGTAATGAGGTAATTTGAATATAAAGCCGGAATGGTGGACTCTTGCCATTAATGATTAAACCTGATGTGCAGAGAAATGACTGCAGGATATAGATGTAATGTCTCTTTTGGTGATAAAACTTGGTAAATAACTATTGGAATTTTCAAAAAGGATGTTTTGTGTTTTTTTTCAATCTTGCTGCGTTTGCCGTATAAGAGAGAATTGTTGTTGTTTTTGAGTCTTTCTCAAAAACAGACAATTCAGAATGCTGAAGTAATGTGCTTTTCTTTTTTTTGTATTCCCTCAACAGAAATGGAATCTGTTTTCAACTTGCGAAAACAAGGTAAAGTGAACTTTTTTTCCTCTTTCATTGGGACATGCTTTCAGAGGACATATCTCAATTGCACCTGTACACCTCCATTTAAAAAAAAAAAATACAAAAGACAAACACACTAATGAAAAACAGTGTTTAAGTGTTAATTTGTTAATGAGTCTTGTATAGGAGGCCTAGAATGAGTGGTATTGTAGTAATGAGTATATTTGAATTTTAGTGACTTTGACTCTGCTGCATCTGCTGAGCATGAAATCAAAGAGCATCCAGACTAAAAGCCGTCATACACCAGGATGACAGTCACCTCTCAGCAGTACGGGTGAATGTCTTGTCTGTTTGATGTGTGATGCACCGAGCGTTGGTCCTGCCCCCCTTCTCCTCTGCTTGGATGCTAGTGACATGAGGAGGGACGGAAGGGGTCCCTTTGTTGCCGTTAGTTAATTCTTTGTTTGGTGTGAGTTGCTTCGACTCTCAAATCTTGACATTTTATCTATGAGTTACTTAAATCATCATTTAGAAATATCCCAAAACTCATCTGTATAAGTTATAACTATTAAACCACTCGGCCTTTAATGCTGATCTACAGCTTATGTTCCTGACTAGGGTCATTCATTTTCATTAAGGGGGCACCAAACACCACATCATCCACCTGTTGTTCCATATTATCTAAATAATTATCTATTCATTATCTAAGCTGAAAACAACTGTGTTGTTTCGGAGCTGCACAACCGGCAGCAAAATTTTAGAGTTCTTTGTTGCGGACAAGCATTTATTATCCCCCAGGCATAATATGCATTTAACTTTGATGTTGTTGCCTTTTTGAACCACAAATTAAAAATGATGTGAGTACTTCCACAACGTAAACACAGTCTCCTCTGTCATCTCTGTCTAGGCCAGTTACACGTACGTACAGTGCACCCAGAAATGATTAAATTCTTTTTTTTTTCTCTCAAAACTCTAGAATAACTCATAGGATGATGTAATTTTATTTTTTGTTTTTGCAAATTTATTAAATATAAACTAAGAAATCACATGTACAGAAGTATTCACAGCCTTTGCCATGAAGCTGAAAATTGGGCTCAGGTGCATCATGTTTCCGCTGATCATCCTTGAGATATTTCTACAGCTTCATTGGAGTCCACCTGTGGAAAATTCAGTTGATCGAACATGATTTGGAAAAGTATACACCTGTCTATATAAGGTCCCACAGTTGACAGTTCATGTCAGAGCACAAATCAAGCATGAAGTCAAAGCAATTGTCTGTAGACGGGCACAACTCTAGGAAAGGATTCATAAAAAGAACTCTTCCTAGAGCTGACTGGCCATCTATACTAGTGGATGGGGGAGAAGGGCCTTAGCCAGGGAGGTAACCAAGAACCTGATGGTCACTCAGAGCTCCAGCATTCCTCTGTGGAGAGAGGAGAACCTTCCAGAAGGACAAACATCTCTGCAGCATTCCACCCGTCAATAGATGGAAGGCCAGGTGGAAGCCACTCCTTAGTAAAAGGATCATGGCAGCCTGCCTGGAGTTTGCCAAAAGGCCCCTGAAGGACTCTGACCATGATAAATACAATTCTCTAGTCTGATGAGACAGAGATTGACTTCTTTGGCATGAATGCCAGATGCCATGTTTGGAGGAAACCAGTCACTGCTCATCACTTGGTCCATACCGTCCTTATAGTGAAGCATGGTGGTGGCACCATCATGCTGTAATGCAGCAATGTACAGAGACATCCTGGATGAAAACCTTGTCCAGAGCATTGACCTCAGACTGGGGTGGTGGTTCATCTTTCAGCAGGACAATGACCCCATGCATATAGCCAAGATATCAGGACAACTCTGTGAATGTCCTTGAGTGGCCCAGCAAGAGCCCAGACTTGAATCCGACTGAACATCTCTGGAGAGATCTGAAAACGGCTGTGCACCGATGCTTCCCATCCAAGCTGATGGAGCTGCAAAACTGCCCAAAGATAGTCGAGCCCAGCTGGTGGCATCATATTCAAGAAGACTTCAGGCTGAAATTGCTGCCAAAGATGCATCAACAAAGTACTGAGTAAAGGCTGTGAATACTTGTGTACATGTGATTTCTTAGCGTAGCACTGTGTGCAGGAATAGCTGCATGCTGAAAAGAGCATCAGAACATTTTAGGTATATTCTCTTTCCACGTGTGCTTTCTTCTTTGTGCGTTTTTAAGACGAAAAAAAAAACTGCGCACAGGCTGAAATGGTTAAGTGTTCAACCCCCTTTTATAGATGCAAATAGGGATTACAAGGAAAAGTGTGGGAATCGCTACCCTGGGGGATGGAGTGGATGTATAAAATCACTCTACGGTAATTGAAAAGGCAAAAGACCTTATTTGTTTTATTTTTAATGTTGTCATGATAAATCACTGTTGGAAATACCCGGTGTGGAGCACAGCACACACAAGTTTATTGATGTTTTTGTATAAATATCCTTTTTTGTACTTTTTGACTTTAGATTTGTCCCTTCTGTTTATTTATGTAATTTGTTAGCTTCAGCAGTTGTTTTCGGTGTTTGTGTTCTGTTGAGTAATGCAGTCATGTACTTCATGTTCCCATGGGTGTTGTTGAAGAATCTAACTCTTTGCCTCTTGTCTCCCCCTCTTCTGTAGATCCAAAAAGAGTAGTGGTTTATGATGAGACCAAGGATGGACCTAATCAGTGAAGCAGATTGTCTACAGTACTTACCTTCTTTTCCTGTGGGTGCTGCTGTTATCCACCTCGGAAAACACGAATCCTGTTGGATTGTTAAAGTGACCATTGTGAAAACACTGATAGTTAAGCATGAGTTTCCTTGGAGTCTCGAGTGTAATAACAGACTTTTTTTCGTTTGTTTGTTTTGTTTTGGGAGGCATCAGACACACACACACACACATGGATGGACATTAAAGGAGTTGATTGGTGCCTCTCCAACGTGATGAATGGACTCTTGAAACTCTGAGCTGTGCTAGTCGTTTGTCTCATGGCTCTTAAGGGATAACGTTTGGGAGTTCAACAAAGGAAGGTGTCGTGGACTGCACCTCCCTAAGCCTTTATTCTGTTGAACTGCAGGAGCTGTCAGTCTGGCTATGGGATGCCTCAGTCATTTTCTTTCTTCACACGTTCAAATGAGTTAATTGTAGATATGTTAGACGTTATTCATACACATCCATGTACAAGCTTGAATTCATCGTGAATGAATGAAAGGAGAACACACTCTAAGAATGCCTTTAAGTTGTGGAATAAAGGTGTTTGGATCCCTGTTAAAAACTGAAGCGGAAGCTCATAAGTGAGGTCCCATCTGTGAAGGGAGAACCTTGTCTTAAACCCTTTTTAGGGAAACTCAGAACCCAAAAGTTGAATGCTGTTTCAGCTGACCTGAAGCCAGTGTTATTTGCATCGCTGTAAGACCACAGAGCACAGGTACAGAGGTGCCCGGCTTTAAGGAAAGCTACACCACGTTGTCATTCATCGGGTCTCCGTTAAAAGTCGTCAGCTTTTCATCTTGAAGCTGTTCATACATTTCATTTGGTTATCACAGACTGTTCTTAAATTCAGGCTTCATACACCTGATGAATTCTGAGTTTAGGAATATCCTGGGTGACTGTTAAAACAGATGTTGCTTCCAGTTTTCTACATCTTGGGCTATTTGATCAGCAACAACACTCAGGATATCGCTGCAGATGATTTTTGCCCACATTTCTGTTCAGTTCTTTTTTTTTTTTTCTTTTTAAGAAAAGAAATCACGTTTTGCAGTGTTTTTATTTATTTTTTTTTAAACAGCATTCGGTCTTTACTTTTCTGCCTTATGGCATTGTTTTTCTCTGTTTTTGCATGTTTACTGGTGGAAATGAATGAGTCAGACATCGCTGTTCATTGCCACACATACACAACAGCAACACAACGATTGCAATACTAATTGTGGTTCCCCAAACTAGCCACTTTGTCAAACTGTGTCGAAATGTGAAGATGAGTTGTAATTAAATGTTTTACTGTGGATAAGATGGCATCATCGAAAACGGGGGTTACGCTGATGAGCTATGAAATGTTCACCCAAGATGTTGGTGTAGTCTGCCATTCAGTCTGTTCAAATGCTTCAGGTGCATCCTCATTTTGTTGCACCACTTCTTTTATTTAATTCTTTTTGGTTTTTTTTCCCCACTTTTTATTTTATTTTATGTGTAAAAGAGCTCATATTGAAAGGTGTAAGTCGAGGAATTCTAGAGAGCCCAAATTTGCTAACTGGTCAGCTGTGACATCACTTTAATCACCATCTCCAAATCAGGACTGGTTTATTGAACATCACAGAGGAAGCGTCCAGGTTTCTTTTCTCTAGAAGATATGATTTGGTTAATGTGTGGATTAATAGCACTTTATGTAAACAAATTACCTTTATCTTAAATACTAGGAAAATCTATATGTACTGACTAGAAATACTCCTTGAAAGAATGGCTCTGGGCTGTTACTAAATAAATAATAATAATAAAAAAGTTGCTAAATACAGAATTATTAAATGTAACTCAGGTAGTGTTAATAAAGCCATGACTATGTTCAACATTGTTTTTTGCCAAATGGCCCCTGTCAAGTAATGTCCTCACATTGGAAAATGCTGAATTGGAGTTGTCCTATACAGAGTCTCATGATGGAATGACAACACACCAAATGATGAGTATTGAGGAAAGCCGTCATTGACCACTTTTGACTTTTTTTGTGTGTGTGTGTGTTTATTTCCCTGTTGAGAAAGCACATTGCTCCATGCGCTGTTTTCTGTTCATCTTTGACTGTAATGTTGAAACTCTTGCTGGTTCCTTTCCTCCCTCTTGTGTTCATATTGAAGCGCCTTCTTGCTTTATTAATGTTCACTACCGGTTTAGTTTTTACAAAGGTGTTTCTAGCCAGAATCCGGGCTTTCAGATGCGCTCCTTTACCACTGTGTCTCAAGCAGGCAGCATGTGCTTGCGTGCAGAAAGGGAAACGTTGAACTGCAGCCATTTGTTTAATTTTGTTTATTTTTTATTTTTCGCTACCGTATGTACAAGTTGTCTTGACATTTAACTTCCACATCCAGTAACGGTCAGCTCTCTGTTCATGAAAACGCCATGGTTTGACTCGTGCTGTACAGTGTGTGACGTTGCAGTGTGTTATCAGATCAGTTGTAAATCTGGTCGGTGAGAAAACGAGCGTCGTCAGTTCAAACCGGTAGCCTTCACATGCATTTATTTATTTTTGTTGTGTGCTTGTGAAAGTTTGACCAGGCGTTCAGTTTTCGACTAAACCATAATTTACTTCTGTTTGTTTGCACGTGCTCCATAGACAAGTTGATACAATCAGGTTAATGCAGAATTATTCAGGCTGAAAGGATTTCCAGTGAAAGATGATGCATCTATTGGCTTTTAAGTGTGAACAGGGTGACATTACTGTAGTCTTAATGCCATTTCTCCCCCAAGTTCTTTCATTTTTAAGAGTTTAGTGAAATCTGAGACCCCCAATATATATATATGTGTGTATATATATATATATATATATATATATATATATATATATATATATATATATATTCCTTTTGAAGCACTTACTACA
>JBAMYA010000006.1:8516523-8535238 GCA_037176975.1 Arrhamphus sclerolepis
ACTCTTGGAACAGCAAGTAAACCTGCATTCAGGGAGCGGAGTGTTCTACTAGGACAGTAAGGAACTATGAGATTTTTTACATAGATTGGAGCTTTTATCATTCAAAGCTTTGTATATCAGAAGTAATATTTTAAATTCACTTATAAATTTAACAGGGAACCAATGTAATGAATCTAGAACTGGTGAGATGTGATGTCTTTACCCAGTTCTGGTTAGTACACCAGCATTTTGGACCAGTTGAAGGTTTTAACAAGGCCGTTTGTACAGCAAGAAAATAATGCTTTCAGGGAAGGCCTTGAACGTGAGCACGTGTTTCCCCAAAACTTGTACTTAGTTTCACCACTGATATTTCCTTGCAGATCTGCATGCTCCCAATTCCACAGGCACGAATGCATCCCAACACCATCAGTGATTCAGTGCACTCATAACAGGGCAAATGGTCCTTCTTCTCTTTAGTCCAGATGATGCAGAGAAGATGATGTTTTCTGGACAGAGCTCTGCATTTTTGGGTGGTGGAGTGAACTTTAACAAAGCGATTTGTGGATGTTTTCTGAGCACATGTATTGATTTCCATTATCATACTTGTGTAAATGCAGGTTTGACTAAAGACCCAAAGATCATGGGCCTCCAATATTAATATTAGCTCCAATTATATATAATTACAGAAAGGTGTTGAGCTTGATATTACAGAAATCCATCCATCCAGGGAGTAGGCAGGATTAAACCCTGGACAGGTTGCTAGTCCATCGCAGGGCCACATGTAGACAAACAACCACAGACTTACTCCTACAGGTCAATTTAGAATCATCAATTAACCAGACATACATTATTTTGGATGTAGGAAGAGGCTTGAATACCTGGAAAAAAAACCACGCAAGCACAAGGGAAAATGCAAACTCCACACAGATGGACATCTGCTGAAACCTGAACTGGAAACATCCTTGGTGTATGATAGCAGTGCAAACCAGCGGCCCACCAAGTTCAACTCTGTAGATCTTGAAAGAAGCAGCAGACATAAGTTCATTCATTTTCTCACAAAACATTTTAATAAACCTTTCAGAAGTCCATTTTTACACAGGCAATTCTGGTTTTGAATAATGATGGCTGTAAATAACAGTTAATTATTATTAATTATGAGCTTTTTCACTCAAAGCTGTCATTATTCCTCAAATGTAGGAAAAGATGACTGGCTTGTATGAAAAGCAGATAAAGTTTATTGTCAGAAACCACATTTTAACTCCAAAATGCAACAAATTGTCACAAGGCAAAGCCCTAATAGGTGAAGCTGATCATGTGAGTTTCTTGGAGGTAATTTTCCACTGCTGTAGATTCAAAACTCACAGAACTTTAGTAACTCTGTTTTTTGCACCTGCTACATCATGCACAAGTTGAAACAGAAGTCAGTGTCATGCTCTTTGTGAAATATTCCTTTTTTTAATCACCAGACAAACCTCATACAAACTTCATACATGCATAAAAAGATTTTTTTCAGGACATGGGACCTTTTTCTAAAGAGAGCTTCCCTTTGGTCTATTTGTGATTCACAATTTCAATTTGCATAATGTCAAGAGCAATGGAAACATAGCTCATGAGGTGAACTGTTGCCACATCTGGATTTTTTTCACATGAAGCAACAGGATGAATTATGAACATAATCTATGACTGGATGAAGGAGGTGAAACCTTCTTGGGAAGACACATGTTGAAACTCCTGAATGGAAGCGCTTTGAAAGTCAGATTACTGTTTGAAAGCTCAGTAATTGATTTTCTGTCTGGTGTCTTCAAAGTCCTCTCTCTGCCAGCTACCTAATCCTTCTCTCTTTGCTTTCTTGCCCTCGTTTCTTCTTTCTCAGCCATCCAGTAGGCCTGTCCTCAATAACCTGTGTGTGGGCAGCATGAAGAGCGAGAGCAGATTACCATTAACCTTCAGAAGCCTGCTCCACTGTGTTCATGACGCTTGCATGCTTAGTCATCCCTCTACCTGCTAGCTTGACTGTCTGGGTCCTTTCCTTTCTGCCAGTCTGGCTGCAGGTGGTCATGCACCAGCAGGGTTTAATGAGCCTTAAAGAACAGCGGTTCTGACATGGAGCTTTTCATCCATGCTCGTCATGTCCAGAGACACCACTGCAGCTGCACTCAGTGCAGTTCTACCTCAGTTGCTCCTTCTATTTGATTGTAATCTTGGGCTTGTCGCTCAGCTAATCGTAACTGACAGGCTTATAAAACTCAAGATCTATAATCTGTCACAAGTAATCAATAAAATGATGAGCTGATGGAGGTAGTTTATGAGTTGCCTAATTGCCAGAGGAAAGGGGATGTTAAGCATCCCACGAGGTTGCAGAAGATCATGCAAGCAGGCAACCTCACTCATGTAAAAGAACTGAGTGAACACAAAATAACTCAGGTCACCCCCTCAGGCACCGCAGCAGCCACTGAGGGGGATGGATGGATGAATGAGATATGCTGAAGTTTCTCTGGGCAGTAAGACTCAGGTGGAGCTGAGTTGAGTTGTTGTTTTTCCAGCTGTCAAGCCAGATCACACCTTGGCATGTTGTTCTCTGAATTAAACATGAGTGGGATCTCCCCAAGGTAGTTTTCTCTTCTGTATAAAACCAAAAACTTGTCATATCGCAGAAAAGCGTAAAATCTTGTAAGTAGTTATAAGATATAGATTGATGGATAGATAGATAGAACTTTATTGATCCCCAGGCTACAGAGTATGACACTATGTGGTTAAGCTTCAAGTGTGGTTTTAATGTTCTTCGGTGCTTTATTTTGAAAGCTAGTGACGCTGCCTTCTCATAATCCAAACCACAGAGATATACATAGTTTTCAGCCCATTCATCCATTTTCTACCACTTCATAGTGTTCAGGGTTACGTGACATAGAAACATATTGCAGATAAAATGTGGGGTGCATTGTGGTCTGTCACCAGTCCATTACACAGAGTTTATACAGTTTACCCGTAAAGCGGCGCAAAGCAAAGTATCACCAGCAGGCACTGGGGCTTTGATTTTATGATATAAGTTGATAGGCAGCTGGTTAAAGAGGTGGCTGGGGCAAAAATACGTTGGGTGTTTGTTTGTTTGTTTTGGTGTTTGTTTTTTTCTGTTAGGAAAGGAATGAGAAACCATGACAACTGATGACAGTTCCTAAAAGTAATTAAATATTGACTCAAATGAAATCAAAACTGATGTTTTAAGATGAAAAATGTCTTTGTGCTGCTTTAAAAGACATTTTCACTCCAAGCATTGTACTTTCTGTATTTATTTTTACAAGGTGGTATTTTCTGACGTTGCACATAAGCAGTGCCTGAGCAGAGCCCAGAAAACCATCACCTTCTTCTTGTTCTTGGAAGGAGGTTTTGCAGCATTTGGTCCACAACAGTCAGATTCTCCAACAGCTTATTCCCCGTAATCATCAGGATGATGAACTCTCAGTAATCTTGAGGGTTCTCTCTGGATTGGACTGACACACACACACACACACACACACACACACAACTAAAACAGGGTGAAAAGACTCCAAAATCAGCTGGCAGCATTCGAGAAGAGACACCGGAAGGAGCGCCTGCTGATCAAGATCCACCAGATGGAGCTCTATGAAAAACTAAAAAAGGCCACAGGCGACGGTCTTTAGTTTCAGAGATGAGAGATGAGAGTCCAGCAGCTTCAGAGAGGAGAGAGAGAGTGAGAGAGAAAGAGAGATGGATGAGATGCTGCTGGTCAATGGGAAACTGTGGATCTAACAGGAAGCTGAGATCAAAGAGGACATACAGCCCTCACACAAAAAACAGATTCTCCTTCAGGTACGCCACCTCAAACAGCCTTTTTAAAGATGAATATGATCCGGATTTCTCTAGATCTCTGCTGTAATATAAAATATGATGATGATGATGCAGGAGAAGCAGAGCCTTAACCCTAACCTAAACACGTCCCTCGTCTGATGTTTCCCATCACTTTAAGTAATCCTACATTAAAAAAAAAAAAAAGATCCATGAAATCTCCTGGTTCAGGCCGCACAGTGATGAGGTGGTTGTTAAGCAGTGAGCAGAATATTGTAAAGGACCTGTCACATTCTCTCCACAAATTCTTTGAACTGCTGCCATCAGGAAAACGGTTCTGCAGCATCAAAGGCAGAACCTCCAGACTGATCAAGAGCTTTTCTCCAAAAGCTCTTAGAATGTTGAACCATTAGTCAGAGTTTTGAAGCAGCTATTTATTATCCTGCACAAGTCACTTTAACCACATGGTCTCTTTGAAGGCCCCTGGTAGTCATAGGTTGCTGCTCCTGGACATCAACAAAGACGTCTCCCTGCAATATGTCTTCTTGGTTGTGTCACAGGTTTGTATGAACGTGTGTGTGGTTGTAATTACTGTTTTTAAGAGGAGCCGACAGAAACGCTTTCAGGAGAGCAGTGTAGAGCAGCAGAAGTTTCGTGTGGTCGGTTTGAGCACATTTTTGATTAAAAGATCCTCAGGAGCTGCTTTGTCATTTTCAGTGAGTTCGGGTGCTGATTGTTGGTCAACGGCTCCCTCTGCTGGAGGCAGACTGACCTGACATCCAGTCCCTGCAAAGACCACAGCCTTTCTGGCCGTAATCATCTTCTGATCCCATGAACAGAAGCTCGAGCTTTGTCTTTGAAATACTTTACACTAAACTATGAGCATTCAACTTTTCTTTTCTTTTCTTTTTCTTTTTTGCATAAAAAAACTTTCTTCAAGCTATACAGTTTCACCATGAACTTTAATATGTAAATTTCAAGTCAAGAGAGTATTTACATTTTAATCTTCCTCCCTTATATATTCATTTAATTAACCCTGTAGGCAGTTTTGCATTGTACTTTTGTTTACTGGTGCAGTGAGTGAATGTAAGAGATCTTTGAGCACTTTTTTGACCCTGGAAGCTGCTGACACCGCAGGCCGCCTTTTGTTCACCAAAAAGAAGCAAGTACACACGTTTCCACACACTTTTCCAACTCACTTTCACCTTGACTGCCACGTACAACGAGGCCACAAAATGTTCAGAGAGATTGTTCAATGCTGGCAGGTCGTGGAAGATTAATCGTTGCATCAGCGGTCCGTTTCTGAGCACGATCCCGGATTCACCTCAGGACTGCTGCAAAGAAGATGAGCACAAGTGACAAGCAGAGGGAACAGTGTTGCTTTTTTGTTTTTTGTTTTTTTAAAGAAATGAATACATTTTTTAAAAGTGCTCCAGAATTTAATATTACAAAATCCCCCATTTATGTTTTTAAAATACATATTTAAGACATCACAAAACATTATTTAACCAAGCTAAAATGTAGAAGATCTTCTTTGGATTATAGTTTTTTTGAGCATTCATGTGTGTTAACACAATGCCAGGGAGGAAAGATGTCAGCAAAAATCTTAGAGACGTGGCTGTAGCCTTCACATCTCAGATGTGTTATAAGGGGCATTTCCGAACAGTCAGAGTCCGTCATGGGCAGTAACGCACCCAATAAGAAAGACTTTTCTCAAGTGGAAAACATTTCAGACACATTCCAGTCCTCTCAGGAGTGGACGGCCCAGAAAATATACCCCCAAGGCATCTTTCCAATGTTCAGAGAAATTACAGAAAAACCAAAGAGCTACATCTCAGACTTCACAGTCAGTGCTGGTTGGAAGAGTTGTCAGGACAAATAAAAAAAGAAAAAAACAGCCCAAAAGCTTCTGTTTCTAGGACCTGTGAACCCTGCATTCATTGACTCATCATCGTTCAGCTTTTACATTCTTGAGTCGAATATGAATCTTTTTTTTTATACCAGCAGTCAAGTCTTTGCCAAAATTGGGTCAAGAGAGGTGTTTCAATGGCTTGTCAACATCTCTACTTTAATTTAAATGAACTAAAAGAAAAAGAATGAACTAAAATAGCATTGAAAATATATTTCCAAAAGACTGATAACCTTTTGCACACTCCTTTTGCAATTTGGCTTATTTTATGGCATATGTTTTTTGGTTTTCTGGTGTTCTAGCTAATGCTTTTTTTTTTTTAAATGAAGATGTTTGGTTAAAAAAAGAGAGCTATTTATGTCAGTACAAAAATACCAGTTTTTATATATAGTCCATCAACCTTTGAAGGATTTAATATAAAAAATGTTTCTGCTTGATTGTTACATTTTAACATTGATCTGCACTTTGGCAGAGGATGTCAAACATGATGGTCTCTCTGCAGCCATGTGTCACTGTATTTGTGACAAATTGTTCTTTCTTTTTTTCTCTTTTAAGTGACAAAAGCAGAAATTTGATGTATGACATTTCTCAGCTGCACAGGTCAAGAGATGTTTTATGGAGCCATTTTTCTGCTGAAAGCCCTCACACATTTTGATGAGTCCTTGTGTGCCGTTCATACTTGACAGGAGCAGAAACCAGGAGCGGTGTATCATCTGAGTGCATCTTCTGCTTTCTCTGATGAATATATCAGCTCTGACCAGACAAAACCCTGACATTCAGTGATCTGCAATGATCAGCATAAACCCGAAATAATCAAATGTCAGCCTGAAGAACTTGCCAAAGTTTGCAACTGATCCGATGCAACCCACGGGTCATGGTCCCAGCGTTCGCTCTGCTGTTAAAACGCTGGACCTGCACTGAGCATGCTCAACGAGAGGAGTGGTCGGGGGTGCAGTGAGACAGAGCAGACTGTGAAATGACAGTGTAGCAGGTAAAGAGTAAAGTATGTGGTGTCTGAGACATTCTCTTGTGGTTTTATATTACCATTCTTAGGAGCTGATTCAATGATGGAGAAGCTAGATAGACACAGGTGTATTTTTAGAACAGAAGATGGTAAACTTTCATGTGTAATAAACACGGCTCCTGTGGCACGGTCTTTAGAAGATGACACCAACTGGTGTGTGACCAAAATAGCTTATATCTACAGTAGTAGGACGCTCATGCATTCTGCAGCTAGTAAATTATCTCTTTGACTGTCTGTGAGCCTGACACTGGGTGACGTGGTGTTTAAGGCCAAATGTGCCAAACTCGAGGCCTGCGGGCCAGATCAGACCCACTACCTCATTTTATCCGGCCCACGAGAAGACGCAAAGATATTCTGTACTCAGAGTCCTGATGCCAGACTGTTCTGGAGACGTCCATGGACTACAACTACTTGTCCCGCAATACATCTTGATTTACTTAAATGGCAGTAACTTAAATGAAGCCCTTTCCTGCAGCAGTTTTGAGGTTGAGCGATGGATGTGAAACTAAAATGACTAAGAAAAGAACAATTTATGACATGGGAAGACAATTTAAAGACAGAAGGGAAAACCATGCCACATGGAGGAAAACCAGCATGTTTGTTTGCTAACTTTAGCCACCAGGTAAAACAACACAATTAAAAAACAACAGCAGATGCTGAAAATGCTGCAGTGGCATGGATTTATAAAATGCAGAAACAATTATTTAATATGATTATTTATTATTCCATCAAGGTGCACATTGTTCTAAAGATTGTTGCATTAGATAGGATGTTTCTCATTAGGCCTGTTGGTGCTAGCTGGTTGGTGCTAGCTAGCTGGTGCACAATCAGGACAGAGTGTGAGAAAACTTTGTGCTCTTATTAAGTATCATAGCAGGCGGTGGCCGTTGCAGGTTTCCTACTTTTATATGTGATCCGTTGCTGTCTGCCTGTCGTGACAGTTAATGGAGCACAAATACTTTAATTTGATGACATTATCTAGTTAAAGTTGCTATTTAAATATTGTGCTTTACATAAAATAGCAAGGTTTTAAATAAACCCTGGATGGGGTTATACTTTACACTTTAAAGTACTGCCTAATGCAACTGCTCATGTATAGTGGATGTGCACCCTCAGTGCAGCGCGTGGTACGTGGTTTTTAAAAATGGCCACTAGTCCGTACATGAAACCCCGGCCTAAGATGAAAGATGGAACTCTTTCAGAAAACAAACATGGATGGAAAGTCCCAACCAATGGTTGCATATCCGGGGTCCCGCCAGTGTGTCTGTGGTCAATGTCTGAATGCATTGTTTGCAGACTTGTAGTCAGGAACATCACAAACAAGATATCTAGAAGATGTTTCTGCAGCCACGTCCTCATCATTGCTTTGACCTCATACGTTTAACAGTGATCTCACAATGCTCACGATTATCACCTGCTGATATGCTGCTGTGTGAAAAAAAAGCTTCAAAAGCGCTCTTCCAGAAAACCTATGGGTCACGTCATTGAGGTCTTTGTCCAGTTCTTTTTATAAAGTCTAATGATGTATTTAAAATTGAAAATACAGCAAATTTAGCCGTATGTGACGTTGAGTAGAGGTAAGAATAGGGAGGCTGAATAATTTTACTGTGATGTCGTAGTATCCTGTGTGTCTGAACGATTTATGTCCAGTTACAGTATAGCTCCAGTTCTTGTCTGGTCACTGGTTAACTTAGTCCCAACAATATGATCATTTCCAGTTCATACCAGCTCCTCACTTCTTGATTAAGTTAGTTACAAAACACTAGAAACTCATACACAAAGGCAGACACTTTTGCTTTATGAGTTTGCTTTCTTTCTCTCGTTCTTTTTTTTTTTTGGCTCTACAGTGAAGAGATTTAGATTTAGACAGCTGAAAAGAAACACAACTCAGTCCAGCTGGTAGGATGATACTGCGGCTCAGAGTCTACAACACAAGGCAGGGTACACAGTGGTAGATGCACATGATCTGTACGCCGGGGCACCGGTGTCACCTCAAAACTGCGGCAAGTGCAGCTGTCCCGCTGATGCTTTCTTTTCCACTCTAATATTCTGTCAACAAGCTGCCACACAATGTGTTGCTGCAAGGTGGAATTAAGCTTTGTGTGCTAGCAGGCTGCTGCTGGGGAGGAGGGGGGGCATTTTGTCTGATATGGGCCATTGACTGCTTTTCCATAGCTCAGGAACAATAATGAGATTTTTTTTTTCCTCAGAATATCAGTGCCGCCATTCAGCGTGCTGATTGTGTTTATGAAATTGTGCATACATCTCTCTGTACTGGAGTTGGGGATGGGAAAGCTATTTTCAAAACATTAGCAAATTGTTTTCTGTTATTGTGCAGAGATTGATAAGAATATGTGTTGTCTAAACATACAGGGAGGCAAATACAGGCGAGGAAAAACATTAAAAAGCAAAAGACTGCTGCTGCTACTTGGTTTTAGCCTATAATGTGTCACCATTACTTCATTCAGCTATTAAGCTGTAAGTAAATCTGATTGTTTCTTTGAACTAGTCTGCTTGAAAATACCATTTGACAGTAGTCACTGTTTATACATATGCATCTTGTATTTGATGTGTTATTGCGTTACAGTGCCGGTTCAAAGCTTTCCTGACTAGATAGAAAAAAATGACCTGGAGCTTGAGCTTGTTCAGAAAACTGCTGGAGATTTTCATGAAAATCACCTTCATCTTATTACAAACCAATGCATGACTCCACCTCATGCACAGTGGATTGCAGCTCTCATTAGTGTTTGCTGCAGCAAAACTGATTTTCTGAGCTTTTATAGTAATAATAAATACATTTTATTTATAATGCACTTTACCTTTATCTGCAACACAAATATCAAAGTGCAACAGTAAAAATAACAAAGAACACAAAGACAGGGAACAAACAATAAAAGTAAACTAAATAGGAAGGTCTTTATGTCCTTTTTAAAACGATCAACTGTCTGTGGAGCCCTGAGATGGTCAGTAGGGGAGCAGCAGCTTCAAAGGCCCTGCCACCCATGGTCCTCAGCTTGGTCCTGGGAGGACGCAGACGGAGGGCTGGACCTGATTGGGTTCTTGAGCTTTTACTTGTGATAAAATTTCAATTCAATTTTTTTTATTTATATAGGGTCCATTATAACACAAGTCGTATCTGGACGCTTCATAGAAACCCAGAGCATGATCCCCGAGCACATGGCAAGCGGATCAGTGGTAAGAAAAAAAACAAAAACAAACAACTCCCTTTTTGGAAGAAACCTTGAGCAGGACAAAGACAGGAAGGAGGAGGGAGACAGGACAGAGAGAGGACAGGTACAGAAATATATGAATACGTGGTCGGAGGGTCAGACTGCAGGTTGGTCATATATGTTGGTCTCCTATGGCGGAATCTAAAATAAAATAACACAGAAATTCTTCTATCTGAGCAGTGTTTCTTTTTTTCTTTTTTCTTTTTTTGACTTTTGATGACACTATCTCACAGCTGGTATGAACAGCAATGTGATATGGTTGATTGCGCTGGGTGTCAGAGGTGTCACAGACTGCCATTTGGAGGCCATTTCTCTGATTGGGTTTTTAAATCCTCTGAAAAAGCATAATGGCTGTAAACTCATCATCTCAATTTCTTCTTCTGAGTGCGCATCGTGAGCTGCTGAGTTTTCTGAGCTTGAGGGGAAATCAATCAAAACTAAAATGCATCATAGAGCTCCTGACCAGTGCAGCATTTTTTTTTTTTTTTTCTGTGCAGCATCCTTTCAAACATCACAGAGACACACATTCACACATGCTGCATTCTCAACTGCAAGACTTCATTTACAGTTCAGTTTGGGACAAAAATGCTTTGTACTGGTGAGTCTGTGTTTGAACCAGTGAGTCAAGGTCTTCCCATCTGCATACTTGTGCAAAATTAGAACCCCTTGTTTTAAACCTATGCTTTTGTTTATGTAAGAATATAATAAAAATCATACTGATCATAGCAGGTGTTATTAATGGGCAAATACAACTTCTGACAACATATAACTTTATCCTCCGTAACATGAGTTATAAAGCAAAACTAAAGCCAGAAAGGAAAGAAAATCATACGGGCGAGTACCTCCTTACAGTTTACACAGGATGCTGCTGATCATCATTTGATGGATTGCATTTTGACAGTTGGCTGGTCCCGAGCATTAAGGTGAGTGTGAACGCAATGCCAAAAGGGAAAGACATAAGGAGCAATTGCTGTTGCACATCAATGAATAAAGGTTTTTAAACCATTTTCAAACAATGTGGAGTTCAATATTTTAATCAGAGAATGACTGTATACAAGTGGAAAGAATTAAACACAGGCCTCACTGAACACATGTTAAAGTTCACAGCAACACGAGTGGCCTTTATTGAGAGTAAAGAGTGACAGGAATGGGGTGAGAGAGAACAAGGGATAACCACTGACTGTAAGTGTAGATGAACTATCTGCTCACATGATCCATAGATTTGTACAAAAAGCCTTTGAAGCCCATTTTTCCACAAACCACATGGCTCCATGTTGTAAAGAGACGGGCCAAAGACGTCGAAGATAATGGTTGAGCTAATGGCTAGCTGTCAGTCAAGCAAGCCAAATTACGTCTGGGCATCTGATTGGTCGGTTTAACTGCTTATTGATATAAATTTGTCTATTGTGGTAATAAAAATGTAAATGTGTTTAATTCTGCTGCAAAGTTGGCCCTTTTAACATGGGGGTCAATGGGGATTTGCTCTGTTTTGGAGCCAGCACTTAGTGGTTAGTTGGAAAACGGCAGCAAAACGTACTTCCTGTCTTTGCTTCAGCTTGGATGAGGGATAGTTGCCACTAGTCAGTGACTTTTAGCAAAGGGTGCCGGGCCAAATCTGGACGTGCTGTGATGAAGACTGGTTTTTGGAGTGCCTGTTCATCACATTAAGCTATCTGGCGCCCCCCCAAATTAGTTGTTGACAGAAACTGCATCAATGAACTACAGAATATGCATAAGATAAAACTAAAGACGTGCAATAATATTAAACATTTGATTTTGTAGTTCCTCATAGCCACCATCAAGCACGGTGGTGGAAGGGTGATGATTTTGCCTCCAAGGACATGTATTCTGGAGGCAAATGTGAAACCATCTTTCCACAGCTTGGTTGAAACTGGTTTGTGCTACAAGACGATGACCTGAAGCACACCAGCTAATCTACTCCAGAAGGGCTCATTAAAAGAAGAAATAAAGGTCCAGTATTATGCAGCTTTGACCCCTATTCCTATTGATCACACAGCACAACAGAGTAGACTCCTCTAGTTCTCTGTGTGCTGCGGTGAGCAGCTTGTTTGCCCTCACCCTCCCTCTGCTTCCTCTCGATGTTTCATTTTGAGCGAAAATTTAGTTTAATGGAGGGTGGGGCCAACTCTACAAGGACATAGACGCACGCTCTAAGTTGATCTGCACTTGGAGTTTAGAGAATCAGTTTGAAAGTACAAATTCTGCTTCTGTGAACTGTGAGTTATTTAGAAAAAAAATAAATAAACAAAAGCCTGCTCTTTCAAAACATTTAATCACTGCTAAATTAAGTGTGCAACTCTTGAAATGATGGATAGATGGACTGGAAACTAGGTATATTAAGGCTTAAGTCAGTTTTGAACCTTTAAAACTTTGTAGAAGCAGTATATGGGACCTTTTAGGTCTTGGAAAGACCTTTATCTAAATGAAGTACTGTAGTGGGACTTTAAGAAAGTAAAAGTTCTCATGATCTTTAGCTGCGTTTTCATGAAAAATGAGCCAAAATTCCTCACAATAACTCGACAGACTGATAAAGTCATCCAGGAATGACTTATTGAAGGTACTTAGTATTGCCCAAAGGATTTTTCTTTTCTTTTCTTTTTCTTGCTCCATTTTTGTCAAATAAATTACAGCTATTGAAAAAATCTTTTACGTTGTTTGTCTGAGGTTGTATTTGCTTCAAACGAAGACCCACAGCGACCAAATGACTTTTATTATGATTTTGCATAAAAGGCAAAGAAGGGGGGTACCAACTTTTGCACATAACTTACACATCTATCTCTCATGAATTTGATTGTTTGGGATACCACCAGACAGGAGGAGATGGAATTTTCTTGAAATCTCCATGGCCACAGATGATTATTTTTAAGCAACAGCCAGCAGTCAGCCAACCAATCATTAATCCACTGGTAACGATCCCATCAACACCAATACCTTTTCCACCTCCCTTGCCATTGACTTTGTATTTCTGCTCTGTCCTCCAGTGATAATTGTCACTCCAACCTGCCTCTACAGTCTGATGCTCGTTAGTTTGCTTCGAGGCAACTATTGATTCTGGAGCATCATGAGATCCATGAAGACAATAATGATGAACAATGAACAGACAGCTGCATCCTCTGTGATCGAGGCCAAAACTGATGGCTTTTGTAAGCATGTAATGCTTCATCTGGGAGGCTAACACGGGAGAAAAGAGGAACACAATATCTGAATTTTCTGAGTCAGTTAGCTCATGGTCTCCTTTGCTTTTTATGCTGCTTGGGTTCGTACACTTTGCAAATAACAAGAGGCTGTAATATCTCTGAAAACTGGCAGAAAATGTTGATCCTGTAAGAAATGGCAGATAATATTTTTTGGATAAAGTTCATTTGAAATCTGTTTCCGTGATCAGCATTACATCAGACAGATCTGTGACAAATTAAAAAAAAAAAAAAAAAAAAAGGAAAAAAACAACGTGAGTGTGTTAATGAGGTGCCGCAGATGCTGTCAAAACCATGCAGAATGACAATTTGCAAACCCTTAACCTCACATTAAATCACAATTAGCATCATTTGTAATAGGGGAATAATGAAACATCAAAGTAATGAGATTACAGTTATCTCATCCCTTGGAGTTTTGAAAAGAAAGAAAAATAATTGCATTACAAATTACATTTCAGGACGTAATGCAACAAATATGGTTATGTTGGTCATACAAAATCTTAGTTTAATTATTACTGTCATTTGCAGCTCTGTAGTTCATATACATAGTTTATCATCAGGGTTCGATTTACATTATGGTCCCAGTATTTATAAATGATAATACTCTGTTGCTGCTGATGGAACTTTAGAAGCTGCTCCAGCATTGTTTAGTATTACCTCCGTCAGACTGACAGACGTCTCATGCATATGCAATGAGAAGGTGATATCAGCTCAAAAACAATTCAGGACACAATAAAAGTGATTTTATAGGAGCACCACATGGTCGTGTTTGTTCCTGAAACAATCCAGGGAGCAGTTTCACACATATGGAGCCGCCTGTACTCAGCTGCAGACTATTTGCCATTCCCAGAAGGTCATTTGGTTAATGCACATTTGAGTTTTCATGGACTCTTAACTAGTTTTTAATCAACAATTATTAGGGAATTGGAAGGCTGTGCAGGCGCATGACTCTCTGCTGGCAGGAGAGTGCCCATCAATGTCACGTCAATTTCCATGCCAAAGGCTACATTAGGCCTGGAGTCTGGGAGGAAACAGCCACCTGAGTGCCTCATCTCCCCATCCACAGCAGTCTTCTCATCAACTATTGACTCTATTACACAGCACTGTCAAAAAAATTTTCCGCTTCAAAAGAGGAGCAACCATTACATGGCTGTGCAGAGAGATAATTTAGTGATGCACATAAAATTAAGTGCATATCCACTGAACATTGCTCATTATTGCTCTTCAATTCCTACAATGCCAGGCTTGTGTGTGTTTGTGTGTCTGTGTGTGGATCCTGGCCTCTTCCCAACCTTTCACTCTATTCCCATTTTCAAGGTATAAACACAGCTTGACTATTTAGGCTGATGTATTACACAAATAGCTGTCATTTTCATCTATACCTGACCTACCTGTAATTGGCAATTAAACAAGCCAGCATTTCAGACCAGCTCTTAATTACCGTTAATAAATGCTGAGGGGCCCTGAGGTGTCCTCGCAGGCTGAGGATGGGGGCTGTGGATCTCCTGCAGCACCACATCACTTCATGAATATGCATGGCGGGCAGGTATCCTTCGGCTCCCTCCTCTCCTCCTCAGGCTGACGCGTACAGAGGTGGCAGCAGGTCGCCTCTTGAACTACCTCTTCTTCATTACGCATCCATGGCGGCCGGAGCAAAGTTGTTGTTGCCATGCCGCATCCTCGCTGTGGCATTTTTGCACGCGGCGGCTTGTTTGTGTTTGCCATGGAGCTGTCACATCCAGCCTGTTAGCACTGGCCCATGGGAAATTTACACAGTGTGAGGTGAGGCCATCAAATGAGCCTGTGACATGCTGCGGAAGGCAATATTTGGTCATGTTCTTGTGTGGTTTTGCTTCCAAGGTGGCGTTCACTAGGTTCTAGTATTGAATTTTATCATTCTTTGTTCAGTCAAATATCAGGAAATAAACACAGACGTATAGGGATGAGTTTCAGTGGTAATGTCCTTTAATCATGCAGGTGTAAAAGAACCTGCACGAAAAAGAAAGGGTGAGAATAGAGAGTATTTATTTGGCTTTAGAGCAAACTTTTGATTATGCAGATCAGAATTTCCCTTTCTCTGCTGTGAGCTGACATTTTGCTCCCATAATGACTCCTGATTGTCTTGCAGAGTTCCACTAAAGGCCTGAATCCTTGCATTTAAGAGCCAGTGAGTGTTGAGCTCTGTGATCATAATGGCGCTTTTAATTGGCACTTAATTAAGGGCAGGTGAATTAGAAAGGTCAAGCAGCGAGGCCTCTGGTTTAAAAACAGTCTTTTTGAGCATCAGCTGTTTGAACGTGACCACTAATTGTGGAAACTGTAATATAAACAAATCATCCAGTGTTTAGTGTTTACTTATTATGTTTCAAATGAGTGCATTCAAATTTCTTCGCCACAACAGAAAGAAAATCAAAACACGTCAGACCGTGAACGGGATCGTCACTGTACTCACTGCACAAAAACAAAATCCAACAATTACTGCAGCCACAGCCATGAAAAACAGGGCTGAGAACGGTATTGATCTCAGTCAGAATAAATAGATCACCCTGTCCACATGAGTGATGAAGCTGTCGGAGTGTTGGTCTCACCTGACAAGTGTCCGTATTAAAAATCTCCCTCCCTGAATTTCAGTAGCATCAAGTTAACTTTCATAATCTAACACAGAAACAAACAAAAAACAAACAAGAGTGTTTTAAAACTGAACGTAACTCTCATTACACTTGAATATGTCTCTGGTTGACAGTAGACAAAGAAAATACAGCACATATCTAAGTCACTTCAGGGAAGAAGTGAAAGAAATGAAACAATTCAATCAGAAAATTGCAGCCAGCCACCATGATTTTTATTCTCGGGGAAACGGGAAGGTGTTTTTGCATCTTCGACGTTGATTCTCCTGGTTTACCTCAGAAAATAACTCAGAATCTGATTGATGTTTCTGGTGTCTAAAGTTAAATTCTCCATATCAGGAAGAAGCAGAGCTCAGCACACTGTGACAAACACAGCAAATGTAAACCCTAATGTGGGACTCCCAAGGATTGTAAGGCTGCAAACTGTCTGTCATGAAGCAGCGTGTTTGCTCATCTACTCCAGCACATCCTCAGCCCTTCACACGCTGAGCCTCAGCTAATATTGATGCTCTCCCTTTGATACAGCTGAGGAAAAACAAAGCAGTGGTGGATGCCGTGCCTTTTCCCTGAAAGCGCTTCCTCTCGTCTGGCGCTGGAAGAGACCACTGAGGGGCAGCAGAATTACACGCCACGGCTCCTCTGGCCGCTGTTTCCTGCTCCAAACGCATCTTAGTACTCAGGCGCTATTAATCCTGCTGACTTAAGAGTGACCTCGAATATCCTGGGCACCAACAGGAGGTCAGTGTGTCTCGTATATACGGCATGATTCACTGCATAATTACACATTTGAAGATGCCTGAGATCTTTTTTTTTTTTTTTTTTTTTTTTGTAGGAAAGCAGAAACACAATGCAACAGTGGAAACAAGTAATATAACAATTCAGTTTATTTTATTTATTTTCCAGACAGACACATCAATTTCTGGACCACAGTAGAGGATGGAAACCTTTCACAGACATTTTTTTTGTCAATATTATTATTTGAAAATACAAATATAAAATTAGACTTTCCACATTTGATATGTGAGAGACCCCCATCCATTATTATTACCATTATTATTTTTAGTATATTTTACAATAGGGCTTGAGCAAGCCATATGATAACCTGAAAGATGCTTTCAGATGTCAGTCAAGTCTGTCTGTCTCTCGCCATAAAAAGTCGGTTAACATAAAAAAACAGGGGCAAGTGTTAGGAATGGGCAGACAGCAGTCAAGAGAGCTCTGTGCTCAGCCAGCAGAAACATGGAAGCACAGCAGAGCCTCACGCTGCCGTCCATGCAGTCTGAAGAGCGTCCAGGCTCCCCTCTCGGCCATGCGGTCTGCTCCAAACTCGACAACACGCCAGGGGTTAACTCTCGTTTCTGAACGTAAGCTAATGAGGATTGGACATGATGAACCTGGCTGTCGCTGCGTGAGGAAAAATAAAATTGTATACAGCTGAGGTCTCCAGTCTAATATTATTCAAACAAGTTGAAATGAATGAAAATAAATTGCAAATATATATCCATCAGAGCACACACACACGCACGCACACACACACACACACACATATATATATTGCAATTCTATGAATGTGAGATGGCAATGGTTTGAACTAAAAGGGAAATTCACCCCGACGACTCACAACTTGTGTTATTTGTGTCATCTTCAGGAGTTTGGTCTGGGTTTGTGAACATGAACTCGTATCAGTTCTGTACATCCTGCAAAAGAGCCAAAGAGATAAATAGCAACGTTAATGAGTCACCTCGTGGCCCTGGAGACTCACTTCTGGGGTCACTGTGACTGTATCCAGTACCTCTCAGAGATAAGGGCACATTGTAGCACCACTATGAATACGCCTCTTTTGGATAGAAATGTTTAAAAACATTCAACGATCCTTCAAAGTCAGTGTAATTTATTGGAAATAAGAGTCTGAAAAAGTCCTTGTTTGATGTTCCAGCTTGTGGGAAACAGTAGCTCATATTCAAAAACACATGCGAGTCCAAGATGACAGAAATATCAGAAGTGTGCGTGGTTGGAGGGGGGCTTTTCCCAGAACGGATGGGTTACAATGTTTGGCCATTGCCTAGCACTTGCCTCGAGATTCAAGTTTAAATGGATACGGTAGTACACTACAAATGTCAACACCTTCCAGGTTGACTTTTTTTCTTTTTGATTACTTTTTTTAAACCAAGACCCCTCCCCTCTCCCCGAATGGATAAGCTAGTCTACTAAGATGTGTAACATTCATCAGCTGTAAACTGCTGTCAGTTTGAGATAAAATGAAATTACAGCAACAGAGCCATGCTACCTTAAAGTCCAAGCCACAGGGTCAAAACAAACAAACAAACAAACAAACAAAAAAAAAAAATTAGAGGAGTCAATTTTTTGTTTATTGCATGAGGGAAAATGAACCATTTCAAGCCTTCTTTTCTTTTCTTTTTCAAATGAAAATGTGTTAATTTTAGCCGAATAGCCAACGAGCTACCAAACAGAACGAAAACAAAGAGAAATATGTGTATATCTTAAATTTTGCCGCAGTTACATAGGTCAGTAGTGAAATTGGCAACAAAACTGGAGCTTCTTGGGTCAATTTATTGTTGTATTAGTTAATAATATTAACCTTAGAAAAACCAATTAAATGAGTCAATGTTTGTAAATACAAACATAGGACGCTTTGTTTCAATCCTGTCAAAATAACAGGGAACTCGTATGGCTGTAATACATTATAGCTACATTTAAATGCTTGTTTTCTTACATATTCACTGTTGTTTTAAGAATGAGATCTGTTCAAGATCATTTGATACTTGGAACATGTTTTTTTGCAGTATTTCTGCACATGTTGGATTAACTAAGCTTTGCCTATTTTTAAACAGCACAATGGTAAAAAAGTTTTTTTTTCAGAATAAAGTCATGGTGAGGTCCACGTGATGCATGTGACCTGCCAGACT
>JBAMYA010000006.1:8535338-8577313 GCA_037176975.1 Arrhamphus sclerolepis
TATATGTATGTATATATGTATATATATATATATATACATATATACATACATATACACACATATATATATGATGCCAACAGAAATGTGACAGCATCTAATTTCAGGAACTAGCGACTGGAAAAGGTTGAAGAAAAATAATATAACATAACTGAAATAATCCAGCTGGTTTAAATTTACCGTTTGAATCAGGCGTCTTCATTCTGAACATCCCCCGCCATTGTTTTTTGAGGCATTAAAATTCAGGTTTTAATATCTTTTCAAGGGTGCTGGTCTGACCATCTACTCATCAGCTTTTACAACCCACAAACGTCTCTGTGTTTACCAAGAGATCAGATTATCAGAATTACATTTCAATTTAAACACTTGATCGTGAGATCAGTGGGGTTTTTTTCTGGAATCAACCATGGCACAGGCATGAGTGGTATTCGCAAAACATTCAAACGTTAAAAGGTACTGTACTGTTCAAACAGCTCTGTGACTGATATGACTGTTGTTGTTTTGTTTTTTTTAAAGTCATGTGAAAAAGAAAATATAGTGTCTTTTAATCCTGAGGTTTTACATATTGGGACATGATTTTAAAGAAATGATTTGGTCCTTACTAAGTCCTAAAAGTAGATAAATGCAACCTCAGATGAATAAAAGCTCTGGACATACTGCAGTGTAATATAATGAATTATTTTATTCTAGATTTTGTGGCTCCTGTAGCCTTTGAAAGTGGTTTTTTTTTTGTTTATTTTACAGGAAATGTCAGTGGAGAGACTGAAGACATGGCAATGGAACTGCATGAGGACTGGTGCCTCCATTTATGGGGCGCTCGCTCAGTCAAGTAGTCTGCCAAAACACCGTACTGTTATTTCATTTAACCAGAAGGAAGCCAAAATGTAGATCCACTGTCTCAAGAACTCCGTACACCCTTACTGCTTCCATGGGAATTAGGAGGATAAGAAACACTGGCCCAGTATAACTTGGAAGCGACTTAAACTGGCAAAGTTGACCCTGAACAATGACTGAGACTTTTGGAAGGATTTCCTTATGAGTCGAAGTGGAGATGTTTGCCCGTAATGAACAGCACCACGTTTGCTTGGAAACCAAACAGAATATCAGCACCACCGACTGGAAAGCACGGTGGCAGAGGGGTGATCGTATTGCCTTGTTTTGCAGTCACAATTATTGAGTCAACTGCTAACTACTTTTTTTTTTCTACCAAAGCATCTGAAAGATAAAAGTGAGATCATGCGTCTTACTGCGCACCAGCGAGTGTGAAAACAAAACCGGTCCTGTGGCTACTAAACCAGCAGACATTAGAGCATTTGTGAGCACGCAGAGGCAAACACATCTGCTGTGTTGACCAAACAGCCACCATGAGCGGGGACCGTCCAGCATGTCTTGTAATGCACTTTTGTCCCAGGAGAGGTCCATGTGTCGGGGAGCCGACAACGTTAACATTGCTGTGACATGCTGCCCCCCCATGTGGTCATAAGTGGTATTGCTACATAGAGTGGCTTTCAGAGAACTGCAGACGTTCATAAACTGCAGAAACAAAGAGAAGGCCAAAATTTCTGAGACTGACGACATCATAAATAAAGAAATTACATCAAGTTATTGCTACTAAAGCTTTGCACGCTTGCTGCTCCTCCACTGTCATAGATTTTGTTAAATAAATATATAAAAGACATGGTGTAATATGTGTCGGCTGTTTCTCTTAGGTTGCATTTATTTTTAAGACCTGGTGAGGTTTAAAATTTCAATTATATCCTCATATGTAAATCATTAGGATTGAAAGACAAATAAATAAAACTATTTACCATGATTTTAGCTTGTGTCCCTCTTAAAAAAAAAAAAGAAGAAAACATAAAAATTTTGCATATCTAGCGTTAGCATTTAAGGTAGTATGGCACACCCCTTTGAAAACATTCAAGGGTGGGGATCCAAATAATGCCTTGTGTACAATTCCATCTTACAGCAACTATTCCTCCATTGTTCATCCATGAGAGCTTTGGTTAGCTGAAACCATATCAGAGTGGCAAAACCAAACTAAGAAAAAGAAAAAAAAAAGAAAACAAAAATCAAACATACAGGGAATAAATTACAATGAACCTCAAACAAAAAAAAAAAAAAAAATCGTCTGCACATATCAGAACAATATGATCATTGAGAGAAAGGTCTATCTTGACTGGTCCTAAATCCACTATTCACTACAAGTATTATATTAATGAGTCCTATATAACATCTACTTTGTAATTACAGGAGATAGAAAAAGAGCGCAAGAGGGGAAGGGATAAATATGAGAGAAAGGAGAGGTAGAGCAAGGGAGAACAACAAAGAGCACTACACTGGTATCAAAGACAGCACTCTGTTTACAAGTTAACTGTGATTTCTTTACACACTAATGAAATACATGAATGAGCAACAAAAGATAGCAGGATTTCTGAGGATGGGGGATGGAAAGAGAGAACGTAATGGATCCACAGTACATTTTAATAGTATATTACAATTATTAATATAGAAACCACAAAGTATCAATAAAACTCTGATTAAACGTGAAATCAGCAAAGAAGCATCTTTCTTTTTTTTTTAATAGTTTTGTATTTCTTGTTTTCTTTTACATTTGAATATTACAGGGTTGTTTTTTTTTCTTCTTTTCCTCTCTTTAATTTATCACTTGATCACACCTCCATGTCATTTTTACTTTAAAATTATCCAGCATATTTCTTTACTTGGTTGTTTTTAAATAAAAGAAATGAGACAACAAGTGCGTTAAAATGAAAAGAATTTTTTTTTTTTTTTAAAAAACAAACAAAAAAAACAAAACAAAAAACAACAAAAAAAAAAAAACTGCAACGGCATTGATGGATTTAAAAACCAGACTGCACTCTGGAGCACATTATTATTATTATCATCATTATTATTATTAATAAATCGCTGTCGTGAGTAAAACCCTTAACCACACGTATTGTGTAAAAGCTTGTGCAGCGACAGATAGTGAATAATTCAGTGTCATTTCTTTTGACCCTGTATAAATATCCTTAAAAGAGACTTGGGTCTAATATATAAAGAAATCCAAGTGTACACTGCAACACATCAGTTACTATTTCTCCAAGCTGTTAACTCACCTCAAAACGTTTGAAGTGTTTGTCTAGTTGAAAATACGCTAACCCCCACATCCTTCATGCTATCCCAAAAGCACAGGGCCGTTTTTGTTTTTTTAAAAAGCCAACATACACATGTGCAAATAGGAGAATGGCCTGTACTTCACAACTCACAGTGCAATGATTATTCGCTTAATTAACTTTCAGTGTTTTCATTTATTTTGCCACTATAGAATAAATTAAATCCGCCAATGATTCCACGATAAGAACTCACGAAAGGCTGAGGTATGGTATCAAAACGTTTACTTTCCTAATTCACTCAAAAAGAACTGATTCAGAGAACGAGCAGTATATAAAGGCTCTAGCACAGAGCCCAGGCATCATGTTCCACGAAGTGAATCAGGAACAAGCAGGATGAAACAAACATCGACATACAGCTAACAAGTTCCTCTCAGGAGTATAAAAGTGTCAGGATGCGCAGAGCACTGTAAAATGCCTGGTTCAAGTTCTGATCTTCACGTCTACGTACAGTGTGCTTTGGATTAAATCTTTTTTTTTTTTCTTTTCTCCTCTTTCTTTTTGAAATGATACTGATATCGTAACAGTTAGACAAAAGATACCAATCGATCTCTCTCTCTCTCTATTTTTTCTTTTTTTCCTTTTCTAAATGACCATTATTATTATTATTATTATTATTCGTCAAAACTGCATTGACTTGACTTCAGCGGTCATAAATTTGCTGGTATGACACTTGTAAAATTGTTCGGTATTTACAGAGCAAGTACGTTCCGTTCGTCCGAGGGGTTGTTATACCGTCTTCCAGCAGGAAAAAAAAAAAAAAAAAGAAAGGAAAAAAAAACAGAAAAAAAAGTAGAATAATAACTGTTTACAGCTTTTTCTTCTATTCACACGCTATAACATGTTTCTTTTAACACACCATCACAAAAATATGCTATTCTCTCACTGGGTTGGTTAAATGCAGTGACTGGAATAATATGTACAGCTACATTTCTTTTTCTCAAGTTTGAATTCACAATGTAGTTATATGAAATTTGTTATAGCATATATATATATTTCTAAACAACAAAAACAACACTTATAAAAAAGGACCATAAAAATATTGGAGTCCTCTTTGTATTGCCCAAAAATAGGTAATTATGGTTTACAATGAGACATCACAAGAAATAAAACAGCTACTAAAATTTATTACTTAGATACCCTCTTTAAAATTTCCTTTAATTTAATTTTTTTTTTTAAACTCCCAAGTCTTTCTGCAGTGTCTTTTTTGTTTGTGGTTTTTCTTTTTCTCTTCCTTTCTTTTTATTTTTTGCAGAAAGACTGGAAAGATCCCGACCTTTCTTTCTTTCTTTCTTTCTTTTTTTTTTTCCTTTTAACTGACCAATGTGAAGATGAAGACTTGCAGATATTCTTGGCTGTGACCCCCCCCCTCCCTCCCCCCTCCCCCTTTCCCCTGTACGTCAAGAACAAAAACCAAAACAAAACCAAAAAAAATCCATTTACACAACAACTACCAGAAGATCAAATAAACTTACACAAAATCAAGGTAAAGTAAAATGACTAAAACCTAATCAAAACAAAAGCTAACAGAGGAAGGAAATCGGTGAATGAACTCGACGTGAAACATTATACCAAACCAGGTTGTAAAGTTATAGGAGGTTTGGATTATAGTACAGCAGTTGTTATTTTTCTGAGATGACTAACGTGTTCTTTTCTTCTTCATATGGTTCCAACTTTCGTTCATTTTGCCCGGTTGACGCCGTAGTGCTTGAAATTGGATTAGCATCACCTGCACACAAAGCCAATTAGAAACTTCGTCCTGTCTGTCCTGGGCCACCAGATATACTCTTCTGTGTGATAAAGGAAAGAAAGAAAACGAAACAAAACAAAAAAAACAAAACAACAACAACAACAGCATTAGAAAGCGTTCATTTCAGCGGCATAAATCCAAATCCTGACCACAAGCGCCTACAAACACTGTGACAAGAATAAAAAAAAGTGCATTTTAACTTCTAAATGAAGAAAATTGCAGGAAATCGCAGCAGCTTCAAACATACCAGCTGCTGCTGTGTTTCCCAGCGTTTTTAAAAATACTAAAAAGTGACAAACATGCTTTCCTTGCTACTTTAGTGGTCATGTTCATACGTCTCCCTGGAGCTTTCTAAAAATAAAAAAAGGCTTTTAAAATAGTTTCTAAATAGTTTGTGGGCACGAAGGGGCTCCACACTGTTTTGTGTTTGTAAAAGTTCTGATGAGGGATGTTAGCGATACGATGTAGCGACAAACACGGGAAATATTAGGCTCCTTTTGTTGGGAAACTTGTGAGTAAAACATTTATGATTTAACATTTTAAGTCACAGAAATCTGACAACTAGAGCTTTAATGTAGGTAAAAAAAACAAACAAAAAAAAAACAATAAAACCCCACATCACATTAGAAACATGATATAACCCACTTAAACATGAGAGAACTTCAGGATGGAGACATTTCAGATGTTTATGATGAATTAAAAAGAGCTGGTAGTACGTGTGTGTGTGACTCTTCTTTGGACAAAGCAAACACAATTACATTTCTTAGAATAAATGATTATCTTTCCTGCTTTTGTCTTTTTTTTTATTATTTTTTTTTAAATCATGAAACAAACCACCTCACCAGCAGAGGTGTCCTTTCTGTCACACACAGCTCTACTTCCAGCTCCGGCATTTTGAGAGGAATGCGATGAACACATGTTAAAGAGAGACTTAAGAGAAATTCACAGTAAATAAAATGCAATACCTCTGATGAGATAGCAACCGGCCGACCTGTTCAATGGTATCCATTTGTAAAAGCTGTCGCAATCAACGGGCCCTAAAAGTGTACAGTTAGTGCTTTTGTCAGTATGCATTTCAGAGAGAAAAGTGAGTATCATATCAACCTTTTTCCAGCTAGCATGAATGTGAACATTTTGATTCAGTTGGATCATTTTGAGGAGCGGAGCAGGAGACTGCTGCCAGATTACATCACTACTGGATATATTTTTGCAATGGACCAAAAAAAAAAAAAAAAAGAAGGAGGAGGAGAAGAAGAAGAAGAAAAGAGCTCAAATAAAAACGAAATACAAAAATGTTAAAGAGATAAGAGTGATACTGCACACAATCCCATTCATGCTAACATACAGAACTGATTTAATCTGAGAGCATGCAGAGGAGAGCGTCATAAACATCCATCAGTGAGATCAGTGAGTCTTTGTATATTGGGAGCTTTTCATAACAAAGCTCAGTTCGTTACGTGAGCGTTCCTGCTGACAGGTCTGCAGAAACCCATGGATTTAAAGAGAAGCACTTTCAGCAGCGATTATTTGTCTTTATCACCTCAATCAACTAATTGCACTATAATTGTCTTGCATAAAAAATAAGGTTAGGTTCATTACTGCTTCTTCACAGTGGCTGTTTTCATACTGGCTAAAGGGATTAATAAAATCAGTGAAGCGTGAGACAGAGGGACAAATCAGTGAATCTGAAGTCATCCATGAGGTTGTGAGATATGATGATTAAATACTCATTCAGTTCAACTGCATCCTCGGTAAAGAGATGAATTAGAAGCACATTTTAGTTCTGAATCATTTCCTATTTTAATGTTCTGAATAGAGAGATCATTTGGCTGAAAGCAAGAAGTCAGAGAGGGCTGCCACATCACCTCTCTGCTTTACTGCTCTCTTTTTGTGTGACTGGGTAATTCTCAAGTGCTGATTTAATACGTGGTAATATTACAGACGCACGCTGACATTCTGAAAGGAAATCACAATCCCTGACCTGAACTAAATCAAAATTCAACATATCCATGACTGATGTCTCACAGAAATCGGCATCAACGTTATATGACAGAAATCCAAACTATTCTGTTCATGGAAAGGTTTACTTTTACATTTCTCCAACTCATGAAGCACAGAAAGAAACTGTTGCAACAAATGGAAAATAGTAGAAGCAAATTGCCTCATTTCCATCTGCAAACTATCTGCTGGTAAATCTGCCTTGAAAATGAGCCAGCCTGGTCTTTCATAACAAATATTTTGCTTCCTACTCCGAGACCAACAGATTATGGCAGATAGCCAGTGGACCTAAAACAATTAATAAGTGAGGCTTTGCTTAGGAAGCACAAACGGGCAACAATATGTGTTTTCTGCTGGTTTGTGTGGATTTCATAAATCAATTACACAGTCTACAGAAATTAAAATGCCCAATTTCACCTTCTCGTCAGCTGTCTGTACATTTGCATTTCCGGTGACGCTAACAACCGACAGAAATGTCTTACTTACTAGCTCTGCCACTGCACAGAGTCAAGCATTTCCTGCACGTTTCTCAGAAACAGATGCGCATAAATGGAATGGAGTTCGATTTCACAGCACAACGCTCGTCAAAACATGCATTAAAAAGGCACAGACATGAAACACAATAACCAGTCAAAATGATGAGAAACACTCCTGAGCTCCACTTCATGTTTAAAACAAACAGCAACATACTAATTTCACAATAAAGAAGCTAAAAGAAAATCCTCGGGTTAGTTTGACAGGATGATATTATTTGGGAAGAGTTTCTACACCCTGTAGTCTTGCAGCGCTCACTTGTAGTACTAATGGGCTTGCTGCTACTGCATCTCAGTTAAGCCATGCATTAATTAGCTTCTTTCAGTAAGCAGGTGTTATTTTTACCATTTATACCTTGCCACTTGGTTCACAAACGTGCTCCAACTTTACTCTAAGAACCGAGCTCTGCTACGCTTTGCTGAGGGCTGTAAAATTCATACGATAAAACAAGTGACTAATGATTTAGTGAGCTCCAAGTAAACACGCACCTGACTTGGTGCTATTTTGAGCCTCGTCACTGCAGCAACAATAAATGTACAATTTCTGGGCGTCATGCTAATTAGGATGAATTTCATTCTGCTAATTTTGCGATGCTGTATTCAACATGTTTGTCAAGCGTTCAAAATAACACCAGAAACGGGTCTGTGCATTGTTACAGGTAGATGTAATGTTTCATAGCTGATGCTGCGAGTGTGAATCTACTAAATCACTGATGGGAGCATGGAGGAGGGAAGCAGAAGGCGGACTTCTTCACCTCACGCCACGAAGGTAAAGCACAGAGGACAAGAGGAGGGTGGCAGCTGAACAAGCATGTCCTCTTTTGTTGTTTTATTACATAACTGTTTCAGCTAAACTAGTCAGTTAAGAAGCAATCACTGGCTTTAAGGAGATCTCACCAGACTTTAGGTTTACAATGACAGATTAGTCCACTTCAACACTTCTATATTTGTCAACAACCCAGAGCATATCTGTTGAATCCTCTTGTGATTACAGCGAAGGAAGGCAGGATAATTTGCTTAACCTAATGTGACACAAAGACCTAAACAAACAGCCGAGTTTGTCCACAAGAATCTTAATGTACTGTTAGACCGAATTCCTCTTTGTTGCTGTCACCTCTTCTCGCCATTCGAGTATTACACTTAAGAGTTGACATGGCAACCGGCAGATAACTGATCAGCGAGTAAAACAAAGCGGTCGAGCAGCCACACCTGGAAAAGGACAGCGGCAGAGACGAAGCCTGCTTGGAAGCATGTCTCAGTGATGAAGCAAAGCAAAGCTCTGGGATAGACTGGTTTCTAAAATTAAAGGAAATTTGTTCTGGGGATAGGGCACGAGGTCTGAGAGGAGGTGATTTGTACAACAGCTATGGGGAATACGCATTTGCATTTGGCAAAGATATCTTTCAGAGCTATAAAGGCAGCAGCATAGATCTACAGTCTTGTATATTTGGGACACTGTGTAAAATATGAATTACCAGAGATTGCAATGATTTGCTATTCATTTATACCCCATATTTATTTTAGAAATGGACCAAGACAATATATCAAATGCTGAAACTCAGAAAATCCTACTGTTGTATGTTTTTGTTCTCATTTACCGTTTGATGCCAGCATGGCTTGTAAACGTTGGGGCAGGGGAATGTTTACCACTGTGTTGCATCACCTCTTCTTCTAACCACTTTTACTTCTGTAAGAACCTGATTATACGTGGCTGCACGGATGTACTTGGAAAACTTCCTGAGTCTGGTTTTGATGGAGGTTTCTTCCTTTTAATAGCAAGTTCTCCCTTTCCGCTGTCGCCTCATGTATGCTCAGGAAGTGGGAAGTGAAGATTTGATGCAATCTCCCGGGTTCCCGTTCCTGTTTGTCTTGGTTTTGTTTTTTTCATGACGTGATTTTATGAGCATGAACTGGACTGAACTGGAATTAACTGGGTTATAAATGGGCAATAACAAATTGGATTCACTTGGACTGTAACTGCATTATAATTAGACCAAGTTTAATGGGATTGCACTGAACTTGTTACCCTCTTTTTTGAAGTTCCTTGACGTGGCGTTTGCTATGAATTATGCTCAATAACTGAGCTGAGATTTGAAATGTTGATCAGTCAGGCTTCATCTCAATCCATTTCAAATGCTCAGAAAAGCTAATCTAATCAGTTAAATATTAAGTTTAAACATGCAGTCAATCAAACATTTCTATTTCACATATAGCATCCCAACTGCTTGACATCCTTGTGGGATCTCAGAACCTGATCTGGAATTTAGGACACTCTAGGACACAAAATGCAGTGTTATATATTTAATAAGCTCCACTCTGTGTTTTTGACATATTTTAAAGCAACACTAGACTGTATGGATTTATTTTTTTGTGCCTAATTTTAGTGGTGGTGGTCTGACACAACAAAAGGCTCAACGTGCAGTCATACGGGACAGAATGTGAGTACTCACCGTGATGCTCGGGCCAAACCCAGAACCAGGCTGAGGGCTAGCAGCACTGATGTAGTTGCCCACAGCTGAATCCTGGCTGCTGGGTCCATACAGGTCAGCCACAGGCCCTGGACTGTTAGCACCAGGGAAACCTCCAGGCCTTGAAGGGTTGGTGCCTGCATACAAACACAGCAAGAAGCGGAGCAGCTCAGGAAAACCCAGCAGTGATCAGTTCCCTTCTAACCAGCTACAACTCAAGCAGACACGGCTCAGTCAAAAGAACACATGACTGGATTCATATGATTGTCACAAAGGACTCGTTTATGTTTCATATTACAGGTTACAGATGCTGCATTTGAGATTGCATATTCAATTTGCTGTGAAATCCACTGACTAAATGTTGCAGGATTTAAGACTAATGAAATTTGATTAAGGGGTGAATCCAGTATGATATTCTAAATAGTAATCTACATGCTGCGTGTCTTATGCACCGGAGTAACATTCACTGAGTATAATCATGCACAAAACAAAACAGGCACATTGCTAAACATACTTCCACCATGCCAGTAAAGAACTAGGTTGCAGTGCCGCCATGCACAATGTGAGGGAGTACTTGTATAACAACAATTGCACTATATTAGAAGAGTAAGACAGGACTGGATCGTTGAAGATTTTTGAAATACTCTAGAGCAATTTGAACCCAAACGTTTGACATACTATGTGATACTTCAGTTGTCTTATGTGACCTGATTCACAGACACCAGGATGAACCGTCGGTTGGAGTAACTTCCAGCAGACGAAAGGCAAAAGAGGTTTGACAGGCGAGAGAAAAAGGCAGAAGGGGGAAATATAAAAGCTTGACCCGAGTTCATCTGCAGGTCCAAACTCAGTGGGAGATAAAAAAAAGAAATACTCCTCGTGACTTACCACCTTTGGCCTGTGAGTAAGAGCAACTCAGACTAATAAAATGCCTTTTGAAAATCCATATGCCTACTAAAGGCCAGTAACACTGGCAATACAAGGAAAAACAGTCAGGGAGAAAGAAAAACGCAGCGATGTCTTAACAGCAATCTCCTTTGCTGTCAGCTTCCTGTAACCCTCCGTCTCACCCTTATTCACACACAGACTGGGAGGAAAAAAAAAACAGCGTACAGCTGCGTTAAAAAGAAAAATCTTCCGAGCAGAGAAAAAGCTCGATCTCGTGTATATATGGGCTCATGAACCCTGTGATGCATGAGAGGAGGTCTTTGTATAACACATAAAAAACATGCAGTGTGTGACTGCAGTGCATTCAATGTGTTGGTGTAGAGAATCACGGTAAACTAAAGTTGCCGTCTTGTTTAATATGTCACTGCTCCATCTATCAAAGCTGTATTAGACATGTTAGCTCCATTTAAAGGCACCTCAAAACATTCTTTAGATATCCATTTATAGCACTCTAGGAAAATGAAGCTATCTCGCTAAACACACATCTCGAAGAGTTGACACTGCTGTTTGACTTTAAAGACTTTAAACAGCAAGCAGCTATTGCCCTTATCTTGCCTGCACAGCCCCCAGTTGGCTTGCTTATTATATAATTAAGGATTTTTTTTTCAGTTGAAATGGCAATCCTCATTTCCTGTAACTGGTGATTTTTTTTTTTATTATTGGAGTGCCCCCCACCCTCTCCCTCTCTGTGTGGGACTGATTCTTTTCATCTGAATGTCGAGGCTGCTCAGGTTGGCTCACAGCTTCGGGAGCAAAAGCAATACAATGTTTGATGTGGGTCAGACTGCTTTTCAGGACAGGGTCCACTGTATTATCTTTATTGATACCAAATTTCTTTTTTTTTTGTGTGTGTGTGTGTATTCAGGATGCTTGCCAGCCTTTCAAGCCATTTTCCACCAAATCAACTACAGTATAAATCAGTATTTAGCTCAAAAGACACAAAAAGATACCATAGTATCATCCTAGGGTTTGGAATTATGTCAAATAATTTAGAAATTCAGCCGAACCAATGCTGAATCGAGGGGAAATGCCAGCTCTGACTTATAAAGCTGACCAATCACAGCCATATACACAGGCAGAGAGAAATAAAACCAAATAAACCCCCTGAAATGTATTACTAAAATACAGATGTAAAAAGCATTTGAACTAGTTGGAAACAGTTTCATTTTCCTCATCGGCACCTTGTGCAGTACATAAAATAAAAATAATTCCCACTTGTTTTCATTTTCATCTCCTTAAATATTCAAATAAATGGTATCATTGCCTTTGATTTGGATACAATTAGAGGCAGGGTTGGCTGAAAATGTAAACTCCTTTCCACAAACAGCACCCACTTAAATCATGTTGCAATGCAGTCTTGCTATGTTGACTCATTGGGGATTTGAATGCTATCTGATGCAAGACAGCCCTGTGCTTTATCAGACAGGTAACATCCCAGGAACATGTCAGGAGCCGTGGGTCCAGCAGGGTGACTTCCAGTAGCTGAAGCCACAACGACACTACATATATATATCAGTTAGTTGTAACTGGGTCTCAAAATTCAACAGAGACAATAAGATTATAGTGCATTTGTTGTGGTGTAAGAAAAATATTTACCCTCTGTCCTACAGTTGTGCATTCAATGAACACAACAAACCAGATCTAATAAAAGAGAAGACAATTTAAAATTGTGCTTCTGGCTCACATGTACCACAGCAGAGTGAGTACAAGAAATTCTACTGAGCATCTGTGTCATCATTGTTGTAAAATGGTTGTCAGTGTATTGTTTTGCTGGTAGCTGTTTTAGTCTGCAAGTCTGCAAAATGCCAACAACTGCCCGAGGCAGCTGGCCAACACTTTGCACATTACTATCCCAAAAACAGAGAAAGCTTTCATTATTAACACTGCAACGTGCGGCACAATTTCCTTGAATTATCTTTTGAACAAATCAATGTCTCCTACATTTACTTTGACTTTTATTTTCTTAAGGAAGCCATAAACCCAACGTGTTTCATATTTTGGTTTGTCAACTTGATTTATTTTTTTTGGCTATACATCCATTTTTTTTAATTTTATTTTAGACCTGCAACATATGATAAATAAATAAAAACGTTTGCATGAGGGAAATTCGGAAGTAATGAGTAAAAATGTGTGCAAAACATTATGAAACCATTTTTGAAATCTGGAGCAATTTCAGTTTGTTTAAGGCAAAGGTGCAAGCCTGGGTTGAACAGTAGTGGTCAGACAACACTGCATTAAGAGCCACAATTCATCAATAGCTGATATAATCACACTGGTGAGAGATCAATAGTACTGTTGAAGGTTGTATTCCTTTTATTCTCATCAGTATTGAGTTTCTTTACAAATAAAACAGTTTATATGGGAGAAATACCTCATGCTATGCTTCCCACAACTGTCGCTGATGCATGGCCAAACGGAGCAGCTTCAGACAGGGCTGAAAAACCTGATCTGCGTTTAGACTGTTTCTGTCCCATTTGATTTAAAACGCATCCCAACCAGACTGCTAAAGGAGGTTTTTTCCATGAATTAATGCCTCCATATGGGACCTGATCAATCCATCTTCATTGCTACGCTATGTACCGCAGGCTTTCAAGGTCGCTGTAATTAAATTCACAACAAAAAACAACCTACTCTGATCAAGGACTCTTAACCACATATAGACCATTCTCTACTTATCTTTTCTCTTTAATTCTCATAAAATGCTGTATGATCATTTGTGCAGAAACTTGTACAGTCTTTATTTGTCCTGTTAAATCTCAGATTTGATCAATTGTCACATTCTCTTAGAAAAACATAGGGATTACATCCATTTAATAGATTACAGTTTGGTCACAGAAACAATTTATTTATTTATTTTTTTGTTTACACCAGATATAGTGATGGCGTCCAACAGGATTCTCTGCTTGGACAAATACGTTTCACTTCACATTTTCCTCCTGATCCGGCAGCGCAACATAGATTTTGCATTGCTGTGCAGATAACACTCAGCAATCCTTTTCCATGACAACAGATGAAACCAACCAGTTAATTGTATTACAAATATGCCCTAAAGACACGAAGGTTGTTGCATGGTGGGTGTCCCGCAGTGCTCAAAGCTATAGGCCTGAGCTGTGGGGGACCCCCGTGGTGCTCTGAGCTCTTTCCTTACTCTGTTCTCTTCATTCCTTTTGCATGTGTATTTCATTGTTATTGCATTTAACATTGTTTTCTTTTGTTTCTCATCAGCGGATATCCCTAGACTAATTTCTCTGTATTTGTTAGTCTCTCTTTCCTGCCCTCTCAGATCTCCAACCGCTCAGGCAGATCGGCGCCCTCCCTGAGCCTGGCTCTGATGTGTTTTTTTTTTATTTCCTCCCTGTAATTTTTTTTTTCCTCTACAATTTCGCCTCATGCCTGCTCAGGATGAGGGATTGCATCGAAGTGAAGATTAGATAAAATAGGTTTGTGTTCCTTAGCTAGGCTGTTTTTATGAGTTGGTATTATAATAATTTTGGATTTGGACTCAGTTGGAATTAATTGGATTATCTGAAATTACGATGAATTGGACCAATTTGGAATATAATTGGACTGTGTTTTGTTTTCTTTTTTTTTTGACTGCACTTTGCAAAGTGTCTTGAGATAAATTTGTTCTGAATTGGCAATACTGTATTGTAGTAAGTAAAACTTAATTGAACTGAATTGAGGCTACGCCAGTACTAAATGCTGCTATTTTTATTCACTAGGTGGCAGCACTTGAATTTGGGGCCTTTTGCAGATGTGGGCTGTGTTCCGATATCCACACTTAAACGCAGTACACTCGACTAAAAAGTGCACAGAGTTCGACAGGTAAGTGTTGTTCCAAATCGCATGCGCAGTGGTCCACTTACCGGAAGTTATGATTACGATTGCCGCCTTGACTCGTCACCCGCCAAAAACATTTGAACAATGCAATTATTAAAATATAAAACCACAAAACTTACATCTGCAAGTTTCGGGAGCTGTAGCTGATGCAGTTGCCGCTGTTGCCGGTACAGTAGCCATCTTTTTTTTATTTTTTCGAGCTAAGTTGGGTCCGCCTGGCTCCACCTCTTCGGAGTATAGAACGTGTACATTGTTCCACACTCAGCGTTTTGGCCATTTTGAGTACACCAGGTCCTTTTAGTACACTTATTTTTGCCGTGATTGTAATCGGAACGCCCTTCGTACTCAAACTGAGTATGGGAAGTATGGGAAGTATGGATATTGGAACACAGCCACGACCACTTACGGTAAAGAAAGAACAAGCCACAACAAGTGATACTGATCATTCAAGCAACCATGGTGTACTGTGTGACGCTGCAGAGTGTAACGCTCCTAGATGTCTAAGTAATAGTGTATAGCAATGTACTTACTCTGGATGATATTACTTTGACATTTAGAACGACCGCCTTATATTTTCATTTTCAAAATGTTGCTGAAATTTATGACCATCTTGTGTCAGAGCGATGTCTGGTCCCATGTATTTGTTGCTTCTCTGGATTGGACGACTGTAGTCTGGCAGCTATACCCATTCACTTCACAAAAATTGGAAAAAAAAAAAAAAAAAAAAAAAACAGACTAAAGAAGATGGCTGACCAGACCAGGACAACTGTAATTCCTTATCATCACGATATTCCAAAGTTTTTCTGAAAAGGCTCCAGTTGATCCAAAATGCTGCAAGCAGATCTGTCAGGACGGGGTTGGCTTGACAAGTTTTTTCATAAATTTGCTCTTTATAGATACTAATATGCTCTTAAGCCCCTAGAGATGGCTTGTCATAAATAGGCGCTATATAAATAAATTGATCTGAATTGAATTGAATTGAAATTGAATTAACATGTAGCGCATAGGATTATAATTTAATTGAACGGGATTGAATCGGACTGTATTTAATTGGATCTGATTGTTAACTTTCTCTGAAAAGTGTCCACTTATTACTTATTTATTTAATGTTGCAGATGTCATGTACTCCTTAACAGAGAAAAGGCCAACTACACTGTTATGAGCCACACGTCCAAAAGCCAGGCCCTGGGATGGTCCGGGGCTGTATCATTGCCCTTGGCAAAGTTAATTGATATTTCTGTAATGGCAGAATCAATTCAGAAAAATACATTGAGCTTTAACAGCAACATATGTGGCAACATGTTTTCCAGAGGCAAACAAAAACTGTAAGCATGGCTGAAGAAGGACAGAGTGCAGGTACTAAACTGGCCTTTAAAAAAGAATAAAAAAAAGAAAAGAAAATGCAATAACAATGAGATTGCACTGCTGCACACTTTAAGTGTGAGATTTTTCATTTTTCAAAACATCTAAGTGTTGTGAGGAGAAATGGGTGTAATAATAAATCTGGTAAAAACTTAACTGTTCCAACAGTTGCGTTTTTTTTTAATTTGTTGCAGACAAAAATGGATGTACACTAACAAATCAAATGAAGTTGACGATAAAAAACATGGAACAACTTCAGTTGCTACTGCCTGTAAAGAAATAAAACGTCCAAGCAAATGTAAGACTCGCTGCTCATTTTTCTTTAAATTTGCACTTTCCATACGGTCCCAAGTTTTTCTGATTTGGTGTTGCATGATTACATAAAATGAAGAACATTAGAAAAAGCACAAAAGATGAAAATGCGCTTGTGTTGTGCAGTAATGGCTGCATTATGCAAAAATGTTGTCTATTAAGTGTAAAACATTTCACAGCTTTCCCACCTATTTTACACACTAATAATGCAAGCAATCATTCTTAGATTTACAATACTTAAAGGGCTCGACTAAAAAATGGCACTTACTCCCACACTTTCTCCTTTGCTGTTAAGAATTCACATAAACCTGAGCACTGTTACAGAGGCCAAGTGTACTCTCCGACATCACCAGTAGTTATTTTGTTCACATGCAAATGTGTGTGTGTGTTGGCCCCTTATGTGCAAGCAGGGGCTGGAACAACTTGACAAAAGAAACAAAAAAAGAAAAGAATCTATATTAAAATTTAAAAAAAAAAAAAAAAGGAAAAAAAGGGAAGGAAGAACATGCAATGCTATTTTGTCAGCAAGACGTTTTATCCAAAAAAATTTCATAGTTTTTTTTTTTCTTTTCTAAACAAAAGTAGGAGGAAATGTGTTTTAAGAAAAGAAAAGATTTGATCAGCTGTATGGAATAATGTCATGAATCAAAATTAAAGGTCCAAAACGTGGATGAGATAGATGCTCTTATACAAACCTGGGTTCTTAAATTGATCCGGGCTGTGTAGGTGCTGTAGGGGGGAGTTGCAGGCGGAGGTGGCATGCTCACTGTGCAGCATCTGAGCCGCTTGGGGCCCCAGGGAGCCATAGTCAGCAAAGGAGCAGGGCCCCCCCCTCTGGTCACTGGGCGCAGAGTAAAACCCATAATCGGGGAGGCCTGGGAGATACAGTATAGGGTGGGGAGGGGGAGGGGACTCCATCATTGTGGAAATCAACTTTAGCATTTTCAAAGTCAGTGTCCAGATTGCTGAGCATAGCTTGCTGGTGTGTTACACCATCTTTAGGTAACATCTTCACTTTAATTGGCCCTCCATGCTCTCCCTCCCCAGCAGCTCCTGCCATGTGGCCACACCCCCCCATCCCCACCCCCCCAGGCATAAGGGCCAAATTTGAACCTTTCATCTGTGTTGTATATACTAGCTCCACAATAAAATTTACACATGATCACTCTATGAATGAATGCAATTGAAACCTCGTGTTTTTTTTTTGTTTTTTTTTCCATTGAATTGATTCAACAAACAGTAAACACAAAATATACAATTAGGCTACAGTTGTGATATTACGGCTTTTGCATAATCATTAAAAAACAAAACATCTCAATAATTTTACATTTCAAATGGACAATTTTCAGTTGACATACCTGAAGGAAGTGAAACACAGTGCACTAATCAATAATCAATCTACAGTCTCCACTTTAGACCAATAAAAACTGTAAATGAGATACAAAGACATACATGTTTATTGATGGGAAGCATTCTGAAGTGTTGTAAGTACTCTGAGCTTGCGTCTGATCGGCCTCTTCGAATGATTTTTCTTTGACACAGATGGCGGATTATCAACAGTTTAAAAAAAAATGTCATTCAGCAATAAGTCAAGCTGACATTTATTGCTTGTTCTCTTAATCTGAGACAAGCTGCTCATATAAAGAGCGCAATTAAAAGAAACTGCTCCTTCTCACACCTCTTTGAAAACAGAGTTAATCTACTCAGGAGGGCCTGAGATTGGTGACACCGGCCTTTCCGTGCTGGGTTTCCCCCGTTGTGAGTGTGTGTGTGTGTGTGTTTTTGGGTCCTGGAGCGAATAGCCATTCAAAACCACTTCACCTTTACCCATTCAGATTGAGACAGTCCACTTCTGCCAAATGGAATGTAAGCACCAGCCATGTTTCTCTCCGCCGATGCTTTTTAGCACTCTGATCTCACCACTTGTGGGCTGTCTGCCCACTCATCAAATTATAGGCTCCAAATAGGGCAGGCTTCCCACGTATGTCACATAATGCCTGACACATTGAACAAAGCTCAAGAAGCAATCATTCCATTTACTTCACTTAGACAAATGTCACTGAAAATTGATTGGCCTTGCTAATGAGGAAAACCGGATCAATGGAATAATTATAGCGGGGAAGAAACATTTGACAATAGCACAAACCGTGTTATTGGGAATTCATAAGGAAGCTGTTCTAAATATGTCACCGGTTTAGAGCAGTAAATATCCTTGAATCAAACATGCATTAATTTCACTCTTAATCAATAGAACTCTTTTCTTCAACACATTTGCTAAAATCTATTTATTTGTTACACAAAATTGGCACAAAAAGAAAAATGAGCTGTCCTGTCATCAACATCATGTAATGCTTTAAATAAATGTGTTTCAACCAATTCAACCTGGACCTTTTTTCTAAATATTGTGCATTGCTGCTCAGCCAGAACCAATCAATTGGCCAAAATCCACAAGGAGCTCAAACCAAATGTAAACAAGGCCGGTTCTGTCCTTTGGCAAAGCCCAAGATGGTTTATTCAAACAAGGCACCTGCATCCTTTGAATTTCCCTTCGGGGATCAATAGAAGTTATATCTATCTATCTATCCACAACAATATCTGTAAAGCTCTGTTAAAGTTTTACTGTTGAGTGAAATTAAAAACGTCAGTGAAGAACATGGATAGATTTCAGGAATACACAGGGAACAAGCTCTGATGTATCATACAACTCCCTTTACAACCAAACTCTACCAAAATCAAGAGAGGCCCGTAATAGTTTACCAGCAGCATGGGAAGTGGTCTGTAATAATGTTTAGGACTGCAGCAACACAAGGGACCTTAACTTCTGATAACTGCCTATTCAAACTCCACACGGGAAGGCACCAGCAGAAATTCAAACTGACAACCTTTTTTTTCTTACTGTGAGGGAGCTTTTACCATTTAAATGTAACAACGACCACATATCAGGAAGGTGTTGTTGACGAGCTCTGTACGTATTTTTCTTGAGATCTATGTCATGAATGTTGAGGAGGATTGAAACACAGAGCAAGGAAGGGGAAGATTAAGCCATTTCTTCTCACTAGAATGTAAAGTGGATACAAGTGGAGCGTTGATGAGCACACACTGGGAACACTGGGAGTGTTTCATGGAGATATGGGTGTCGCAGAGTCCAGATTCAAGGCAGAAAACACGGACAGAGCTGCAAAAGTCAAAGATGAGGGACTCCGGGGCAAGAGATTAGGTATTACTGGATACTGAACAGCTGGCTGTGAGTTTACATCCATGTTCTCGCCTATATTCTTCTTCTTCTTCTCATTATTATTATTATTTTCTTTCTAGTTTATACTGAAACTATACATTTTCCTTTTGGGAATTATTGTATTATTAATCAGTTCAACGCCAGGAAATATTTCCTGACTGAATAGGACTTTTGTCCAAGTAATAAAGTGATAAACTGGGGACACGTGTGCATTTTTTGCATGTGCAGGAGGTTCCACTAGAAACTGCCTTTGTTTGCCACTTACATAGAGACATGCACAAGCGTACAAGTCAGACAAAAACATGCAGACACACATATTTAAAGCCATATATTTTCATCAGTGGCTATCTGCTATCTGTTACGCAGGATGAGACTGGGCAGCGAGTGCCCACAGCTGCATTAGTATCACCGATCATATCACTGCGCCTCAGACCGTCCCACTATTAATATTCACACAATCTTTTCGGAACAATGGACCTTTCTTGGACTTTTTTTTTTTCCACTGGCCACTAATTGGATGTAATTACTCATCTACAAAACAAATGAGTGTGTTGAGGTTGCCTTGGAGACTAGATCAGGGGACCTAGCAGTGCGAATCGTTTGCAGGGCTTCATTTATACTGATAATTATCTCCCCTGCCCCCCACCCTCTCTCCCTCCTGCCCTCAGTGACCAAAGCTGGCTGTGAGGCGATGGAGAGGGGAGTGACTAGCAGTCATCTGTTACTGACATCATCGGGGTGGCTCTCTGTAAGTGGATAAATGCCCTGTTCTCGTTTCCACTTTGCCAGGTGACTGCCTTTAAGGAGGAATCATAAACCTTGAAAGTACTACTTCTCTTTTTCTCTTTATGTGGAAAATAAAAGTTATCACACTTATGACAAAAAAATAGAGCCTCTCGGGATGGTAATATCCTCTGACACAAAGCAAACTAAGCAACATTAACATTTATAAAGGGACAATATGCGATCCATATGTTTACAAAGACATTCCCCTGAAAACAGCGAGCCAGACCCTGACTGGAATATGACCTGTTGTAATGTAAGACTCTGCAACTGTTCAGGATTTTCAAAAAACTCAAGAAAAAAATCTTATTTAAAATTCTGGTCATCAACAAAATATTGACTTGTCATCTGTCTGAGTCTTTGAATATACATGAACATACCTGTTATTTATACAGTCAACAAATAGTGGAAACAGGGGAATATAAAAATCTATCACCAAAAGTTATTTTCATTTCTGCAAGCAGCCATTACTCACGGAGTCACTCCTCCTTTTCCCCTGCGGCGGAAGCGAGATTCCTCGGTGGCCATCAAACCACATCACTCTACAGAAGATGTCAATAAACCTGACATGCTGCTTCTCAAATTAGCTTTGAATTTTAGAGCTACCATAATTAGCTTTTCCATTTTCACCAATGTCATTTAAAAATAGCGTGAAAGAAACTAACAGCTCTTTTTCTGTCTAGTCTTGCTTTCACTTTCCATTTGAAATAATCTTTTCTGAATGAATGGCTGAGTAATTAACAGCACTAGACACCCTTTTTTCAGAGAGCACAGACATTTCATAAATAATACATATTTAATGTCTTGTCATTTTGTGTTCAGAGAGGCTTGGCTAATGAATTTTAACAGATGATTTCTTCTTGCATTTACTCAGCCATACTTGGGCTTCTGTTTTCTTTACTTTTCATTTTCACGCCTGCTTTTTCCCTTTCTTGCCATTCTTCCCAGTGAAGAACAAACTAAAAAGAGCTATTGATTTGTATTTACCTTGAGCCATTGTTGGGAGATGACTGTGAACAATGTGCAACGTGCAGCACTGTTTAGTAAATCAACTCTCATTAGTTTCTAGCAGGAAAAGCCCTCCCAGACCACACTAAATGATTTTAATGCAGATTTGAACCTGGGAGGGATCTGGTGTTGTTGCGACTGAGAAAGGGCAGTGAGTTATTGACGATCGGCACAGATTATTGTATCGTGAGGGTGCCTAGAGATGACAATCCTGGCCTTTTCTTTGAGCACATTTTTGTTTCAAACATGACCAGTCAAGCTTAAATGGTTTAAAGAAATCTCTGATGCACTTAAGTGAAACTGGCTACTTGTGGTTTCATCCAGGTAACATGGGAGAGGCTATATGTAAGCACTTAAAGACACGTTATACCTGACAGCAATATTTAGATAGATCAAAGTTACAACAATACACCAACACAATGTACTGAAACTGATATCGCAACAACTTTGTTGAACGCATCGCAGCATTGGAGGAAAAACCGCCTCAACAAAAGCCGATTGGAGTTAGTAGTTTGCACATCTTAAGTCCATTTAATGAAATGAGTTTGGAGGTTTGGTTCAGAGATACTTTAAAACACAAAAAGCCTCTGCTGGTCTCAACCATGCTTTGCAAAAAAGATCTCTGACGGTGCACGATCAAGAGCAGTTAGTCTGCTGAATACTGGAAAAGGACAAAAAGTACTTTCAATGTGTTTAGGCATCAGTGAGTCCACGCTTGGACAAGTTGTCCAGGAGTGGAGACACTGGGGACCTGATTTGGGGTTTCTTGAGTTTTTTTTTTTTTTTTAAAGAGCCATCATTGAGGGGGGGGGAAAGGGATTCCCAAGTTGACTAAAACATCCTGCAGGATAATGTCAGGGTGGCTGCCCGCCAGATGAAGCTCAGAATCTGCGTGATGCAGCAGGACAATGACCAGAAAACATCAAAGAAAACCCGCCACAAAGATTCTTTTGGAGCGGTCCAATCAGAGCCCTGACCTTAAACATGTAAAGATGCTGAGAAATGAGCTCGTAAGGGTCGCTCACACCAGACAGTCTGAACTGAGGAATGATCAAAAACGTCTGAACGTCGAGCAGGTCTGATCAGGAGCCACAGAAAACCAATTATGCCAAATAAGATTTGACCAGCTTATCAACTTCAATGCTTCACTAACTTTCTGCAGCAACATTGTGACTATTTAGATGTGTTCAGTGAAAACACGTCTTTGTAAATGTCTGTGTGTTCTCAGATTAAACACATTGTATGTCTGTTATTGTGACTGAGATGAAGATCAGATTACATTTTATGGCAAATTAAGTCAGTTGTTTGTTTTTTGTTAACTCGAGATAGATAGAGTATCAAACAAAATGCATTTCAAAACTAGTTATATTATTGATTGCGATTGGAATGCAGAACATTATATAATCCACTGTGTATTTTTCAATTATTCAAAAGTAATAAAAGGAGTCGGTAAAAATTGGAAAAATATATATATAATAAAATTTATAATGCAAAGGAAATAAAATGAAAACATTTATGAGGAAGGGCTCAACTGTATTTCCTTGACTAATTTCCACACTGAGGATGAAATACGTTACTTAAACTAAGCTTTCAGTGAGTTTCCATTGGAGAGTGTGTTATGTGTGCCACCCCTGGAGGGCAGAGTGGTGACGTCCCTGAAGGCCTTTGCCTGTAACCTCAGAGCATCTGCTCCCCACAGCTGTGAGGGCCACCACTTTGTGGTGGAGGTGCCAAGGGATGCTTTGCCCTTCCTCATGCGTCAAAAATTTCCCTGGGCCTTAGACGAAAAGAAAAAAAAAAAAACTAAGGGAGGCAAGGCTGGCTTGGCATGCCTGTCCATGTTATTTTGCAGCAAAGACATGTAAAGTGCCTCTGGCCTCAGAGATGAGCTGTACAGATTAGCATCTGGGACAAATGGACCTGAGCTCACTAAAAGCCAGACTGATTAAGCTGTGTGCGCATAGCCAGTGCTAGTCTCCTCTAAGGCACAGCTGAAGATCATAGAGTTTATTGGGAGGAAATTGATAATAATCTTAATTTGAAAATGTCTGTCACACGAGTCTCAGTCTTTTCATCAGCGGAGGAAAAAAAAAAGAAATGGAAGAAGTGAGATGAGTAAAAGACAGAACAAAGAAGAGCAGCAACTATCTGAGAGGAAGAATGGGTTTTCAATGATGAGTAAAGACCCATTAAAACCCAGTTCAATTAATGTACCAGTGCCATATCAGAGTACAGGCATACACAGCAAATAAGTAGAGCTGTAATTGCAGCACAATCAGCTTTGTGTACAGTGCAGGTAGATGTGAGAATGACATTTGATCCTCTCAGAAAGCTTTGTAGGACTTGGTAAAGAAACACTCAACCAGAGTAGACTGAAGCTTCCTGGACTGAATTAAACTGCGATTAGTATTCAGTATGAGAGGAAACTACATGCATGACTCGATAAGAAAGCAACTGTTATGGAAGTTTATCTTGCTTCTCAACAATAGAGGTGGAATATACTTGTCTAAATTGCAGCTCGGGCGTTGCTGCATTTCATCTCTGCTGGCTTTGATATTCAGATATTCATCCCTGATGTTATGTGACTCCTCTTTCTGACCTCCAGTGGTACCGTTTTAATGCTCAGCCCAGGTTTGAAACCTCAACAGCAGTTAATAAAACTAAGTATGGACTACCACCTCTCTGCCTTCGGGCAATGCTTAACTCTGTGCAATAGCCAGATCTCACTGATCTGCTTCTCGCCTGAAGCTACAGCCTCTGTAACATCCCCGCAAACATCAGGACTGTCTCATGTTGAGCAACATGCTACCAGGTGGGATCAGGGCAGCAAAATGCCTTTTTTAACCCAGTTTTTGAAAAAAAAAGTACCTAAACAGACAACTTAGATTCAACTCTTATGAAGTAAATGTGTTCCAAGCCATATACGAGTACTACTACTTGTTGTTTTTTTTCCCCAACAGAGAGGATAGGTACTTTTAGCCTTGAAATGGAGCAGAAATGCATAACTAACCCATGTAGTTATTAAATGTATGTTAGAGCAGGGGTTCCCAACCAGTGGGAGTGTGTTCAGAGTCTTAAGAATATGAGTCTGAAAGCTGCCCTCCTGAATGACTCATTGGTGTCTTCCGGCTTGTGGGAGAAAATAGCATATTTGGCATGTTCCAAAAATTATCTGGGATTTTGGCTGAGACCGGTGGACCATCTTTACCCGGGGCTACTTTTGTCTGCTTTGCTGAAACATGTATGTTACTGTCACTCATCGCACCTCGAAGGCGCTCGCTGGGAAACAAGCTCAGAGCTCCCACTGATACAATAACATTAGTGAGCTGCAATGCTTTTATTAAAAGGAAAACAACTGTCTGTATGACATCTAAATACATTTACAGCTGCTGGGAAATAGCTTCAACAATGTGTGTGTACTGAAATGCTAATTATTTTGCATTTAATTTTTGTACTTACCAATTTAGGTGACAACAAACAATAATGACCCTGTGGGTTTATATGTATGTATGTATATATATATATATGTACATATATAAAACATGTGGTGCCCTATAGGAACTGTGGGTGGAGTCCAAGTATAAAGAATTCCCACTTAAAGTCATGCAAAAAGCCTTTTTTTTTTTTTGCATGAACCAAAATTTGAGAATTTAACAAAATAATAAAACCAGCAGAATTGCTATTTCTGAGCTGACATTGGGCTGACTGTGACAAATTAATCCATAAGATTGGAGGGAGATGCAGCAGCATCCCCAGACAATACGCACAATGGAAGGTGAAGCCTAAAGAATCCGTGTCCTCTGTTTGGTTTGTGTCTGCAATGAGACGGGAGCACTCAATGAACAAATGGTAATGGTGGTAGATCAGCGGACGGAGAGGTGGTCTTGCAACCAGAAGATCGTCTCTTTGTTCTCTTGTGTCGAAGGAAAGACATGGAACCCCTACATTGAATCAATAAGCTTATTGGTGTGTGATTGTAGAGAAACTCTACATACTGCATATGGATAACATATGTGCTATATAACAGGATGAGTGATTGAAACAAACACCAAAAAAAAAACCTAAAACTAGGTGAAAAGGTGCTATATTAGTCTGGACAATTAATGAATCTGTGCATCATGTGTGACTAGTAAATTGTCAAAAGCACAAGGTATTAGTTATATCATCAGAATGCAAAACTAAAGCTGTTCTCTTGACATCAGTTAATAAATGGTAACAATAAACAGCGAGTTGATTAGAATTCCTATCAAGCACAGGCTGTTATTTTCATGATATTTTTGCTTTTCACCCTTATCCTGACAAAGCATGCACATTTCTCTAACTGATAGCCTCTTTAAATTCTCTTATGCCTAGTTAAGTACTCTAAAACAGTCCCATGATGTCACTGTTTTTCACTTTAACACCCCTCCACTCAGCCCCTGTTCATGATCATTTACTTGTCTGCCTTCTATACGCAGCTGTCAGAATTAAACTGTACATAATGGCTGCCATCACATCTTTCGCTCTCTGGCTGCTGCTAACCCCAAATCAACATTCCTGCTCCTTAGTAATGTTCATTCCAATTGTTGCGCAAATTGTTTGTTTTGAAAATGCTGAATTAAACAGCCTGATGTGAAAGAAAGAGCATCTGATTGGCTTCCAGTGTTTCCTTCCTTGATTTGAATTACATTCCAAGGAGGAAAAGCGTGTGAATTTGCACACGTGTGTACATGCAGGTACTGTTCACACACCTGTGCATTCATGTTCAAGTGAGTACGTTTCACGTCAGATCAAATGGCACTGAACAGCGGTTGCCTCCCAACTTTATATCTATGGAGCCAGACGAAATCTGGGTAACAATTAAAACACATTTTCTCCAGCAAGCTTCTAATGGTATGCCTGATTAGGAAAGACACTCTTCCCTAAAGCTGGGAGGCTGTGTGTTCAGTCATGGGAAGCCATTATTGACAGTTATTGAATGATCTACAGTTGTAAAGGAGGAAAAAGCAGGATGTCTAAATGAAGCCGACAAGTTGATCAATGCTGCTTAAGACTGACAGAAACTAGCATCCTGTTTTTGGTGCACATCTTGTCACAGGTTTTCGAACGTGTATCATGAATAGGATGTATGCTGTCAGTATTCTTTATGTCAGTGTAAAACTTGATGTCTGCACTCTTAAACGTCTGTGTTACCTGATAGAGCAACGAGATATAGCTCGTATTTTTTGGACCAGTGACATCACAATGATGAGGTTTCTGAGCTTCTCTGGCTGTTACAATAATCAGGACAAGCTTGACAGGAAAGTGTAGATGAGTGGCAGAAAAATAAGTAAACCGGTTGTCTTAAGTGTGTGCATCTGCACTTTTGTTCTCTGCCACTCCTACTGTTTTAGATTGTTTTAGATTAGAGATCAACTCTATATGGTGCACCCTGACATTTGGCTCGTACTTGGTTAGTTTGTCAACAGGAGGCAAATGGGGCATATTTCAAATGAGAAACGGAAAAAAAAAATTGAACTGGCAAAGAGTATTCATTCTGGCAATCAAATACTTAGTGGAGATAACTTTTTGCAGAAAATCTGATTAAAGGAGATAAAAAAAGTGCAAACTCCCTGAATTACTGCGCATCTAAATGGCCTCATATGTGTAAAATTGTGTTGTTGTTTTTTTTAAGTCAATATCCCTTTAAAAAGTCAAATATGGATGTTTTAGAAAGCATTGCTCCATTTTATTGAGGGTTTTCTTGACAAACTACTTTCAAAAAAAAAAAGTAAATACAGCTATTAATGAGCTAAACTCATTTTACAGTTTGCACATAATCAAGCTAATATTCATGGAGGGGGAAGCAAATGTTTTGGTAAAAGAGTGACTCTCTTGTGCCACCAGAATGCCCTTGAATTGTAGATTAGTCCTTTCGGAAAGTTTCAACAGGGTGTCTAGGTACGTGTCTAAACTAAAAATGTTGCCACGCGTTTTGGGGGCTCAGAGGTCTATGTCTATGGGGAGAAGCAGAGCAGGAGAAGTTGAAGAGAGCAGCAGCCACACAGAACATGGACAGAGCGTTTACCTGGCCCTGTGCTCTGTGGGTACGCCAAGTAGCCGCCTCTTCCACGGGCCCCCCTACCTGAGCCACGCGCTGCTGCTACCGCCGCTGCCGCCACCGGTCCATATGCTGTCGCTGGGAAGCCTGCAGGCACATACACACAGACACACACACATCACTTCCTGCACATGGATGAGCACGTCCCAGAGCTACAGGAGAATGTTGATGCCGGCACCGAGCTGCGGGATGAAGCTACAGCTGTCAGAGCCAAGGGCTCGTGTCAGAGCGACATCTATCAGCAGACACCTACAGAGCCCACTGTGACATTCAATACCCTGGTGTATGTGTTACACCAGCAAAGTTTTTGATGGATCACCTATTCTGGTGGGGCTGTTGCGCTCCCTCATCCCGGGATGAGGACTCATCAGTGGATGAGAAAATATGCAATTTCAAAATTCAAACCAAATTTTGGTGAGTTCTACTGAAAAGTTGCGAAATTCTGCAACATAGGTGCAACATTGTGAGCTAGCTAACCTGAGTGCCTGTTTATGTTACTGAAAGAGTTTGAGTCTGGGGTTGTTTATGTCACATGCTTCAGATAAAAGATTATAGCCACTTCGAAGCTACATAGACATTGGCATAATAGCTCTGCCTCTGGGGACCATCCCTGCATTTTGTAGAGTGCTTCCAATTACTGTGATTTTAAAAGGAAGCCACATAATCCACTGTAATGCATTTCACCATTTTCATTGGGCTATTCAGGTGGAAGATATAGTCTATAAGAAAAACATCTCCCACAATCAGATGGAGGCATCTGTTGGATGATTTTTCACTCAGGAGAGATTTCCATCTGTGAGCTTATGTGAAGACTGAACAAGTCTCCTGTGTTTGCCTTTTCTTATGTAAACATTTGTACCACTCCAAAGCTGTGATCACTGAGGCATAAAGATTCAAAAATATGTCTATATAAGAGCTCGTAAATCAGTCTAAATGTTCAGTTTATGATACACTAATGAAATTGAAGGCATTAACTTCATGCAAATATAAACCCACATTTTAATGGTCTGATAATTCCAACAAATATCAGCTTAAAAATCAGAGTGTAATTAAGGCGAAGCGGTATCTGTGAATTGTAATTACATTGTTGGCCTTAATGAACACAGCAGCTAGAGGTGGCTGAGAGAGGCTAGTCCATGCCCAAGGCTCGTGCTCTTCTCTCTGCACAGGAATGGCATGTCATTAGTAGTGGTGATGAGATTCCTCACTCTGGGCTCAACGCTGTCTACGCCTAATCAGCCTCCTAAAATTATCTCCACAGGAAATGCTTTCCTCACTAGCAAAAAAAAAAAGAAAAAGAAAAAAAATCTAAAATTTCCCTTTACCGGTGGTTTTCTAGATTTTTTTATTATCATCTCTGAGATGAAATTGTGTGCATGGGTGTTTTGATTGGACTGTAGTTTAGACATTACAAAATGGCACAGGACACCTTAGTGGATTATTTTTTTTGAATGCTGTGGAGGTGAGAGGAACACCAGCAGGTGACCTATTTTCCGCAGCTCCCTTGTTCTGCTTTTGCACGAAGAAAAGAAGCTCACACAAAAGACCGATGAGACGGGAGGGGGGGGGGCAGGAGGAGAGGAAGGAGGGTGACAGGGCAGGGTCAGACGAGCCGCAGTCAAAGAGAAAAACACATAGCTTTTCATCAGCCAGCTGAGAGGGAGGTAATTCACAACTCTGTCGGCACAATATGGCCATGAAAGTGCGTGTTGGGTTTGAGGTGCCATCATGCTGCGACTGGCAGGAAGGTGAAGAAGAGAAAGAAATGCCACTTTTCTCCCCCCCAACTACCTAACAGCTCAGGAGAGAATATGAGACTGTGGTAGCTCAGCGCTAGGATAAAAACACACACACACACACATACATATAGAAAAGTCAAGAAAAAAGCAACTTAAATCAAGCACAATTGTCCTGCTGCACCCAAATCCACAATATTGACAGATTCCAACAGCTCAGATGACATTCTCTTTTCACACACTCACACAAAGAAAAGAAAAACAAATCAACTCCATTATCGTGCTAATGATGGCCCTTGCATTTCCACTATAGTGCTCCCAAGGTTGCTTTAGGGGACAGCGTTTCATGCAGCTCTTTCCATGCCCTCCTTCACCCTGTCTCTTTTCCTAAGTGCTGAATTTGTCTTCCCCTCACTGCCATTGTCATGACACCCCCAATAGACCTACTGGCTTGGAAGTTAGTTGCGGGCAAAGTTGTGGTGAGAGATTAACTTTGCAGGATTAGGTGGGTTAATTAATAGATGGCTTCTGCACATTGTTTTGTGCTCACGCTGTAAGAAGCCACCCAAGAGAAGCGCTGCAGCATTAAATCAATTTCATGGCCCTTTTATTACTGAGGAGATAAAGCCAATATTTAGCTTTCAATTCTTCACAATTATTGGGCCCCTGCTTTGCCATGAGTGGCTGCACTTGGCTGGGGACAAGGACACATCTGTTTATGAGCTTTGGAGGCCTGGGGGCCTTGGTGTCCGGACTCTGGGGAACTGTCCTCAGCTTTCCCTCTTCAAGCCTGTAGCACAGAAATTCAGCTTACCACAGGAGTGTACACAAAAAGGAAGAAAGATTAGGCCTCGAAGAAGGATGAGGACTCTCAAATGTTTCGAAGACAGCGCCTTACCGAGCAAATGAAATACGTTAATGTCAACAGAAACGCTAACAGTGCATAGATTATTCTGCTCACCACCCGATTTCTCTATGTAGTAGCTCTAACTTCCACATTTGTATGGCATGTGTGAGCATTCTTTCCTCACTGAAAGTAAACTCTCAGTTACCTGAACAACAGAGTGGCACGTCAAAGCATGCAAGACCTTATTCCATGACTGTATATAAGGCCCTTTATGTCTTCATAGCGGTATTTTTCTTAGGTGCATTCCAGCTCTTTCTCCACCTGTGCCTGTATTTCATGAGTCTCTGTGAACTTGACTGTACTGGAGTAGAAGGAGAGAAACAGTTGGGGCAGAGTCACTAGTGATCAAACAGCACAGTGCAATTTTTGTGTCAAGGCTTCCTGGGATTTTTGCTTGTGCCAGACTAGGTCAAAAGCTTTGTTTTCTCCATTACAAAGCTGTCAAAGCACTTTAAGAGCAAAATGATATTCAGCGAAGTAGAGGAAACGAGGTGCTGTGCTGGTCAACACCCCCCCCCCCTCATCATAGCTGATAGACTTTCTAATATCACTATGTTTTCACGCTTACTCTGCAGCTCTATTGCATGCTTTTGACAACAAAATTACCAAATGCCAGCTGAAGCATACATGTTCTCGATTATTTTGTTAACTTGTGCAAATAAGCCCTCAAAACTCCAGACGTAAGTGCACCTCTGACTTTCCTCCCAGTGCAAGATTTCAGAAACTACTCTGGATGGAGGATCTTTTCTGGCAAACTGCCTTTTTAGCCACGGAGTCGCTCACTGATTCTATTACTCAGAAAACGTCAAGTTGAAAAGTTGTTGCATTATGCATCAATAAGGTCCTATTTATGTCCTAGTAGTCTGACAACAGCTTGACTGATGTTAATGTAATCTGTACTGTTCTTTGGCCCCAAACTGCCAGCAGCGGCTCCCCTGTCATTGACAAAGGAGCTCCATCAGTCACAGAGCACTCCCCTCATTTCTGCTGCAAGAAGACTGTCAACTGTCTAATGCACAGGAGGAGCCAAGGGAAAGTAGATATGTCTCTGGAGGCCATATGGATCAACTATTTCCTAATACATACACACACACACACACACACACACATATATATAGATATATGTATGACACTGAAAATTAACAGGGTCTAGAGCTCGACTAAAGCTTATTGTCTAGTAGAAATTGCTGCACAGTATTTAAAAAAAATTCTGTACCAAGACTTAACTAGAGGTATATAAAGAAAAAATATGAATAAATAACAGAATTACAGTCCCACACATGGTCACTGTGTTTGGTATTGGGGTGATGTTAACGAAGGTCGACTTGCTGACGAGAAGGCCTTTCAAGCAAGGCCTCTAAACGAAGCAGTTTGGTTTTTGGAAAGAGGCTGCTGAACAAGCCTGTCAGCCTGCAGCTGCACTCGATTTTGGGGGCAAGATGGAAGGAGTGAGACAGATGAACAGCAAAGAGCAGTGATGAGTGAGACAGATGAACAAAGGACGACAGCAGAGCAGAAAGGGTGGATGACAGAGGACAAGTGAGGAAAGAAACAATATGATGAGAAATATCAGCGGTGACACCGGTAGCCCTTATAATTTTTTATTTTATTTTAGAACAGTAATGCCCATAATGTTAAGAAATATTACAAATACGAATATTACAACACAGCTCCAATTTAAGTGTAAGTAATAGTGAAGAATTGAGAAGCTCTCCCGCTGCACAGACAGAATTTAAAAATGAAAAAACTGAAACATATGTTTGTTCATAGTGCATGTAAAAAAATGTGGGTGAAATAAAAGATATTACAAAAGAGCCATTTTTTTTTTTTTTTCAGGTGCTGTGTGACACTGAGCAGGACAAGCCAGCGGAAATAAGTCTGTTGATAAGTCAGTGGAGGCAGTGAAGCACACTGCCGTCCTCTCACAGGATGAGGGAGGGATTCTGTCAGAGACATAAAACTGACTCCACTTCACATTTCGCTTCATCAATAACCTTTGATAAGATACATACGAACACATAAAGACAAATGAACCAAATAAAAGAAAGAAAATATTTATCAAAGTTACAAAAGAGACAGCCAGCTAGCAAGACATCTTTTCATCTCCAGACTGACAACTGTCCTATTGTTGTCATCCTTCAGAGCTACTTTGTTGTTGTTGAAAGCATCTCTGGGTTGTTGTTATCAAAGGCATAAATCACAGAGCTGGAGAGAGCCAGGTGGCTTTCATATGAACTGCTGCACACATACTCATTTCTCACCTCTCCTCTGATCAGCAAAGACCTACAGTACACACTTAGACTTCCTTGCACATAAAATACAGAGACTGCTGCCTGGATATGAGCCAGAGAGAGAGAAAGAGTATTTACATGCACGCCCATAATTCAATTATAACCACACTAATGCAATACGCATATTATTGCAACTCTCATGTAAACACCTTAACCAGGTTATCTTACTCACATTAAGGTCCCTAATCAGAATAAGCATAACTTGATTAACAGAGCTCCGTTGCTTGTCAATCATTCAAATTAATCTTTCTGTGTGTATGTCTTGTGCTTTTCAGTGTTTGGATTCTGTGCACGAGCCGCAAAGGTCACAGAGAGAACAGGATGCCAATAGATACAGTACGTTTAAAACTACGAAGGACTGATATGATGGAAAAATGGCAAAAAGTGAACAGCTTAAAAAGCTCTTAAAAGAAGAAGACAGTTTAAACTCATATATACAGATGATTAAGTTCTCTGTTGTAAAGGCTTGTATTGCAGCATGTCATTCAGTAAATCAAATCCCACTACTTCTAAAGTGCTCCATGCAGCAGTAGAGTTTTATGCTTTCAAAGCAGGTCCTTTGATAAGATTTTGGTCCACCGCAGATGCAATTCAATATGACATGTCAGTATCATCAACAGCCGTTTCTGAAAGACAGTAAATGGAAGTGAATATAACAACTATCTCACCAAGAAGTAGCATGAAAACAAAAGATAAGCTCATGACCACACGAGATTATTACATATCTTCATAAAAATAATCCAGCATGGTTAGACGGTGTTTCTTTTTTTAATTAATAAATATGGTTTCTTAATAAAAATGGATAGCTGAGTTTTTTTCTTTAAATATAAGGTGCATTTGTACCAAGACCGCACAAAGAAATTGTCAATTTTCTTTCTCAATTATACAATGATTTGATGGAAACGTGTCCATAACATGTCAATTTCACCTTATCACCAAAAAAGAAAAACTGCTATTAGCGCAGGTAAATGTGAAATTAGATTGTTATTCCCTTTACCGCTGATTTTTATTGTTCCAGACTAGGTGTATTTATGGTGTATTTAAACTCTTTAAATCAGTGAAGTTAGTTTTCACCATATTAGTGGTGATGTTTTCAGTTTTCTCCAATGCATGTTTTTACGTGTTGGTGCGACGCAAGAATGTCTTTGCACTGCTCAGAGGGCACATGTGCAGTCACTTTGCAACCTGTATTCAGCTTAGGAAACATTTAATTTCTACACAGTGCTTGGTGACAACACGTCCATGAGTCCAGCGGCAGGTAACCCTACAGACAACGGAGACGGCGGAGCAGAAAGCCGATTTTGGTGATGTCCCACTTACCTGAGCTGTACAATATGAGCATGAAGGCAAATTAAGGAGGAAAGCTTTGGTGTAGAAGGAAATCTCCAACAACTTAACAGATTTTGGCTTATTTAATTTTTTTTTCGTTTCTCCTGCACAAAAATGTTCTGCTCACTCCAAATTGTAATCCTCAGCAGGCGGTCAAAGTGCTCCCAAAGGAAGAAGAAGTAGGTTACACCTGACAATGGTCAGTGCACAGCTGGATTTCCTGGATGATCCTAAAAACCTAAACTAATGTCAGTATTTGAGGACCTCAAGGACCCACAGGCTTGTCTTTGTTGCTGCAGCTTGTCAACTTGTCCTCATCAGTACATCTAAAGCAAGAACCTTTTGCTGTAGAAAGATAAAAAATAGTACATCCAAGTCTGCAGCTCTAGAGACTAGCTAATATCTGATAGCGACTTCTTGGAAAGCTTTTTGGCCACCTAGGATGCCTTCTTCTCTGGTGCTAAGCTCAAATTGCCTCCTATGTGAATGGTCCTTCACATCAAACGGAGGTGTCCTGTCCTGATAAGTCTGGGAACAGACACGTCTCAACAAGAAACTGCTGTCACTATTTAATGTAGTAAAGTGTGACATAATCAGCACAACGTGGTTTAAAAACTACAATGAATCAGTGACAAAACAGCAGCTGTACACTGTTGAATCCACTCAAACTTCCAGCTTTAACAAGGTCATGGTTCCCATTTTGGAGACACCGATCATGGTGAACCATGTTTAGCTCATCGTTATTCTGAACTCGTAGTGGGTTGATTATAAGTAATTTAAAGCAGCACAAAGGAACTTTAGTCCTTTTTAGCTCTATGGGTCCCCCTACAGGTGAAACTGAAACTGATATTCTAACAATGAAAGAAAGTCTTCAACCAACTCCCCATCTGCATCCCACTTCTCACACCAGACCATGATTTACATCACAATTTTAACATACTATAGAATTATACCATTTTATAATAACATTCTCATCAACACAGATATTTACTGAATCAACTGAAACTGTGATTGACAGACTTAATCACAGAAATGTGATGTAAAGCACAAAAACTTAGATATGATCTTAGTGCATCAATATGAGTATGCTTATACATTCTGGGTATGTCTTTGTACTTAAGTTTAGACCTTTTAAAAATAAATAAATTAAAACTCAACAAAAAAAATCAAAATTAGTGATAATGGCATCTGTTAGCAACCAAGCTATTAGCTATCCATTGCTATTAGGGCCTCATGGCTTTTTGATTGTAGTGAGCAAAAACTCACAGGAGTGCAGCCAGCTGAAAGCACAGCAGAGCTGCAATAATATCCGACACCATGAAACCATGAAGCCTGGAAAGAGATATATCTGGTTTCAACTAAGCAAGCTTTCAGAAGAACACGGAACAAAAATCCAGTCCCTTTTTTTTAACACCGTCTCATCGTCTTTGCCACTAGCTGCAGAAGGGTATGAATGAATGCAGTGTAACGCTGAGTTCTGAATTCAGTGCCCATTAAAATAATTATTTTGGTGTGCTTGGGAGATTTAGCTACTCAATAATAAACATGTAATGTGTTTCCTGTGGGGTAATTTTGTGACCTGAGGTTCAAAGGTGAGGTGGGGTTGAACTGCAGAACAGTATTGCTGGATCTGGGGCGTGACTTGCTTAAGGACACTTCAGTGGGGTGGATTCTTGCTGACAAGGGGGCTCAAGCTAAAGTCCTTGAGGTAAAGAGCAATCTCCATATTCACTATGTTGTCTGTCAAAACTGGTTTGGTGGATCGAACACTATGTTGCCAGTTCCCCTACCATCTTATGAATATTACCATGTCTTTATCACTCATGAATAAATCCATAATTAGAAGTTTAAAAAAAAAAAAGCTGTGTACTTTGTGATTGTTATGTTGTGATGTGGTGTTGTGAGCTCAGTGAGGAAAGGCTCTGTGTCTTTTGCTTTAGTTCTCAGTGGCAAGAGCGGCGTTTCTTTGTAGCTGAAGTGTGTGGCAGCATAGCATCAAAGAGGACAAACTGGCTCTTTATTGAAGTGCAGCCACATTTTCGACCTCTTCTTTGTACTCCTTCCAATGCACTTCAGTAAAAAGGAAACTGCTCCTGCACTGAAGAACTGATATAAACACACTGTGCTTCTACACAAGCCTCAAAATAACCCTCTGACAAATGCAATAGTTAAAGAGTGAGAAGACAAGAGTGAAACAAGGGGGAGAAAAAAGGAAATCTGAGAGCACAGATTAGACATAGAACATTTAATTCTACTTGGTTGTCAAAACTGTGATGCTTGCTTGAGGATGGGACTGGACCTTGGTTCACTACCTTAACACAGAGGCAGTTTATGATCGTGACAAATATAGAAACAGAGACAGTGAGGACACAGATGTCTGACCTTGCAGTGGTGCTTATGTAATGGTCTGCTTCAGTGCATTTAACTACAGCGCTGCCTTCCAACCTGGGATCAGGGAAAGTAACACATCTCTGCAGTCCAATCTCCTCTGACATCAGTTCTGACACTCCAAGAGTATGAAATGCTCCTGTGAGCTCCGAGTGAATTAGCTGTTATGGCCCTGCCCGTGTGGTCCCCATGGAACCAATCATACTAATTAAAATAGACTAATTAAGCCTCCTCTCATTAGAGTTCAAGTAAACAGCCTTAATTTTTTTAATGCATTTTAATATGTATCCTCCAGTTTGGGGGTGCCAGCGGATGGGACAGATGAATGTTGAAGGTGGGGTTTTCTCAAATGGAAGTATCATTTTTACCATTCAAGCTAAATATGTGCCAGTAGGTCTGCAGCAATCAAGTGTGTGCTTCCAAAAACACACTGAACTTTCTCAATCTGCGTGGATGTTTAATTGATGCTGAAAGTAACATTTAAAAACGCGAACATTCGTAATACCGCTCTGTTGAGACCACTTACAAGAAGAAGCAGTGTTGTAGACACTATTTCATGAACGTACTTCACTCTGTTTTAGCCAGCTCCATGCACTGTTACACAATCTAACACTGTTCCAGATACCAGGGGCATGTAGGGTAAAATTTAGCATGACCTAAAAATAGCACCACAGCACTGGCTTCCTCTCCATTACTGGAGCTACCAACACTGCTTCTGCAACAATGGAAGGAAGCAGAGAGCTATATGGTATGATTAAAAGTATATGTGCATGTATGCATGAGTCAGTTCTCTAGGAGGAGAGTGGAGTTGGACAACAAGAGAGCTATTAGCACAGTCAGCAGGAGGGGAAGATGGAAGGATAGAGGGAAAGTAGGAGGAAGAAGTGTGGAGTCCTTGCAAGAAACCAACTTACTGAGCTCCGAGCTCTAAAACAGTGGGTGGCATCAAAACAACATGCAGCAGACATCGAGCATGGTCTCACAGCCACACATACTGTCCTCTTGTGCTGCTCTGTCTGTGCTACTTTTCTGTTCTCTTGCTGGTGTCCTGCATTGTCCGAAGGTGGCAGCCACGTACGAGGCACCACGGTTCAAATTTCATTTCTAGACTGGCGGCTCAGCAGCTGAGACATAATGAGCTTTAGCGTTGCCGCTCTGCCTCTTACAGCAGCTCATCTTCCCCGCCACAGGAGCCTCGACTGCGGGTCTCCATGGCCACAGTCTGCCTGCCTCAGTGTGTGAGGATGCGTTTGCTGTCCTAGGGTGAGTTAAAACATGGGTAAATGAGGTGAGCTTTCTCTTCCACCTGAGTATTGCCTGTGTAAGAGAGCAGTTGCTAGTTTTTCAAAGGACAAAAGATGCACGTGCATGTGGCCTGTGATCTTCCTGCATTTCAACATGTGGTAGAAAAGATGAATACACATATAGTGTTTTATAATCAGCATATAATTTTTTTTTCTGGGAGCCATTTTACGATCATCTGCAGCTTGCTGTGCAACCCTCTTGCATGGAATTAAACTTAATGAGAACCTAGAAAGTGTCAGGTCTTTACTTTCAGTCTTGTTTCAAGAAATCATCATAGAGACATGGATAGATATAAAGAATGTATATGTTTTCACATGATTTTGGCGATCGCGTGACAGAGTGGATGGTTATGAAAACAAACCTGGGAGATTGCCTCTGCAGCCTTACCCCACATAGGTTTTAAGGGACGACAGGGCCAGACTCGCCTCTGTTTACTGGGGAGGGGCACCGCCGATGTCCTGCTGACAAGAAACCCTGGTGACTTACTCTAGGTGAGACTCAAATTCTAAATTTCTTGAACGCCCAAATGGTAAAATATGTTTTTAGATGTTAAATTAAACCAACAAAAAATGCATTTGACAATGTTGTCTCGAAATATGGGCTCATTTTAAAGGGTATTGAGTAAAATCTAGACCAAAAATAGGAAAGTAATAACAGTAACTACATATGGTTTTGATGAAGAGACTGTTTCAAGGTCTCTGATAAAAGATAGAATTTCATAAATCTTAGACTGGTGGGACCAGTTGTATTGTTGAAGACGGGTCCTGCTCAGTGTGGTTTGACTCCAAATTGTGTACTGGTCAGATCAGTGAGGCTTTTAAACAAAGGTTGCATCTTAGAAAAGGAACGTCGGTGACGATCGGCAGATATATAACGGAGCGGAGCTCTGTAAGGGTGAAATAATTTGGTAATGTGTAAACTCAACTATTACAACTCAAATTAACTATGTTTTCTAACTTGGTGGATAAAAAAATGCTTCATTAATGAAGGATTTTATAATATAATATTATATATAATATTGTATCTAAAAAACCTAAAACCGAAACGTTATTAAATGATATTTTGAGAAATTAGCATAAGGGTAAATAAGTGAAGAAAGACTTCAAAAGATAAGGTAAAAATAAAGCAAAACAAATTCAAACAAGGCACAGTGAGTTATTTGAGAAAATCAGTTGTGGGAGAGAAGGAGGGACAGAGGACATTTCTGATTTCTGCTGTCCACTGTGAAACAGTATAACCCACCAGAGCTTGTATAAAGGTGCAAACTTGATTTTGGATTACATACATGACAATTCAATTTCTTTTTTTTTTTTTTTTAAGGGAAATTAACCTAGAAATCTTGATGTAAGGCTAGTAAATTTGATTTTGCTCAGCAGGTAGATCTAGCTACCCAACACTGAAGCTCATTAATTATACCCAAAAGTCTTGGAGAGCCAATCAGATCAGTGTATCCTAGTAGAGCATCTGTGAGACGAGTATCTTTGAGCACAGGGAAACTAGAGGTACACTACATATGAGGGTATATTTGGACATCTTTACTCATCTGCACACAGCTTTATTTGGATGAAAAAGTATGTACCAGATTGTACCAGATCATCCATGTGTGTCTGTTGTCTGTTTCATGGTGGTAGAAAAAAAAAAAAAAAGATTTCTCTGTCAGTAATCACTTCGTCTACACATACAAGTTCAACTACAGTGATGAAACTACTGGTTGAATAAATCTGATAGTGTCTACCTCTATAACAGCAAAGCACATGTTCATAAAACAGACTGGTTAATGATCTAGGGGCAGTGTGGGTTTATGACTGCTCACAGAAGTAGATAGGGCATGACATACTGTGCCATCCACTGACGTCACAGTTTAAACTGACTGATGAAGTCATGGCCTGGGGTGTGTGTGTGTGTGTGTGAGTGTGTGTGCGTGTTGTGTAAGTATGTGTGCAGGCAGTATTGCTGTGGAGACAGTGAGTCAGAGAAGCAGACAGGAGAGCAGAGGGAGGCCTCCCGGTTGTGTCTCCACCTCCTTTGCCCTCACATGCAGTCTTACAGAGACTTTGATTGTGTCAATTTATCCAAATGTATGAGAGGAAGAACCATTGTGCATGGTCGTTCAAGCGTGTGAGATCACAGTGTTCATCATCAGACACTATTTTAAGGCCTGCCCCTCATGGAGTGGCCCAGTCTCTGCAGACCCATTGGGCTAATAATCAGCCTTGGCAATTAAAGACAATCTGTGAGTCAGTGTGGCATCAGGAGGGCCATCTGCTTCTAGCCCTGTTGCACTCTCTCTGGCCTGTGGGACCACTTGCTGGGGTCACAACTCACCCAGCTTGCAGAGAAATCGTCACAAAATCTTGGGAACAATCTGCTGTGCAACTCAAGATCAATAGACACCTGTCCCACTCATGGAATGTTGAGTGAGCCAACATCTCATGAGTGCCATAAAGACACAGACAGTGGGATCTGTCTTATGGATGTTACACACACCCTTGACACAGGAAAGCATCAGGATCAGCCTCAGGTCAGTGGTTCTTTCCACCTGCTCCCTTACTGTAGCCAAGATGTGTACTGAATGGAAAATAAAAGATGTCTGAATACTCACAGGGTTTTACATCTGCTGGAAATGACAAGGCATTAATGTCCACACAGAAAGTAATTAACTCCAGCCAACACAAGGGGTGTTTGAATATGCAGAAAGTTTCCATAACATCTTCACTACTTTAATTACTCCAACACTGAAGTTCAAAACTGATTAAAAAAAAGGCTATTTTTCCTTTTTTAAAGTCAGGTTTAAGGGACCTTCTCTCAGGAAAAACAAAGATAATAGAACGAGACAAAAAACATCAAGCACACAGCAACCAAATCAGCTCAAAATCCACCAAGATCCCATTGATACACAGGATACAACTGTATCACAAAAAGCCACCTTCACTCCTAAGCTTCCAAATATGCTTCAAAGGTTCACAGCTCTGTACTAGCATACCATCAATCTCAATATATTTCTCCTATCTCCTAGCAGCAGACAGTTGCTAAACTATAGGAGGCTAGCTGGTATTTCAGGCCAATGCCCGATTGTGACCTCTAGAGCTTTTATTATATGCTTGGTTGGCTCTGCTCCACTTTATAGGTGCTTTCACCCCTCAGAAGAAGCCACTATCATCTCAATTGCACAGGTCAGCATATCTCCTTCCCTGTGTTCCACCTGCTGAGGGGCCAGCTGCTACTTGTAGCTTTGTATTCTTCTCCTACAGGGAAAGTAAGGTCAAGAGGTTAGCAGCTTCCTTATCACTATTATTTACAGCTGTGTAGAGCGCATTTGTGTCTCCATGGTCACACACAGACCTTATTTCCTTTTTTTCTTTCTTCAGAAAGACTTTACTTTATTTGTTTCCTAAAATATACTTTTGAATCCAATGAAAAAAATAAAAAGACACTTTCTATTCCACATATGGGGCAGTCTCAAAGCCAACCAGGGCACCAGCAAGATTCTCAAATTCAGTTTCAACGACTCAGTGGAAACCAGAGCCACCTACTGGGATGAGTTCTGTTTACCTTCACGGAGAAAAAGGAATCAACTCAAAGCAGTTTTAAGGCTTTTGAAATGCTGTTTTCTGTCAGTCTGGTAAGATGGGGTGTGCTGTTCTGTCTCAGGCGTGGTCCATTGATAGAGAATGAGATACTAAACGCAGAGAGATGGAGGTGCAATAAAAGTCATCATGTCTGTGACGGAATGAGGTCTTACAAGAATGACTAAAAATGAGATACTTTATGGGAAAAAGGCAAGAAAAGCAGTTGGAAAAGCAAACCACAAAATTCAAACAACATACACACACAGCTATTAGTATGAAGTGTTATGTGAATATTTTCTTGGATAGTTCATCTCTTGAATGTTAAGGTAACTTGCAACCCAGAATTACACACTACACTATCCACATTGCACCTTTGCTGCTCCACTGCTGCCCTTTCCTCTGCTTAATTACCCTTACGTCTGTTCTTGTGCTACTTAAGAGGCTGACCTGCTGGATCTGAATTGCTGTTTGTCCGTCAAGACATCTAAAATAGCTGGATGACTTAGTGTTTTGTCTTTCACTCACTCAGCCTGTGCTTGTCCCCTGATGGGACCCCACTAACATCTTCATCCCTGGTTTTTCTGCGTAGCATAATGACCTCCTAGTAGCAGCCCTAATGGAGCCATAATGGTCATTTATGCCACGGGAGGCACAGAGGGCACGGATGCGGAGGCAGCAAGTCGCACAGGAAGACGGCAGAGTGGATGGAAGCTCCCAGTAAAGTCTTTTCCTTCCATGCTCAGCTTCTGAATCTCAGTCTTTTGCATGAATACAACATTTATGTGTGTGCACACTCAATTGTGCCCTCATGTGCACGGAATGAAAGGAACTGATACAAGACTGGTTAACAATGGGATGTACAATATGAATATATGAGGGGTGTATCCCTGCTTTTCATGCTCACTTCTACAGCTTATTCATATGCATAATGCACATATACACACACACCACATAAATGTTGTATTCA
>JBAMYA010000006.1:8581809-8614156 GCA_037176975.1 Arrhamphus sclerolepis
CACACACACATACATATATACACACATATATATATATATATATATACATATGTAGATACAGATATGTGTGTGTGTGTGTGTGTATAGACACAAACACATTGCAAATTACATTTTTACAGTGTTTCCAGTGTTTGGTATTCCTCCTCTTCTGTCACATAATGTTGTGGTCAAGTATAAAACTAGCATATGCCTGATCTGCAGGTGGTCACAGCTGGACCCCCTGTCTTACCATTTCTGAATCTATTTCACAAAGATATTACAGAGATGTGAGCTGCTGTCAGATATTTCCCGTCCCCTCTTATCAGTGGAAGGAATGATGTCTGGTATGGCAAACAAAATAAGTGTAAGGTCCCTAAATAAAGCATGAAATTGACAGGATGCCTGTCTAAGTGAAGAACCACAGGCCCTCATGCAGCACACAGGTACAGCTGCTCACCTCCAGACTGCACGCCTCCTATTTGGACTTCCATTAAAGTGCCCGGCACTCTGAGTCAATACTTTTAATGCAGAAAATGACTTTATTTTCCATTATAAGGACCACATTTAAAAATCTGCCTACACAAAGAGCTGCTTATTTTTTCCGCCTCTGCACAGATGAATTTGCATAGATTGGGCCACTGAAGACGAAGAGCTTCTCCCATTTCAGACGTTTGGTCATGGTAGTGTTCAAGTGTGAGATAAAAAAAAAGGAGTAAGCAATTTACTTCTCTATATGTCAGCTTTCAAAAACCTTGTTGAGAAATCCAGACACGTAAGCATCCTTATAACCCTGGAGATTATTTGGTGACTGACTGTGTATATTGTTGAAGATTTACGCATGTGGCTTCAAGTGTGCTTCTACACGTGTGTCTGATGTGTTTGTTGCTTGAGAGAGCAAAGCTGAAATCAGGTGCAACACATATTTTTAGAAAGCCTTTGACTCACCAGGGAACTGGTAGCTGTAGCTGGGTGCGAATCCAGTGTATCCACGGCCATATGTTGCAACAATATTAGGATAACCTTTGATGAAGAGAGAAGATTGAACAGGTTTGAGAAGAAAACCAAAAGCAATGCATCAATCATGAAAAGAAATGTGACTCTAAAAGAAACATTGTTAGATAACGTCCACATTTATAGGAAACCAGATCTTGAAATTTTGGTAGTTGAAGCTTTAATTGCAGTTCTCAGCTCTCACTGTCGACAAGACACCGAGATCCACTTCAAATGAAGACTAAGTATCACATTTTGGAATAAAACTTTCATATAAAATGTCTGGAGTTGCCTTTCTTGTTTGAAAAACTGCAATGTGCATCAACACCTCATAATAATAATGGCAGATTGTCAACTAAATAAACATTCCCCATGAGCAGAGTTTAACAGCAAGCACTAGCTCCAATCGATGGCTGACTTTCACAGTAGCATTAACCTCTAATCTTGTTCGTGCCACTTTTGTTGCTTCTCCTAAAGGACTTTGCTTCAGCATTGCTGTCACAGATCAAAGAGATTCATTTAGTCAGTAAAATGTTTTTATAACTTAGACGAATTACGGTCGCAGCTATAAAACGAGAGCCCACATTGTAAGAGAACGCTCTTTTGAGAGCGGATGAGAGATTAAAGTCCGAGCATTACGTAGCAATCGATCAACTTGTTTCAGCTTAGCGCATTTATGGCGGCTCAAAAGGAGCCTCGGAGATGTTAATCAACAGGATTTTGTGGGTTTTCATATTTTTACTGTCTCATATTCGTGTATATTTGGGTAATGACTTCACAGGTGATGTCAGCTTGGAAAGCATCCCACAGCTCTTTGTTTCCAAACATCTATTCTTTTATTAACCACACCTTGCCAGGAGATTTTATACTGTCATGTTAGAGTATTTTATTGCAGGTTGCTAGAAATATCCTGTTTATGCTCTCTGAATCTTCACTGTTGCAGAAAGGTTTATGTATAAATATATATATGAACATTACAGCATAAATATAGATGTCTATTTGTGAAGGATAACAGAACATACCCCATGCAATTAATTTGTCGTTTAGTTTTATTGGCTGAGACAAGATTTACAAGGTTATGAGAGATATCAAAATAAAATAAATACGTTCCTGTGGCAGTTATTCAAAGTGCTACCAGGAAAACATGTGGCTTGTGGGAATTAAAAAAAAATAAAAAAAATCAGACCACAGAAACTACTCCTGTTTAATGTGAATACTTCTTACACAGACTTTACTTTTAGTTGATATTGAATTTCTTTAAGTGGCTCTTTAATGGTTTCTTTAAGAGTTCAAGTATACTGTAACTGCGATATCTACAATAAGCCTGAAACTGTTGATTCCATAAACCAGGCGCATTTAAGGCATTACTCAACATCAGCTACTGAATCACAAAGCTTGCTTATCATGATAAACTGTTGTCTGTGAACCACAGAAGAAGAGTTACACTGAGGTCATGAGAGGGTCCCGTGTCATTAGAGGTATTTAAGAGTAGCAGATGTATTGTTCATCTCCTGTCATGATTCTTATTAGTACCACAGAGCCACCAGTTAATTAGCTGGACAGTTTTCAGACAGTAGCAGCTGCGGGCAGCGTTTTTGAGAAACGGGGTGTGAAGGAGCAGGCAGCCAAGAAGTGGGGTACAGGCAAGACAAGAGGTCTGAGTTAGTGAGAATGAGTGTAAGTCTCTGAAAACTGGAGCAAAGTTCCTATAAACATAATTAACCCTCTAATTATGGTATATTTTTATGTTACGTCTTTATCTGTTTTCCTCAAGCTATTATCAATGTCAACCGTAAGTCTGGACCAAATTACAGAACAAGTTGAAGTCCTTTGGGCTAGGTGAGACTCAGAAGAGCCAGCCTTGTTGACCTTCTGTTCACTGCATGGCAGTTGGAGCTGACCTCTTGTTGGAGGAACCGTGGTTCAATCCCCAGCCCTGCCATTTGTTGAAGTGTCCTTGGGCAAGACACTAAACCAAGTAATTCCCCTAATACTGCATGGCTCAGCAAGAAACAAGGTGTGCAAAGCTTAAGTGCTCTGTAGAACCTAAAACAAGGATTAAAAGCAGTTTACCATTTATAGCTGTGTGCAAGATATACCTCAGAAACTGATCTTAGAAACGTGGTTTAGGTTTCTGCATTTATAGTTCTCACAGTTCAGGAGCCAGATAAAATAGACTCAGCTGCATTTGTGACCTGCAACAATGTAGAGTGTCAGTTTCAGAATAGTTCGGAGTGTCAAATCACCTCTACTCTCAACTGTTTCAGATATAAGTTACAGATTTTTTTCTAAAGACTTTCAGAATTTAGGAAGCTGTTTTTAACCCCTTAAACCCTAAGGTGCTGTGAGGTTTATTTATAGACCCTTTATAGACTCCACATCTTTCCCGTTTTTATCATTGATGTGTCTCAAACTACAATTGCGGAAACGTGAATTAAACTATTAAAATAGACAAACTACCAATATTTGAAAGCAAATTTACAAAAAGACAAGCAACTCAAGCTTGTTCATAATAATCCATCATGACTACCGCGGTCACAGTATTTACTATGTGGATTTAGCCAGACGCTAACTAAGAGGGAGCTATCTAATGGACGCGATAGCAATGAACATCATGGCTGAGGAGTGAAGAAAGTAAAGAGGTTTCTGTCAGAAGAAACAAGAAAAAGAGAGAATGTGATCAGACCCATAGATGAGTCAATACTGGACCAGCGTAAACTCGCTAGCGTAAGCTGAGATCGGAGGATGGCTCAGATGGCCTCCTAGCCATGCTGCTATTGGATTTGTAAGTCTTTTGCTTTCCGCATCCTGAGTGTTTGAGTTTGGTTGATATTAGGATAAATTACTAATAGTAAAGTTCTCTGTTTGCTCACTGGTTCACAGTTTATTTCATAACAGAAGCCATGAGATGAGGCAACAGTATTTACATCAGTGGTAACAGACAATTTGTGCTTCTCAACCACAGAGGATGCTAAAGAGCACAATCTTACATGGTGTGGCTTTAAAACGGGGGTCTCCAACTGCATTCCTCCAGGGCCGCTGACCTGATTCAAATGAGCAGATCACCATCAGCTTGTCATCCACGTCAGCGCAGGTCTGTTAACGATCCATTCATTTGAATCAGGTGTGCTGAAGTAGGGAAAGATTTGAACTGTGTTCTGGCATTTGTTTGATAAGAATAATGTGTGTTTAGAATGCAGTGCTGCCCGAGGGCCATTCGAGACAATGAGAGTAGTCGCACCAGAAGTGCCCTGTAGAGTCCCCGAAGCAACGGTCCGATCTGCTCTGCCAAAGATACACGTCAAGCTATTTTAAAGCTGGCCTGCTGGTTGACCGCATCAATTTACACACAGCACGTCGAAGCGGGAGGTCACGCACAAACAATGGCAGAGAAAAGCCAGTGAAAATCCAAAATAAAATTCATATCGTCGTTGTAAAATATTACATGTGTATGACTGTTTGAGTTGGGAAACTATGATTATTTATTCAGACGTCAAGACTTTGTTCAATTACAAAAAAACAAGAGCAGTTAGTAGGGGAGACTGTAAAATAGCATTTAGGAAAAGTTCTTTTGGACAGCTGTCATTTTCTGTTCAGACCTTAAATTATTGGAATACACTAAAATTAAAACTAAAAAAATATTACATCCCTGAACTGTTTCAGGAAATCACTTAAGCTGGTTATTCCACTACTTTTAGCTATACATTAACATCTGTCATAAATCATAGGTCATGTATGTTGTTTATGCGTGTTTATTGTAATTTTTTTAATCCCTTCCATCAACCTTCTAGGGGACTACAGATGAAAATTGGCCTCTCTGGCTAAATCTGGCATATTTACGTGATGTATTCATGTTGATTAATATGCATTGTCCTCTTTATGAATAAATAAATGGTAAATGTTAAAATAAAACATGGCTGATTTCCTTTCTTTTTTGGCATTACAGACTTTTTCTTTTGTCTTTGTTTGCTCTTTGTGATTTTCTTTTACATGCAATACATGCATCTAATTTATCAATATCATATATGCAAAAGAATAACATGACACACTTGAGATAGTATGCAGATCATTGCATTCTTTTTACATTTGCATCTTAAAAACATTATTACTGGAAAGCATTTCTGATCGAGGGATGACATGTGTGCACTTGGATGTGCGTTTCTGCAGTCGGAAGTAGAGCTTCCAAATTATATTTTGCATGCATGTGTATTCAGGTGTATGTATGCGGGCTAAATGCATGTATGAGTGAGAGCATGGGTGTTGATGCTCTGTTCTGTATGCTTCGGAGCCTGTGCCAGCTGGAATCAGAAAGGTTGACCTTGGTCATAAATATCTAATCAGTGTTTGCTGTCCATGAAAAAGTTCAATTTATTCCTGACCCAATGGGAAAATGCCTCAGCCAGACCCTCTCTCGCAGACAAAACGAAATTCAGCTCTGAGAGGCAGATAGGGGAACCTTAACCTGCTATGGATGAAGTAGGACAGAGGCTACGCCAGGGAAAAAAAGAAAAAAAAAAAACAGTTCTCATCATCTGCTGATGAGAAGTCATCACTAGGAAGCTACAGATGGATAGCTCTCACAAAAACCCTCATTGTTTGTTTTGTCTGAAAAGAACTCCGATATGATACAATGAAAAGCTATCACAGGCAGCAAAGTATTAGATATTATGTGTTTAATACAGTCAAACAGAAAAAAATGGCAGGCTGAAATTGTTGGCTTAGATGCCACAGCTCCGTATTCCTTCCTGCTTTAACAGTATTTGAAATGGAAAAAAAATCATTCTCCTCGTCTGATGCACTGCTTTACAAAAGATTTTGCATTACTGAATGCAGAATTTGCAGACAGATAGGAGCAGACTTTCAAAGAAGATTGCAACACTGTGACATGAGAATACTTGCAAGTGGATCTAGCATCCATAGGAATTGCTAGTCCAAACCAAGTCAAACGAGACAGTGGGAGGAAAGACAACAGAGGGAGAAAGCAGAAGATAACTTCTTGTCTAACCTACCATGCACTAAATGAAGCCTGCTATTGTGTTTGGCCTTGTGGCGGCCTCTTAGTGCTCTTATATGCCTTATTAATATGCATACTAATGTACCTATTTTATGGCTCAACAGTTCTGATTCACTTTAAAATCAATTATCCATCTGGTACACCCATACCTCGCCCAGGCTCAAATGTGTATTAATTTTAGCAAACATACATCGGCACAACACAATAAAGATAAATGCCTCGATTAGAGGCAGTAAACAAAGGAGCTAGGGATGGCTTTAATGAGATTTGGCACAAAAGGAGCTTACACTTTCTTAAATAATGAGCCTAGGGTCCTTTTTTTTCTTTTCTTTTTTTTTTAGCAAATGCAAATTATATAAAGGAATGTTTCGCTGTCCTTGTTCCAATTTCATTTAGATAAGAGTGTCTCCAAACAAGTTGGCTGTTAATATTCTCACATGAGCACATCACTGCCTCTCTGCCTGCCGTCTCCCAGTGGAAAGGAAGAGTGCTCTCCTCTTTGCAGACACATAAGAATGTAATAAGTTCTGAAAAGTTCACTGTGCTTGTTAAATACTTCTAACAGATGAGATGGAGCTGGCAACGACTAGATAGGGCTGACAAGCGCACTTAGCCAGACTTATCAACATTTTTACCACCAACAATTGTATAATCATCCTCACAGAAAGGTCAATTCTCACAAAAACCATCGCTATTTTAAGCAACTTTCTTGATAAATGGATAAAGAGATGGAGAAATAGACTGATATACAGAGTATATACATAAATGAATACCCTTCCATTATCAGCTCCATAATAATGTAATGTCGCCTGAAAAAAAAAGAGCCTAATGTGACTGTCAGCTTTTAAACCTGCATTATTTGGAGGGGATAAAAATGCAAAGTGCTGGCTCTGCATGCACCTGCCTCGGGGGGTGGAGGGCAACTTGCAAGGCTGAATGGGCTCCTTCGGACCAGATGTCTTTTTTGCTTTTTACAGGGAAAAATATTTTGAAGTGATGGCAAATCCATTTGGTTTGGCCATACAATCAAATTATATGCATATGGAATTTGAATGGCAAACCAGATAGGCAGATAGATAACTAGACTGATGGATAGATAGAGTGTGAGCAGGGGGGGGCAGGAAGGGAGAGAGTGCAATGGTGTTAAATAAAAAGGGACACAGGTATGGGCTGGATGGTAATGAAGAGGGGTGGGCCAGCAGCTGAGGTCCCTGTAGATGAGATCTCTCCCTGACATGTGTGTCCCCTTCATTACCCATTAAGGGGGGCACAGTGATGAATCCTTAATATGACATTACACCAATTTTCCTCTTCATTTAGCCTGCTAATGTGCTGGTTTGCTCCTATATGCCCAGGGGCTGCCAGTACCAGACTCAACCAGAAATAGACCACAGTGTCCACTGGTTGCACACCTTGAAGAAGCCTAATTAGAGGCAGTGCCCACCTAATGGGGCTTTCTAGTGAGGAGTATGCATAGATTGTGAATTTTTTTCTTTTTTTTTTTTTTTTAGCAGGTTGAAAGTGATGTCTGATTGACAGTTTCTCTGTGTCTGTGAGCGTGGATCGGTGCGTGACTTACTCAGCATGCCCATCCCCAGCATGAAGGCATCCATGGTGTAGGGCAGACCTCTGGCTCGCCCTCGTGTACCTGGTGGGAACATCACCTCCTTAGGCTGGGCCTTCTTACATTCTACCTATGTAGACAGACAAACACACACAAAGACAAACCATTAGACTGTGTAGGCGCGCAAGCAGACAGATCTGACAGGATGTCTAAGCTCTTAAAGGTGGTTTTCTATTTTACTAGCACACAGTTAGGTGTTTTCCATTGAGAAAAAAAAAACAAAAAAGCAAAACAGAATCAATCTGCATTTTAGAGAAAAGTCTCTAAGGAAAACTTACTATCATGCTCTTCTCCTGCATTAAAACATATTGCTCCAGCGAGCATTTGCCCACAACCTCAGGAAAATACAAGCTGAATAATTTTGTTTTTTCAGACATCAAGGTGTGAGACACTCGAATCCCATGTTGTAGCATTATGTCCAGTCTCTTAGTGAGAGGCTTTTTGTGACTTTTTAAAAACACAGCATAAACACCAAAGTGGTAACAGCATTTGACAAATCAATTCTTTCCATTTAATTCAAGTTTGCTGAGCAGTTTACAATCTGAAGTTGAAATAAGGTGTCACTCACATGAAAACGTTGCTGTTTTTTGGGGGGGATTTTTGTTTGTGTATTGTTACTGGGCTAAAGTCCCCAGCGTCCGACAGTCCAATTCCACCTCCAGCGCTCATCTCTTTCCAGCATTTATTTCTCTCACTCTGGCTCTCACACATACAGGTTTGTTCATTTCCCATCTTGCAAAACTGACATCCCATCCTCCTACATAACACATATCAAGTGAGGGATGTGACAGGAGCGGATGAGGGGAAGGAGAAAGATGAGAGTCCTATTTACCATGTTATCTATCCTATCTCCAGGAGTTACAGAGAAGCACGAACGGCTCAAAAGGGTGGCATGGTCTTGGGCCTGTCGGTTGTTCTTTGATAGGATGAGTCCGTTCACCATGCTGCACAATCTATTTGCTCCACTGCCTGCTTGGCATTAACCTGTCCATCTGTTTGTCTGTTTGCCTCCTGGCTCTTGCCTGCTTCTCCCCACTGCCTCCACTTAAGCAGGGCTTTCTAAGCTGCACAAGACAGACTACCACACCAATGCAGCGTACAAGTCAACTAAGGTATGGCCTGGCACCCATATAAATAGGCTGGCAGCTCTGACAGGCTGGTGGTGAACATTATTATTCACACATATACTCATACAGCGGAGTGGTAGACACAACATGGTATTTGGTAAGTTGCCAAGATGAAGAAATACTTGCCTTGAGAGGTTTCTGTGTTGAATCAATAGTTTAACAAGCTCTGTAAACTAAATCCAGCAGAGAGCAGGACATGTAAAAAGGGAACATTAATGAAAAAGGTTTCCATCACAGAGTGAAAATTGCTGCCTTGCAAAGCTGTGATTTGTTGCTGTTAGCAGCCCTTTTATTTGGAGCAGACCAACTAAAGTACACAGTTCCCTCAGCCACTTTGTAGCTGTCACAGCTACTTTGCCCTCCTTGCTTGCCTGGTATGGTTTGACATTGTGCTGAAGAGAGCACAGGCGCTTCTATCATCAGAGAGTGACCCCTGGCACGAACGCCGGCACAGAAGCCGGCTGGGACAAATGGGTGTGTTAGAAATCTTAGGACACTTCTTGGGTTTTCATATGTTCACATGGCTGGGTGACAAATACAGTGGAGTTCCACCCACACTGCAGACATGGCACAGTCTGATCAGCGTCCTCCGGTAACCCCTGCCGCATCTAGCAAGTTAGATGCTCAGGTGGCCTGCTGAGACTAAGACAGAGCTGGGTGTGAGTCATGCCTACATGCTTTCAGATGTGGGTCTTTGATATTCAGAGTGAGGGCTCCTTGTCATGGATTTAAAACCAGTCAGAAGGCAGGATCTGTGGTGGGGTGAGCGTGTGGGTGTTCACCTGCTTCAGACACACAAAAGTGTGCGAGGGAGGCAGGTGCTTTCAAGAGTCAGCTTAGTCAAAGAATAGGGAAAAAGAGAGGACACAGACAATTCAGAGCCTGCCAATGGAAACTACAAAAGGTTCAGCAACTGTGAGGGCAGAGATTCAAGTCTTACCAAGTGGAAAGTTTTACAGACTGAGCCTTTTTCCTCGTGTACAGCTGAAGAATTGAGACTTAAAAAGTTCTCCTTTTTAAGGGGAGGCATTTTCCAGAATTATGGAACTTCTGAAGAACTTTTGAATTTATTAATTGGGTCCAATATTGTGTTTTTAAAATTGCTTTATCGTGACACACACCTTAAACATCATGAAAAGAGGAATTTGAGCACCATTGTGACCTGTTGATTAAAGGGAGACCCCATTAACCTGCCGTTTTGTGAATGAAAGCAAGCTGAATAAAGAAGACGAGCTTTGCTGCACAGCGTGGAAATCTACGTTTTCAACAAACACAGACAATGACATTTGTTAAAGGTGAACGTTCATTTTATATTGCAAATTTAAAACAAATAATTTGCTTAAACGTGGCAAAATTGCAACTATTTTTGTTACTTCAGAGCGCAGAAAAGAAAATAATTTTCTAGTTCTTCTTCACCTTCATTCTTTAATTTCTTTAAAATGCAATTCAAATCTATAATATTAAACTATAGCATAAATATCTGTTAAAGCATGAGATTTATTAGAGTCATTGTGTTGATTAGACGTTAATGTATACCATTCAGGTGGGCACAGAATAATCCAGATAAATAAAAGAATAAAAATAAGCATAAGGAGCCGAAGGATATGTCTTTAAAACGACAGAAAGGTCCAGCATAGAAAACTTGGAAAAAGTCGAGATAAAGACTTGTAAAAACAAGAACAAAGACCCAAATCACATTTTTGTTTGAGGGCTCCCTTGCTGAATAAGATGCTGTGTGAAGTTTCTTTTTCTTAAATTGTAGAAAAATTCTTTAGAATCTGGAATAAGACAAACAAACAGAGTCAAAGGCCCAAATCCAATCATTACTGGAGGTTAATATTTCAGTGACACCGCAAATGTATTTTAGCTTTTTTTTCTTTCCTCATCTTTTTCTGGTAATAAAATCAAGATCTGTGTCTGTTTTCTTTTCTTTTCTTTTTTTTTTAAAGGTTATTTGTCTCGATTAGGAAAAACCCAAGCTTTAGATTGAACTTATGAAGCCAAGCAAAAAACACAAATCAATCGTTGTAATAGCAACCCAGAGAGCCCACAGATGAAGAATAAAATAAACAACTGTTTTATTTGGCTATATATATGTATATATATATATATATTTTTTTTTTTTCTTTTTTTTTTCTTTTTAAAGCTATGATATAGAGCCAAGAAGCAGGCCAGTTATGACCTTTTCAATGCATCTCCCATCTATATTAACCTTGTAGGTATAACGGGGAGGTGTGGGCGGGATAGACTGGCAGCGACTGTCCTTCAGGGACGAGTGTTGGGGGGTGTGTTGTGGTGTTTGTGTGTGTGTGCGTGTGTAGAGGGGGAGGTGTACAGCTGCTATTAGCTTCACCAGTGAATGGATTCCATCAGTCGACTGGCAGACTGAAGAAAAGGAAACGGTGTGTGATTCATTTACTCCAGCTCCCCACTCCCAGCTGAACAGTCAAAACACACAGATTGAATAGTTAGGGACTGTCACAGCGCTTACTGCCCAATGTCAGGCCTGGTGGTGGGAGATTACAGTCAAGGAAGAAACTTTCTAACGCCACTGAACAAGTTGCTTATTTCGAGAACAGTCAGAACAACTGGGAGGTAAGTTAAAACAGTTTTTTACAGTCGACATATAGCTTCTGAACCAAGATAATTGATTCTTAGATATGCTAAACCTGATGACGTAAGCGTTTTAATTCCTGTGATAGTAGGTATGAAAAGCAGGATGGCTGAGTGAAGGCAGATGTATAATGGTGATGATAATAAGACATTTCAAGGGGGAAAAAAAGCAAAACAATGCCTTCAATAGCCAACAATCTCACACGAGTCATTATGCCTGATGACTTCTCTGCGTGGTTACAGTATAAAAGGTAAGGGATGTGAGGTCATTTCAAGGCCATGCGCACCCCGTGGTGCCCATGCTCTTACCATGCTTTCAAATGCCAAGAGGATATTGTCTCCACACACAGAGAGACGCATTCAAAAGTGAGACCATGATCATCAGGTTGACATCAAATGGCCTCCATCTCTTCCTCAATCAGCAGATCTGAACATCAGTGAGATTTTATGGGACATCATGGTGAGCAGAGTGCGAAGTGGATTTCCACTTCCTTCATCCCTCAAAGCTTTCCTTCTTCAATGAAGGGTAAACATCCAATTACTTACAGTCCAGAACTCGTAAGGCAGCACTCCATGAGGGACTGAAACTACTCCGAGGGGTGGTCCCTCTCCCTTATTAGGCACTTGATGTTCAAAGACTGTTACAAATTTACACACTTAAAAATATATATTTTCAAAGACGCTTTCAGCAACAGAAAGAACTTAGTTTCTCTTTGCAGGGACCTCTCCTACCACAGGGATGCTTGGTCTTTAGCTGTGAGCAAGTGTGCTATACAATGTCAGATGAAGACGAACTGCAAACATACAAACACACATTTGGCTTCATGACATAATGTTCAGTGTCAACACAACTGAGACACTTGTAGTCCCAGCAGTTGCTGAACTAACTCACTCTGATGGTGGGTCTTATCAGGTTAATGTAGCTGAACGCAGTCAAAGACATATGCAAGTTTGCTGTACTGTACAAGCCTCCGGCCTGACACAGGGAATTTTTATCAAAGCGACTCATCTGATAAACATCAGACTTCTGAAGACCACTGAGCTTATTCCGTTTGGTAAATTACATGCAGAGGAAGTACAAATTGTCCCCGGACAACTTCAAAATAACTTCTTTACAACACTATGGTTGGAGAGGAAGGTCAGATGGAACAAAAGGAAACATTACTGGTGATGCGAGTGATTCGCTACCAGTGTGATTTCTGAGCACAAAACGCTCTTAGTTTAGTTCAATAATGAGCAACACCCATACCAGAGAGGAGTCACAAACAGGCAGCATATAAGCAGCTTATCACTTGTAACTTAAGAACAAGAACAAAGGTGACATCCCGGTTCAGAACCCGGTGAATGCGAACAAGACCGGGATCAGTACCCAAGACAAAACTGAGCACACATTCAGTGGGTGAAGAACTAGTGTCATTACCTGGACTACATGCTTTAATGATAAGTGTAATATCCAGAGAATATATATTTAGATCGGGATGATATAAGGGTGTTATTATTATTTCATTTAGTCCATGAATTATTTTGTGTGTTAAAAAATATGAAGTTATATGAGTTATATGCATTAACATTACTCAGATAAAACCACCCATTTGAACATTTCCCACGGATATTTTTAAGCCACTGGGTTTCTGGCAGGTAAACGTCCAAACATTTTCAAGAAAGTTGTCACAGTCCTACTGTGGATTAGGGCTGTCCCAGCTGCTTTGGCCTCTTTGTGTAATCCCAGACTGGCTCCATGATATTTGGATAGCCCTGTGTGTGGGCCAAACCATCTGCTGCAGGACAGCTTGTCCGTCTTGTCAATGGACAAAGGTTTCTATGAGACTATCACTATGGTTGGGGTCAATCTGCACAATGGATTTTGAACTGATCTTCAAATGGATCCCTGATGGTGTTTGTGCTGGATTAAAAATTCAAGCCTGTTTTATTCTGTTAATATCGCCCTGCCATTCACTTCCCCTAACATTAAAAGTTGATAGGGAAAATGAGTAACACTGCCCATCTTGATCAAATGCAATGTTCAGTCGGGAAAGCCTGCATCGTGGCATTCACATGGGTCTTACTTTGAGCTTATTATTATTAGAGCTTGTTACTGAGCTCATTCCCATCCTCATGGATGTAATTGCTTGGTCATGTCACAAAGACACAGTAAGAAATTGACAATCGGCAGAAAATCCATCCCTCCTGTTGTGATCATTCGCTTCTGCGGAAAATTAAAAATAAACATTAAAGAACATTACCTTGAAGCGTTTGACTAAAAACCAACGTGAGTCCATTTTAATGGCACACTGCTTGCTCATCAGATCTAATACCTTATTGGTATAATTATGAAACAGATGCACATGCAAAACAACAGGATGGGCAGTGATGAAGTCCTTCTGTCCTGGAAAACAGATTTACAACCTTCCCTTAGCTTTCACAAGGAGCTCCGTGACTACTGGATTATACAGATGTTCATATATGTGGAGGTGAGATAATGTTTAAATATATATATGAAAAATGTCAAGCCGTCTTCCGCTTATTGATTTTCACAGCAAAATATTTACTGGTTTTAATACAAGGTTAGCCGCTGCTGTAGCAAAAGGATGTTTCACGAGTGATGTGCAGCCCCGGAGGAAGACAATCAATACCTTTATCACATCCTACATTTTCTAAAGCATCAAAATGGAAACGTTAATGCAGCCGGCGGTGAAAGTTCTAAGTTTCTTGCAAAGTAGCACCCGCTTTTTAATTATATATGACGCTGAATTCACGGTGGCACAAAAGGGCATGCTTGGGGGGGGTTAGGTCTCAGTGGCACATGAACACAGGATGACTGACCAAGTCACTTACAGGTTCAGTCACTCACATCTGAGTGGGCTCTGACCCACTACACCGCTGGAGCTCTGGAGAGGAAGGACAAGGAGAAGGTGGGGTGTCCTGAACATCCACAAACCTCCCAAGTGGGGTGGAATTTCTGTCCACATCAATTATTCACAAACCATCTCAGATAACACTCATGGAGAGGATGGATGAGGTCTATTTCTGTAAAGTACTTTATAAGGAATAAGACAGGAGACATTTTTTACTTTGCGAGCAGCTTCTTCAGAAACTGAAGAACAAGCTCTGTCATGTGTGCAACTAAGTTAAAACACTTCTTTGTGTTTTAGAAAACTGCTTTCATATACAGATTCTTTTCCCTTTGCTGGCATTCCCAGATGTCAACACTTTGTACAACATCTGAGGGTCATATTTATATCCTGTATCTGAAAAAACATCGAACGTACTGTATGTGTTGTCAAGAGGGACCCTTACAAAGGTGACAAAAGCATCAGAAAACAGGCTCTCGTGCTGTCCTTTCACGCTGTGCCGGTTCAATAATTCTCATATTTTCTATTCCTGAGACTCACAAGATTTCCTTGTGTGCTGTTGTTTTCAAAGAGGAGGCCAGGAATAGTGCTTTTGCAGTCATGTGGCAGATGTGAAGTGCAACATGTCAAAATGCACACAGTGCGTCACATCACAGTTGCAAGTGGAAGAGACTTGAACTCCCCCATCCATACAGAAACAGCTGCTCATTTTACACTTCACATAGCTCTCCAGTAGCAAATGCTGACTAAATGTTGCTAATAATTTTAGCTGTTGTAAGCTGTGAGACAAGATCAATTCAGATATATACAATAACGTTTGCATCAGAGAAAGCGTTGATATTCTTGGCAAGGTACAAGAGAGAAGATGGCAATAAATAAATAAATAAATTCCACCTCCAGATCCCCAGATGCTTTAGTTTCAGGTTAAACGTTTTAAAAGGAGGTATACGATGCAACTTTTATTTAACAACTGTATCCTGTGGCCTAAAAAGTCAATTTATACATCCTCTCAATAATGCTGGAAAACAAACAAACAAACAAACAAAAAAAAAAACGCTACTTATGTGTGTGACTTGGATATGAGGTTCATCTGCATATGGAACAGAAATACCAAAGGTTCCCTGGGATATCAAAGTTGGCATGACAGTAACACCATTTGTGAGTTAAAATCCACTTGAGCAGATGCTTCTAGCAGCTGGAGAGGCAACAGTGGATTCACTGTATGTATCTAAAACATGATAGAAACATAAAATGAGATTTCCTCCTGAAATGTCATTATTTTTCATAAAATAAATTAATTAATTAAAAAAAAATATTAGATTGATCTGTTTTGGTTTTTTTCCAATTAGGCCTTTGACCTGTTCTAAATAATTAGTCATTTTTAAGGATGTGTATGTGTTTTTTTTTCACAGTTTCTTAAGATCTGAAAGCAGAACTATTTTAAATTGATTTACAATATAATTAAGGTTAGTATTTGTGTTTGTAATGATGTAATTTAAAAAAAAAGGAGAGATGATGTTTCATGTAGAAGCAAAACAAGGATTCAATGACCCAACTAACCAAGATTTGTTGCAGATTTGCACTGATCTCTTTGAACTACCGTGATGAGCTCCTTCGTGTATATATTTGTGGAAGACTCGGTCTCTATTCGACGCTCTATTTAAACTCAGTCACATCACTGACTTCCTGCCAAACAGCCAAATCAGCTGTGAAAAGTTCAAAGCACGTTTTAGGATTACACAATCTTTCCGTATTTTGTTTTTCTTTTTTGTTGCCAAACATTGGGGAAAATTATTTCTGAGCATTATTTCTCATTTTCTATTTTGTCAGTTAAGCTCCATGTGCACCGCAAATCATAATCCCACATCTGAGAATCCGAAGGCCTGAATCAGAGAAGGTAAGCTTGCAGCATCGAGTTTCCTTTTGTTTGCTTCCTAATACGTAGGTCAGACACATAAATAAAGTATATTTTACTTGAATTTGAGCTGATGAATGCTGAACACCAGTCAGTTTTACAACTGTCTTACAACCTGACTTGAAAACGACGAAGAGGAAGAAATAGTGGCGGGAAACTGGAAAACAACGAAGAACAAATCCACCGAAGTCCTTACATTTGGAGAGAGGTGCACGTCAGCCTACGCCGTGGCGTTCGCACCCCCACACCTCGCTACGGCGTGGCTTTGACGCAGAAGCATAAATCCGCCGTTGCGCTGACTTCCTGCTGTGGATTTGAGTGTTTCTGGGTGCAAGGCAGCTGCCGCAGGTCGTTGAGAAGAGTAGCAACGTGTGCTTTCACGTCAGTAACACCAGAAAGAGTCGCTAGTTTTGTCGCTGGTGGCTTTCAGCTGAGAAAACTGAGAAGCTTCTAGAATTCATAACGAGAAAAGAAAAGTGTAACTGAGAATGATGATTAATGTCTGGTTCACAGAGTTTGAGTTTTTCTTGTCTGATTCAGGACTTCAGCTCTCAGTATTTGGACCTCGATCTGCATACATTTAGCATATGTATACTATGCATGCTACTTTAAATTAAATATATCATTTAATCAATTGAATAATCACTAAATTAATCTTTTATCTCAAATTGACACAGCAGTTTAGAAACATTTTGTACAGTTTAAAGTGGGTTTGTATTGTTAATAATTACCAACTCTTAAATTAACTTTTAAAAACAAATACAGCCTCTTAATTAGAACTTCTGCTTGCAATCCAATTAGTGTCACAGTATTTTAGAGCTTCTTATTAGCAGGCTGTCAGATGTGAGGTTCATTTTTCCTCCTCAGTAAAGGTGGAAGGGCGTAGAGAATAACATTCTGGATACAAAGATGTTTTCGAATCGTTTTCAAAATGGATTTGATGGTAAACAAAATGCATCTTCTATTTTTCATCAAGCAAAATTGTGAACATCTGACAGCGACGTGACAGTATTTCACTTCATATTCACATGTGACGTCTTCTTGTTCCTTCAGTGCTATGCTTACATGTCAAAGGATCTCACAGGGTATCTTTCATGTGCATACTGTTATTTCTGTCACATTTCTGCTTTTTTTTTTGTTGTTGTTTTAGCCTAAAGCTGTGAATGCGATGCAGCGCCAAGGCACGCTGGGATGTATACTGAGGTCATATGTGACCTGGACTGCTCCCTGGTGAACATGGTTCTACTACACTGGTCCTGTCAGTCAGGGAGTCAGTCAGTCAGTTGGTTTGAGGCGAGGCCTCAGAGAGAGTGAAGGCACACACCGAGAGAAGGAGCCCTACTGAACGGAGGTAAGACAAGTATTCCCTCCAGTCAATCACAGCCCACAGAGCTGTTCAAATGATGCGGGATTTCTCAAGAGATCTGCAGGTGGAGGAGGGCCTAATGTCACTCTTGTCACACTGAGGGCAGACCTTGTCAATTATCATACGTCGCATGATGACTTAGGAACTGCAACTGAACTCTGTGGCGCTCCGAAAAGACCACATTACCGGTGTAAATAAAACTGGCATCACTGGCACTCTGTGGGAGGTGTTAATCCCTGACTAATGAACTCTGCCTCTGCCAATAGCTTCTCTGTTGCATCCATGGACATCTCCACCTGTCTATGAGTGTGTGTGTGGTGTGAGTGTGTTTGCGGTAGGGGTTTCAGAAAGAGAGGGACAGGCTCCACTCTCCCGTCCCTCAGCCTGACAGGCAGAACTCAGCCGCACAATTTCACGGTTTGTGGGCAGTACACACCACTGCCTTCCCATCCCAGAAACTCAGAGACCAACACAGTGTGGGTGTGGGTGAGTGTTAGCTTATGCATATGAGCATGAACACACACACACACACACATATGTACACACACACATTGCCATTAATAGCAGGGTAAAGAAGAAATCAAATATTAATCCTTCAACATCCACCTGGAATTGAAAAAAAAAATGTATGGACTTACCATTTTGTTATTGATTTCATGAAAATGAATTTCACAGACTTTCTCTACGATGTCTTCACTCTCAAAAGTTATGAAACCAAATCCTATGCAGAGAAAAAAAAAACAGAGGGATGGGGAAGAGAAACAGGGAAGAGAATAAATAAGTGGAGAGCCTTAACAAAACTTCAGCAACAGTAAACAAAAGGAAATGCACCACAAGATAGAACAGAATCACGGGGCAGATCCAGAAACTATACAAGCACGTCTGTACATGAAAGTGGCTTTGGCACGGAAAAGAAAAAGTGAACAAGACAGACATTGTCCCCTTTAAATCAGGAATATGATGAAATCTGCCACATTATTAAGGGCACTCAAGGACCTCCTCTACAAAGAGAAGATGGAAAAACAGCACAAAGCTCATTTAATGAGATCCAGCGAGCTAGGGCCCAGCATCTGAATTTCATTAAATGCATTTTGTGTTCTTTTTATTGAAATCTCACTGTATAACAAGCCCCCATTTTCATGTTAATGCAGGCCTTAGAATGAATGTGTCGTTGACAGAGGGATTTTCATGCCATATTTATAGGATAAAAGCTTAACCCCTCTTTTAACACAAAGACAGAGAGACATGATGGTTTTAGACTTTTGAACAAAAGTGGATTGCAATGCTCTCCTCTGTGTTTGGATGGCGATGCACAAAGCAATCTAGCTGCTGTACCGCAAGGGTTGAAAGGAAAACAGTTATTCTATTACTTTTGCAAAAAGAGAAACTGTTAGTGAAAAGAGCAGTGAGCGGGACTGGAGGAACACGAGTTGCTTTTTTTTAAAAAAAAAGAGAAAAAAAAAGAAAGAAAACCAGCTCGGGTTGAGCCTAAGCAGCTGCCACCCCAAATGGTACAGCAAATGAGAGACACAAACCATCACATATTTATTATTATTTACCATTTAGACTCATGCACATCTGCACACGTTCACTTCCTAGCACGTCCTGTTACGCACACACACAAACACACACACACACACACACACTCAAGACATTTGTCCCCCATGAGAGATTTGGCTGTATTTACTATACTAAGGTGGTTTATCCCTTCAATATCTCTGGCTGTATTAGGCCACTGCTGGCAAAGCTGCAAATCGATGAGCAGGACTGCTTTATAGTAGCATTGGATTTAAAGGATTTCTGAATCAATGTGATTGAACACCTATTTGTCCAATATTCAATACAATAAACCCTATCCTATATACTTACTTTAAATCTGAATCGTGAAACTGTAACTAGTGTAGTGGTGCTAAAATAGATATATCACAACGTTAAGTCACATCCGTGTCCCCCGCTCCTGCTGTGTTGTTTGGTAAATACTTAGCAGCTTTATGTGTCTTCCTATTCTCATTTTTTCAGGAAAATGAAGTATATTATAGTACATTAGTCTCCTAAGCAGCTTATTCTATTAATTCATCAGATCATCCATAGAAATAAAGATTGCTTTCTCAGGAGCTCTTTGCGCTGCTTACCACAGCAGGCAGCCTATCACCAGCACTGACATTTGTAGTTCTGCCATAAAATCTTATCTCTCTCAGGCATTTCTCTCCTCTGCTGCTCCTTCGGCTCCCCGCAAACGAATAAGAAACGATTCTCCAAAAGTCCATCTCATGACACAAGCTACTGTCTAAAGCCGTATGAAAACAGTCTTACTAAAGGAAGGATTGGAAGCCTAATGTGTGAGCCCATTCGACACGAACATCTCGTGTAATGAGATCTTATGAGACAGAATGTCAATTTCCAGTGAGACGTCTCAACAGTGAGCTGTGGTGAGAGCACACCGCACATTTGAGAGGTTGGAAGGAGAAGGCAGGGGACAGGTGATGACGACAGGAAGCCCCCCCCCCCCCCTCCCCTCCCCGCTCACCACACACCTTCAGCGCAAGGAGCACTTTTGACAACCAACAAATCAACCGCCAGGAGTAATTTGTCACAGAGGAGTGTAGGTAGAGGGAGTGGAGTCTTGGGGAATGAGGATGGAGAGGGAAAGAGGAAGAAAAAGGTGGGGATGAGAGGTGGGGTGTAGGGAGAAAGACAGAAAAAGTGACAAGGAAAGAGGTTAACACACATGGCCCCTGTCGCAACACTCCTTCCTGCCTCTACAGGCAGCTCCTCCATCAAGTGACAAGACATTTTCCACTGCACCATTATATCCACCGGGGTCACGGACAAGCCATACCACCACAGATATCACCAGCAGGGCCCTTCCACCCATGACTGAATCTGTTTAAATGAACAAAAAGACATTTTGCTGTCGTGTCAACCACCAGTAGAATGTATCTGCTGCACAAAAAAACAAAACAAAACAAAAAAACAACAAAAAAGAAACAAAGCATCCATGTTCTAATTCCTCCGTCAGTCTCCTGTGGGCTGTTTGGTCACCATCATCACTGGCTAGCTCTTTTTGCCACCATCCTGTTTTACAGACCTCACAGACAATTAAAGGCCACAAAAAAGCACCGAGATAAACATCCTTCTCTCCACGTCTCCTCCTGCAGGGCGTCTGCACAGTGAGATTGTTCACAGGTATCCTGGCCCTTCTCCTGCAGCTATCCGCACATGGCGGGAGGCTGACCTCCACAAAACTATTAAAGACTGTCAACCCTGACAAAGGAGAGAGGTGTCAACATTTTCACAATGAAGAACATTCCCACTGCTTAAACAATGCCCCGTAAATGGAAACACGTAGATGTCTTATAGGAAGGCTGATAATAGGTGTTGAAAGGCTGAGGCCTCTTGGCTCTACTTGCTCACACTTATTAGCCAGAACAAGGCTTGGCCTGAGCTCATCCCCTCTACGCAATCAGCAGGGAGCCTGCTTTTACCAGCTTCATCATACTCAGCTTTCATTTCACACTCACAGCGCAGGTCTCTCTGCTTTTGTTGTTCTAATGTTTTCCAACCGCCTTTGGCTGCTCAACCTCTCCAGGCCGGAAGAGTAAATAACTAACTCTGGCACAAGCAGCTGGTGGGAAAACTTGCAAATGGATGCAGAGATTTTGACTTAGAAATGAAAGGTGACATCGCGGTCCAGAGTCCTCCACAACTTAGATGTTTCTGTCACATTTTCCTTTTTATGTCCAACATGACACCTTTTCCTGACACACTGCAATGCCTTCAAAAGCCTTAAATACGTGAATATATATCTATTTTAAAAGTTATTACCACTTGTGATTGGTTATTGTTACAATTAGTGAGAGCATCAAGGTGCTTCTAGGTATAAAGATACGGGTGATATAAATTTTACAGCTACTATAAATAGCAGGCATCCCCAAACTCTCTCGTAACTACAGCTAAATATAATGTTATAGACAGCAGTGGAGCTAAAGAAAATCAGTGTGGTCAGTGTTAAGCATGAACAATTTTCTGATATTTGAAAAGAGTTGGGGTGTTTGGGACATGTAAAGTGTTTTCAGTGCCCCTAACATCCTTCCAAGATATGCATCAATTTGCAAACATGCACTTGATGATGTTTTAAAATAAACACATCGTGTGTGACGTACGTATTTCAAATCTTCTGAGAGATGAGAAGGGATGAACCATTTCTGTTCATGACAATGTTTTTGGCTCTAGTGACCTCAGTCGCAATGCCACTTTTCAACATTTTGCAGTGCGACGTCTTTGCGACATCTTAAAAAACGTAACTGTAATACTCTGCCATTCCTCGCTCTCTCATTGGCTGCAGCTGTAATGCGGAGTCGCCTAACGGCTGTTGGTATTCAGCGTGGTGAGTATCCACTGGCTACGGCTCGGCCACACGTCTGCGAGAGCTCTTTGAGTCGTTCACACTTAACAATCGAGTGCTGACTGGCGTCCGCCATACACGCCCCGGTTTGCCTCTGAACAGCTGGCGAGCTTGGTGACTGGAAACTCAGGCTTAAAATCGTGACGTGTGAAGGCCTTTTATGATGACCTTGTACACCAATTTCCCAACACAGAAGAAAATCATAGTCTTGCTTGAGTTTTTATATGAGTCTCTATATGAGCAGACTGCAGTCCGCCTGACATGATCTGCACAGAAAAATACACATATAGGCACACACCCTTAGACTTAAATGTATGATTGGCTCCTATGGGTCGTCAGTGCAAAATACTTGGAGCTAAGAGTGCTTCAACTATGCTTCCCAGATGAATTGGTGATCGTGCCCTAATTATGCATGATCAAGCCTACCCCTGTCCCATTAGGAGAAAGTCTACAGAAAGCTCCTGCACTTTCTGTCTGTCAGTGTGCCCTATCTTCCAAGCTCCATCTTCTTGTAATGCAGAGAAGCAGACAGAGGCAGTCCGAACACCCACGGCACAGTTAGAGTCCTTTGATCAGTATTTCCGTCTGCTATTACTAGAGATCCAAAGCCCCAGGCATTAATCCCCTGTTTAATACAGTTAACGCCGTGAACTCTCCAACAGCACAGAGCACATCTCACTGAGAACGGAGTATGAACAAAATTAAAGAAACACTGTAACCAGAAATTCAATTCTGTTCTCATAAATACAAACAAAAGAAATGTAATTATTACTCGGAATAATCGGCACACAACGTAGTCACATGCTTCATAGTAATAAGCAACAAAGGGAAGTTTGAAAACTACATAGCACATGATAAAACAGCAAAGGGAGCTGTCTATTCACACAAGCTCAAAAATGATTTAATAAATGTCATAAAATTAATGCCATGGAGACTTTCCTCCTTCCCCCTTTGATATAAACACTGGACAATTAGTTAAAGTTAACAAAAATATGGGTTTTGGTTACTGGTTAAAATAGAAAGAAATGTACAAAGAAAATAGGAGAAAGACATAAATAGAGACAGAACAGGTCCCACAGGCATAAACACCAGATTCCCAAGTCAAAGCCAAGATGGAAGCTGATCAAAAGTCAAAACAAATAGATGTAACTGCTTTCATGCACACAGGTCCACGGGGGAATGTTAAGACGGACGATGTCGAATGAATCCCTGAAGTGGACAGGCCAAGTACTGAGCCGTGAGCGGGAGAAAAAAAACAATCATCAGGATATGAGATTATTCTCATACATGTAAAGAATCCTGCCATAAAAGTGGCTGATTGAAACAATGCCTCTGAAGAGGCAAAAAGAAAAATACACTATGCACTTCACTTGTGCTCTTTACGGACTCATTAAATGTCACACCTTTGCAAGGTGTATTTTTATGCTGCTGTTTACAAGTGTTGTATCTAGTGTTACTAATATTGCAGAAAGGACAGTCCATTTTAGCGACATTTATTAAAAACTGTAAGTCTTTCTCGTTCTTTGTGTAGGTGTGTAAATACAAAAGCCACTTTAAGACTTCATCAAAGTTGATCTCTCTCTTTGGACTTTGCAGGCGCAGTGTGCGGTGTGTCAACCCTCAATTTGAGCAAAACAAGAAGGTGATGATTATTGTGCGTGTGTAGGCGGCCGTTTGAGCAAGCAACAGGTGGGAGAAAAACTGGATTAAAATCTGGTCAAAGTTATTAGGCTGTTAGCAACATTTCTCAGGCTTTAAATTGCTCAGACTTAATAGTTTAGATAACATTTCAAATGACATCTTATTACCACATGCATGTCATGAAGGAGTTTTTAAGAAAAGAGTGCAATAAAGCGTCAAAGAAGTGGCTCACTGTGACTCTAAACTGATGTAATTGGATTTCAATGTCACCGCGGTTTCTCTACATGATTTTATGGTGTCCTGATATTTCTTTATCATCACTTATCTGGAAATCTTTTTCTTTTCTTTCTTTTTTTTTAATATTCTGCCATGATCTTGGAAATCTCTCCGTTGACCTTGACTCTCACAAGCAGAGGACAGAAATTACGACACATTTCCATTAATACAGAGTAGTGCTATTTAACAAGCCAAGGACGGGAGGACTGTCCTTTCACGTGGATAGAAGGATCTAATGTGTGTTTTTATGAAATGTTACATAAACAATATGCCCACTTCCTCTGTTTTTTTTTTTGTTTTTTTTCTGCAAAGCAACTGGGCTCAGCATGCATGCTGAGGGAACTAGTTTGTCTGTGCCTCCATGTAGGTCATCTTTCAGTGCTGGCCATCAATTTCTACTGTCCTACTTAAGAGATGCCCTGTCTCTTTAAAAACACACAAACATGAACGCATGCATTTTTAACACTGGGATTACATGTGACCTTGACTCTCGCCACATCCTTGGGTTTTTCTTTATGCCTTAATCGCCGAACTGTATTCAAACCTTTTAGTAAGACTTGCCACACAGTATCCTTTAACACATAGTGGTCATCCCAGATACTGTCAGTTTATGTCCATTTGCAGACTGGAGAGTGGTATTAGAAAGCTCAAAGTGAAACACACTGTGTGCCTTTATGAAATGAAAATGGCTCTTTCCACCTCTTCGGTGCAAGTTCAAATGTTCTCCAACTCCAAAAAGACCATCATTAGTGTCAAACAATATACCCATAAGTGTGAAATTCTCTCCTCCTATATGATCACAAGGCTGCTGAAGCAACAACTGAATAGAAGCAATTATCTATGGAGAAGGAGACTAACTACCCTTTAACTCACGAGCACCCTAACAGCAGGCTAAAAGCAGCATGTCATAGCTGTGCTCCAAAGAAGCAAAGAAAAGAAATGTCAACCGAACCAGCAGTAATAAATAAATTGGAATTATTTAAAGGTGTATGGCTAAAAGTGCACATTTACTGTTCGTAGTAGAGAATGCACGCAATCGTGGCCTGGGAAAAAGCTGAATTCTTTGAAAAAGTGTCTGTCCTACAATGAAAGATGGTCATCCTGTAGTTCAGGATTGATAAAGACCCTCAGTTCACAACTGCAGCCCAGAACGTTACCAGAGCACAGAGCGACCCTCTTAAAATGGTCTCTGTGGAGAAACCAGGAAGAGAAACCAGTATCCACTGGCAGAATCTTTTCTTTATATTTGCAACTTATTATCTTTCAGGAATATTTATCTTCCAAGATCTGCAGGGAAGGAGAAGCAACTTGTAAATGAGCATCAAGCAAAAACCTATTTCAAATAAATGGGTTGTCTCAGAGAATTACAAAATAATTACAAGCTGTAAAGTTAATAAATGAGCAGCTGAAGACAACAGGACAACACAGAAGATGCAATAAAGAAGAACGATTCAATTCATTTTGACTTTTCTTTCTCTTTTCAGATAAAATAAGGAATTAAATGCTTTACTTGTCAATTTCTTTTTATTTGTTAAAGTTAACCCAGTTGCTTTTCAGATGTGCAACAAAGTGCAGGACAGTCCAGTGCAGGATGTGAACCCTGGTCTGCTCCACTTATGTGTGCAGAATACGGTTTTACATCGCCTTCTTGAAAAATGCATGGACGTCCCCAGAAACAATGTTGTCTTGAGGGCAACACATGTTGCTCTCAAATCTCTGCGTGTTTTCCTGCATTAATGCATTAGAGATATTTAAATAACCTTAGATAAGGGTGAACTTGGGCCCAAAACAGTTTCTCAAAAATACTTTTTAAATTTATTGTTGGGAAATGTGACTGTACATAGCAGCTATGCTAAATAGCGTTATGTGGCTTCAAATGTTCACCCCTTCCACAACATTTCCTGCCAGTCACACATTCCTGGCCCATTTGGTGAGTCGTTTTTTGGCCGGGACCACTCTGAATGGCACAGTTTAAAATTTAGAAAATGAGTTCCACCGTTGCCTGAGAGGTTAATGAATAATCACAACACACTCAAATTCACATATCACTTCACTCAACCATTTCACACATGCACTGCCTCTTTATGGAGAATATGCACTCTGGATGCACCCTCATTGTCCTTGCACACGCGTCCCAAAACTCCATTGTGATGACTGTGCTGTGTGCGTCTGTTTGTTTTTTATTAGGCTAAAAAAGCCTGTTCAGACATTTCATCTAGCCCAAAAATGTCAAATTATGGTACCAGTGGTTTAGACTTTGACAGCTAGGCTAGACTGTAGAAACATGTGTTGTTAATGCAGAGCCTAACAAATAGAGGTACTATTTTTGCTCTTGCAATTAGGTCATGTTATCCTGGGGGCTGCTTCCAAAAAAGTCCATTTAGGAAAACAACAAAAAAAACAACAACAAAAAAACAAACAAACAAAAAAAAAACACTGCTCCTTGTATCTCTCTGTGAGTGATTTCTTTTTGTCTCTCCATTAATAATGTGCCATTACAAAGCTTCTAAGATTGGGCTCACGGATAAAGAATGGATCAGCTGCATCCAGTGTATCCATCCTGCAACACATTCAGTAATGTGAATGGAGGAGAATATGAATGGCCCGTCTTACATATTTGAGATTGGAGGCTGTCAAACAGACTTGAAGTACAATGAGAGTGATACTGCAACAGAAGAGTGGATAATTAGATGACATCGGAAATGCAGCTGGCTTGGGCCGACCAAATCCAGCAAGAGCACCAAAGTAAAAGCACAATGATATGTCACCAATTAGCAAGCAGCTGCACTCAAAAAATATACCAACGAAGGTAATTACATAAAAAGAATGGCGTACGATTAATCATGTTTAGCAGGCGTAAGCCAAGCCATAGGTCATGTGTCAGTCGTTAGAGCCAAGCGGACTCATGAACACATCTCACCTAGGCTACATGCCGGTATGGCCACATCGTCAGACATTTTCTGTTTGCTGACTTAATTCCAAATAACCTCCTGTCATAACCGTTTAATTTCTTACTTTAGCCACACTGAAATTTAGTTTGACAATGGTGTAAGAAAACAAGTAACCGTGGACCTAACCTAATCGATGAAGTAACCTCTAGCCATGATGAGGTGATGCAAAAAAAAAAAAAAAAGAATTCTCTCTCCTCAGGAGTAATCCAATTCTGTTGGCTAATATCCATACAGGGGTTGAAATGAACACATCCCAACACACAGAGACGAGGAGAGAGCAGAAATAAGACGAAAGACGATATTACTACTGAAAAATTGACCGAGCTCCGCTTCTCTATCCCCTGCTCTTTCTTAAAGACGTTATCGTGCGGGCTAGCCCTGCACCACAGCTCACACTGGGAATACACACAATTCAAGCAACTACACACAGAAGAAGCAGCAGACAAATGCAGGTTAGGCAAATGTTGCTGTGGGGTAAAACAGTGAATCTGAAAGACAAGTGGTTGGATTATGAGTTGTAAAACTTTGACAAACCAAACGGAGCATAATGGCTCAGACTGATAGAATTTCTTTGGTACAAAGTACGAGTTTAATGAGATACAAAGGTTTGGACCACAAGGGGATTCTTCATTCAAGAATGTCAGAATCTTTTGTGCCGAGCAATAGGCTGAGCTTAATAGATGTCTCAATTTCTATCAAATACAGTAACAACCGATGCCAGGAGAAGGCGGTGGTAGGTGGGGGCAGGGGGCTCTCCAAAAGGCTGTGAGGCGATGTGATGAATTTCTTTTGAGCTGCGAAGCAACGTGGGACTTGAAATGAATGAAACAGATATGCACCTTTTGTGTTTTCTGACCTATTGATATAGATATCAATTTCATTACACCTAATTAGCATTTCTCATTCCCAGTGAAAATGGAAAATCAGAAAAGTGAACAATATGAAGAAAGTGAAGAAAGAGAGATGATGAAGAAGCTTGCACTTTGAAAGTAGTTTTTAGTAAAAGGAAACCTGGCAAGGAGTTGCCAATCCCAGCACCTCCCAACAGAGCTTCTAAAAGAGGATTCACCCAGGGACTAAAACCATTTAATCAAAATAATCCTCTACAAACAAGAAGGCTTTAAAGTACCGAATTACATGCAGGAAGGCTGCAACGCACAACTAATGTAATTGAATTAGGCCCCTTATGGCCAGTACAGGAATACTGGCAATATTAAAACATAAGATATATTTAAAGGCACGGCACAGTGGCAGTTGATTCGTACTAAAGAACACTGATGATGCCACTCTGCAGAGGCCAAATTAACATTATGTAGAGTTCGCTTTAACTGAGCGAGCCAAAAGCTTAGAGGCAGAACTGTCACTTGTGTTTGCTTTACTGATGCTGCTCGATGTAAAAGAGCACCGTTCCAGCGGACAGCTCCTCTCACTGCATGTGCACACAAGCCTCAAATCGTGACAACATGGCATCATCAAGCCATGCAGGATGATGTCACTCTGATACTACTGACCCTTGTAATCAAGCCGGCTTTGCTGTTTCTTGAACATCCCTCTTTCATCAACCCCCTCACCCCCTCCCCCCCTCCCTCCCTCCCTTAGACTCAAAGACTGAGCAGTGGGGTACTCAAAGTACGGCAGACTGGATATGTTCACAACATCCAGACTTTGCTTAATTGCTTACTTGCACCATAATTGGGTATATAATCAAACGATAAACAGAACGCAGCGCAGCGTCTTTATAGTTTCAGAATATCCTTTCATCAATGCCTTTGGGCAGTGATTAGTATAGATGAGAAAGCTCCACTGAGGGCCATAACCGCTGCTTAGTTATGGCTTTGTTGAAGTTATTAATTTCACTGATGTGTGCTGTTGGTCTGTTAGCTCTTCCAAAGATGCACCTGAGAAATGGTGGGGGGAGGTCATGATCTCCAATTAGCACGGATGTAAAAGATAGACTAGGAAGTGACAACAAACGTACACGAATGCTGCAGAGATGCTGGACTTTCTTTATGCTCACCTTTGGGTCCATTCCCTTCTCTTTGTGCCAGTTGATTTGGGGTTTTTTGTTATCCTGCTTTGTGCTGCTTCTTTTTTTGTTCGATAAAGAACTTTAATTTTGATTACTTCTGCATTTGTCAGCTCCAGCAATGTCCTGACATGTAAAACTAATCAACTCTTTTTCGCATGACTATAAAAGCTATTAATTGAGACAAAGTCTGTGTGAGCGTGCATGCTGTTTGCCTCTGTCTGGCTCTGTGATGGACTCGCAACCTGTCCAGGGTGTACCGTGCCTCTCGCCATATGACAGCTGGGATGGGCTCCAGCCCAACCGTGAGCAGGATGAAACGGGCATAGAAAAAAGGATTAATGGAGGGATTTAGATATGTTTGTGAAATGTATTGCTGCATAACATAACTGTGGCTTTAGGCTGGGCATACAGACGTGACCTGATGGGTATTTCAGAACCAGAAACAACTGTTCAGATTTTTTTTTTCTCATGATCACTGCTCTGTTTTTTGGCCGTCAGTCAATAAGGAAGTTGAGGAAATATCAACACAATGCCGACTGCTAAAACCTCTGACCAACGTTGTCTACTTCTGTGTCTCTCTGTAATTACACCACCAACCACTAGATGGCAGTAGCTACGACGCAGCATAAGAGAGTCTGCCTGCATCCTTTTCTTTATGTCAAACAAAAGAACCAGAACCAATGGCTCTTAAGTAAAGAACAATGTGTTGGGTAGCAGTAAAGCATCCGCAATCATCTCCAGGTGACCATGAAACACATTTCTTCTGCATTTTGCTTGTTTGTTGTGATCGGTTTAGTCCATGACCATATATAATGAAATCGTGAGCAAATAAAACAGCAGCCAAATAAAAAAAAAAAAAAAAGATGCAGGAAAAAAGCTAAATATAAAAAGCAGAAGATTTGCAAATAGTATTTGCACAATCAATGCGCTCAAGTCCTTATTCAAATGCATGCATGTTACTGTAACTCATACTGTGGCAACACATGGAAATTAAAAGAATTTCCATCCCTTTTAGTTTCTCTCTTTCCTTTTCCCAATTTTCTTTTTAACTTGGCTTCTTTGCAGAAGGGGAGCTCATTTAAATCTCAAAGCTGACATCTGTGGAAGCAATGCAAGCTCTAAATGAGTGGATTTAATCTAATGAAACAGGGCTAGAGCGCAGGAAGTATTCACACGAGAAGCTGAGGGAGAGGCAGTCAGAAGAAAAATAAAGGAGTAAGAGACAAAAAGAGTGTAAAGGCAACAAAAAAAAAAAAAGCCAAGAAAAATGATTTTGACCTCCACTCATATTTTCCCATCTGTAGCAGAGTCAAAGTCTGCTCATCCAGGAGAGATGAAGACAGAAGAAGGAAGGAAGGGACAGAAGAGACGCTTAACAGGCAGGAGTTAGACATGTTTATTCATGCAGTGAAGCAGCTGAACTATATTGGAGAGGGCTTCAAAGCAAAGGATGACTCCACGTCCTGCATGGCCTTCTCCTCTGGCTGGACTTTCTCTATTTGGCCTTTGAGTGAGGGGCTGATCAATCCCTCAGCATGCTGCCAGCCACTGGACCCCCCGTTACCACGAGGCTGCTCTTTGAACAAGTCCTGCCAGGGGTCATTCTCCGTACGCTTCATCATCTTAAAGGTCACACCAAACAAATGGCATGGAAGAGAGTTGTGTCCCCTACCATAGAGCCATAACTGACCACGTTCGCAGTGAGGACAGGGGGCCAACCGGGGTGTTAAGAGTTGAGTGGTCAATGTGAATTTCTGGGGCAGTAACAGATCACAGATGATTCGTGGCAACGCCAGTATGGCGGCACTTTGACATCGAACCAACGCATACATTTGTTGTACTTTGCTTGAGGGCATTGGTCAAAATGATCATGGTATGTTGGACTTGCCATTATGTTACAAGAGAAAAGACTAAGAAGATATTTAAATTCATAGTAGATAGAGTTTTCAAACCATGAGGTTTGAGACTTACTACAGCTTTAGTCATTTCTATTCAAAATTGGCTGAATTTCAATGTATTATACTTGAGTCAATCGCTGAAGAAATATAATGGGTACATATAGTAATGGGTACATACTGTATATACTTTTCCAAAACACAAAAAACCACATGTTCTTGTTCCACAAAGAGGTGTCATTGGTAAAGTGAATGGTTTGAACTTATTATCCCTCTTGTCATTGAGTATCAGATTCACATGTAAAGTCTTCTAATACAGCAAACAGAGCAAATCAACACTGAAAAACATCCACTTACCTTTTTTTTTTTTATTCTACGGGAAATTGAATGAGAAGTGGCAGATGCATATCTTGTTAAAGCAACAAAAACAAAACCGATTTGTTTCAAATAAGCCTTTAGTACATCTTGTCTAAGAATAAAAAAAAGAGCGATGTAACACACAACTGCATACGCAGTGGAGATGGACAAATAGTAGTAATGAATTAAATTTAAACACACATTGCTCGGTAATAAAATACAGTACATGAAAGCAATGCTTAAAGGACAAATAAAGAAAGCTTATTCGGCTGGAAGGAGATAGGCAGAATTACTTTCCTCTTCATCTGGACTAGCACCTGCACCTTTTCAGTTAAATCTTTTTTTTTCTTTTTTGCTTTAAATGACAGCTTTTCAGTGTGATGACATGATTGTTCATGTTTGATCTCTTCCACTAAAAAGAGAAACCAGGTGCACATTGAACAATTTACATAGTCATCAGAACTTCACGTAATAAAAAGTCACTCCCATGGGAAGCAATATGCCCCAAATGGGTTTTAAGTAAGGTTAAAGAAAAAATAAACTACCATAATCTGTGAAGGTAGTCCCTGATATAACACATCACCGGCATTTCATTAGTGCTGGTTATATTAGCAGTGTTATCAGGAGCTTACAGATACTCCTTAGAGTATTTGAATTTATTTTGCCTTATATGAGGAAAACTGACAGTTATGAGTTTGCAAAATGTGGCAAATCTGGCTGAAATTTAAGTCACATTCCTTGGAGTCTGGAAGTAAACAACTATCTAAATGCAAACGAAAATGAATCAGTTGTCCTGACATGTCAATAGCTTCATTTCTCAAACAAAAAGGACTTAAAGCTTTGACTAATGAGACAAAAATAACTATCAATGATGAAAGTGCACAAAGATCCTGAGCAATTAAACTGTCGTGAGGAGATCTGACCTCTGATCAGGTTCAGATTTATGTGCAGATCATAATGCTAAAATTACAAATGTGTAAGTTGAACTAGTGAGCTGTTTTCACACTACCTTGCTGTTCCCTTTGTGTGAGACTCAACAGTGTGACACAGTTGAATCAATGAGCTCGTCTGGGTGTTTAAAGGAGAACTTGTTTTGCTTAAAGCGACACAACAGAACTTGAGCACCCCCCACCCCGCTCAAGGCAGGCACGCCTCCTAGCTGCCGGCACTCGTCACTGTATTTGTTATGGAGTTAGCCAGACGCTAACTATAAGATGACGCGATCTAACATACATAATCATAATAAGCACCATGGCAGGGGCAACAAAGAAATGAAGAGGGTTTTGTCAGAAGAGGCAAGAAAAAAGAGAGTG
>JBAMYA010000006.1:8620779-8642917 GCA_037176975.1 Arrhamphus sclerolepis
AGAAACGTAATTTTGATTCCTTTGTATGTCAAGCACATGTGAAGAAATTGACAAATAAAACTGACTTTGACTTTGACTTTGAATCAACATTACAGGGATGATGAAAGAAAGCCAATCGCTAAAATGGTCTCCTAGAATGCAACATAGCGCCTTCACCGTGACTGCACAACTGGAGAGTGGAGGCGGAATAATCACGGAATCTGCTATCCATCTTGTAGAATAAGTTTGTCAGAAGATTTAAAAGGCACTATAGAAGTGCAGACCACTTAACATGATTAACAGCTACTGAGGAAATGGTTCATTTAATGCATCTAGAAGTATCCATATTTCTATTTGTGAGAAATTAGACATACAGGTGGAGCGTGTGCTGGACCAAAGAAGTGAGTGCAGTTTTCTAACCGAAAACTTTCTTTGAAAATATTTTCATCTCGAAAATATCTCGTGTGTAGTCAAACATCTAAAGAGAAGACCGTAGACAGCAGACCTATACTGATGCACCCTTCCTGCCCACCAGCACACAACACTGAATCAATGCATGATCATGCACATGCAGAAGGCTCATTGAATTACAAAGTTACCAAATGGGTGTACTTATTGCACCATTTAGCAACTTTTCAGTAAATCACAACTTTCTGTTGGAGTCATTTCCGCTGCCTATCCTTGCTGGAGTCACAGAAAAGAAACATCTCTGTAGTCTGCATTACGATGATGATCAGAGTACGAAACGCACTCCAAATTTATCGGCAGCTAATTAAACTTGATGTGGCAGCCGAGTCGACCGGCTGTTCAGTGAGTGGCAGAGGGGACAAGGATCAAGGAGCTGACAAGGACGTGAATGGTAGCCTGAGAGAGGATCATTCTGTCACTTCTAATGTCATCAGGCATAGTGCTAATATAAATATATCATTTAATTTAATATATGTGGTGGTATAGCCTAGAGTTATCCTAGTCAGAATCAGTGCAAAAAAAAAAAAAGAGAAAAAAAAAAGATCAGCGCATCACTACTTAAGAGCTGGAAAGCAGAACCAATGTAAAACAGTTCTTCAATGACCTAAAGGGCTGATAAATGTATGTCAGCTGACAAATCAGTGCAGCTTCATTCAAGTCATTTTGATCGCCCAAATTGCATTGAAAAGATATAACGTTAGTTTGCAGCACTGCTGAATCCACTATTGCAGACAAGTTCATCCATAACTGTGTACATATGTGAAAGCGCTAGTCTGTGTCTGTCAGCAAGTCTGTGCTGTGTGTCCTCAGCAAGTGCCACATCAACAATATTAACTTGGAGGACAAAGGAGGGCACAGAATAAACCGAGCCAGGCCTCAAGACAGCAACAGAAAAGAGATGGAGTAGCAACACACACTATTTTAATTATCCTCTTGTCTAACCTGCCCTCCAATTACAAACAGGGATGTATAATAATCCATCTATTGATGCATGAAAGACAGGACAATAACACAGGAACATGAGAGGGATAAGGGGTGGCTTGAAAAATGAGTTAAAGATCCTCAAACTGAGGTTAAGATAAGGTAAAGTCAACGGAATATTTCTGCGTAAATCCCAAAAAACCACATGTTATTAATAGTTAGGTCTGTAGATATCATATGGATTGGCAAGAGAAAGTGCTTATTGCCATCAGAGGCTGCTAGATAAAATACATAATCACATTTATGATGGTGCTGTTAAATGATAAAGACACTGCAGTGTATGATGAATTCCACTGAGAGATGGGCATAATGAATATGCACTGCCTAATTTGTGCTGGCTAATTTGTCTACATTCGGTAAATCTGTTTAAGATTGATTTTCTAAGCAGTTACAAACTCAGCTCAACATTAAGTAAACAGCAGCGAGAGAGCTTACTTGTACATTTTGCTTTGTTCAAATCCAGTTTTCTTTTTCATACAGTTGCTCATATGAATGAGTCCTCTTGTGCAAAAATGAACAGGCTGTGCTGCAGACACCTGCCATTTGTCTTCCTCTTGTTCATGAGAGCGGTGCTTTAACCAGAGTAACAGATTATTTTGTGCTTTATTAGAAATGGCACAATGAAATATGCCCATATAAAAAACAATGTTAAAACTGCCACATAATAAAACTAAGAGGCCCTGTTGAGAAGATGGAAAGCTGATGGCCTATTCTGCATTTGGGGCTTAGGCTTCACTCTCTCTCTCTCTCTCTCTCACACACACACACACACACACACAAATAACTGACGCACACACACATTCAGATTTACTGTTTTTGTCCCGTGGTTCACATCTGTGCCTATCCCTTTTCCACAGCCATGACAGCGGCTTTCAGGAAGGGAAGGAGCATCCCGATGGCATCTTCATACTGGAGAACGTGGGCGACTGAGCGTAATAATGAGTAATATCAACTGGTCAGATGAAGTCCAAAGACTCTAAGGACAACTGCAGAAACAGATGCAGGTCGGTGACATAGTTTGAAGCTTGCAGGTTTACGGACTGCATCGCTGATAACAGAACTTATGCTTCAGCTGAGGTATTTGATTCTGTATCAGAGGAGAAAAAGTTGCACTGGCGAATCACTTCTCACTAATTGCTCTTCTTAAAGCGGATCTACCCTTTTTTACTTCATATTAACGGCCCTCTGTAGTCAAATGTAGCTAGATATGATCTCCCATAAAGTGATTATATTTCATTATCGTCTCTCTGACTGTTAAACTATTCCCTTCTTGTGTCAGATGATGTGCAGTTTCACACAATCTCATCTGAGTACAAAGAGATACAGTGAGCGGTGAATGTTTGGTGCAAAAGAAGACTGTGCAGGCCTTAAAGGTCCTTCTCCGTCTCTGCAGGCGCTAAAGCAGCCTTGTCTCCCAAGACAAGTTAATAAGATGGAGCAGTCCCTGGGGGCAAGAGCCGGCAAGCATTCTTACTCTGAAGACAGATAGAAAAACTGGCACATACGAGCAAAAAGAAGCCCAAGAAGAAGCTATTAATTACCCCCCTCTTGCTAGCCCCAGAAAAAAAACCCTCCTATTTAGTTCAAGGAATCTCGTGCAACAGCTATGTTACGTGTGGCCGTATTCAAACAAACTTCACAACTTCCATATTTATACTCCAGCTAACTTCCCTCTTCTCACAGGGGTTTGACAAAACAACTTTTTCAAGTTTGAAGTCACAAGGAGGTATGGGGCAGCGCTGCCCATACCAGCGCATGTAAAATACCCAAAGACCACTTCAAAAGACATGTGGCACGATGAATAAATCATGCTGCATAAAACCAAAGGAAAAGAAGTCCCTCTCCTGAGGGCCCATATTCACTTAGTGCTGCTAGACTCCAACAAGTATCTCCCTGCCATCTAAATGAGCCACACATGGCAGTGCTGAAGCCAATAAGAGCAAAACTGTCACCTCGCTGACGAAACATTGATCATTACGCAATTTGTTCCCTTTTATTGCAGCCATTGTAATTAAAAATAATTGAGTAGTGGGGTGGGCAGGTGCTCCCATCAACATTTTTTTTCACCAATTAGCACTACAATAATATTGCTCTGGATATTGCAGATGATATTATTAGCATTTTGATAGAACACAAGTGCCTGCATGCTTGCACGCCAGAGAAGTGTTCTCAAGTGGAATCTTTGCACTGAGATCCACCAGCGAAGAGTCACTTCTGGTTTGACAAAAATGGGATCGGAGACGGAGAGAGAAGGCGTGATACGACGGTCCGTGAGGTGTTCCGTGAAGCCAAATTAGAGGTCCAAAACTGCCACACGACCAACAAAGATTAAAAATCTTAGTCTGGGATATCAGACTAAGTTGCAGCTACGAATCTACGATCAAGTTTTAATCATATGTAAGGTCATCTCCAAACCAGCCATGCAATGATATCTCTTTTTTCTTTAGATCAAAAGAAAACAACACAAACAGACGAAAAAATAAAATAAAAAAAGATATTGGTCAGCTGAACAAAAACCAATTCAGTACGCACAAACCTGACAAATGTATTTTAACATGTGAGATAAAACCTGTGTGTTCTCATATAGCCAGCTCGTCTGTTGTCAGTGGCCTAACAAATTGGTTCTCCCACCACTTGGGAGCATGTGTGAGACGGTTTATCCTGCACAGAAGAATCAGAATCACATTTGGAGCATTGAATTTCTGTGATACATTGTACCAATTTTCTCTGAAGCATCCAAGCCCGGGCTGAGTGTCTGTCTGCGACAAGGATTATCTTTCCAACAACAGAGGAAAAAGATAACTGACAGTTGCTGTGGGTTAAAATGACTTCCCTGCGTGCTGGCTCTGCAGAAATGAGCATAAATGCTAATTAGCAATCTTGACCAACAGTTTTAAAACTGCAGAACAGAAAAGAGCTTTAATTACAGCTTTGACTGACAATATGAAAATAACTTTCAAGTGCAATTTCATACGTTGTCGTACACATTGGTTCAGCCTCTTTTTTCTGTGTGTGTGTGTGTGTGTGTGTGTGTGTTGTATAACGGTTTACACAAAATGTTCTCCCTCACCAGCATCTCCTTGCAAGGCAGCTAAAAGTGACATTATTCAATTGGAATCCAGTTCAAAAAGGCATCTCTAGTTAAATGCCCCATTTATGTGTCTGAATGGATCTTAACTCTGGAAATATCGTTGGAGCAGATTGGATGGATAAATATTCAACATGACAGATTTGAATTCAACTGCAAACTAAGAAGCGCATTGAACACAGTCATACACAATATGCAGAAGATCAATTAAATTTGTGTTGTGGAAGACTGTGAATGTGCAGCCATCACCGGCATGATGTGTCACAAGGTCACCTGCTTCCAGAGCGTCCAGGAGCAAAGGTTTCCTTTAAATAAATAAGCAAATTAATTAATAAAACTATAAATGTATTTATTTTTCAATATGAAAAAAATAAGTTTTTTTCAATTCCTTATACTTAAGGATTAGATTTTCTGTGCACAGAATGGCTTAATAATTAATAAGGCATCTAAATAATTTTAAGATCACATAAATATAACATGAAGCACTAAAACTAAAGCATTATGTAGAAGTTATTGACATCTAATGGTGACTTCAGGATACAACCAGCAGACTGTTCCAGCTACACATTCCTTCTTCTTCAAGCACAACAAAAACAAACAAACAAACTGCAGCAGAAGCTACCAGAGTCTCTTACGTCATTTCTCCACGACTGTAGGAGCACGGCGGTGCAATATTACACTACATGGAGGAAGACCCACACTTTCTGTTGAAAAATGAGTATATGGTAATAAAAGCACAGCAATCTACAAATAAAAAAGTCACCACCTGGATTTAACAATGCAAGAGCCTCCCATTGGAAAAGCACTGCAACAATTAACGTGTCTTGGCTGGATGCAAGTTATTAAACTTAACTGACGCTGTGATTATTGTCTTATTCTTTATTCCTTAAAGAACCGTGAATGAAAACAAAGAAAACACGCTGTGGTGTGACTAAATAGCAGTGAAGCAACATCTTTGAATCTTGCATGATTGTGATGAGACGGGGCAGCGTTATAACCTGAGGATGTTTCGGTTGGTCAGGTCTGAGCAGGACCTGAAAAAAAACCTGTTCATGAATATCCTGACCAGGTTTTCCCATCAATAGTTTGTTTTATTTTTATTCTTTTTCCCCCCCGGCATACAGGTACATTAGAAGATGACAATACTGGGATTCATGTGGAGGAATAGTTCAGGGAGCATGAGACAAACTTGGACTGAACAGTAGTCTGGACATCACCGCTGAGCATGTTTGGGACGTGCTGGAGAAGTCTTTTCTACGGTTCAGCTAATTCAGCGAAGGATGAAAATAAATGTCGTGCCACTAAAAAAGCTTATTGAAAAGATGCCACAGTGAGTGGTTGAGGTAAAGGTCACAAACTGAGCAAAATATTTGGTTTGCAACTTTTCTTTTCGCAAAGCAGCTCATCATATTTAATTTATGACAGCAGAGCCACCTAAATCCTTCAACTGCAGCATATATTTAGGGGGATCTTAGGATGGGGGATGTGTAGGGGTTAATTTGAATACTGGATGATAATGAACTTTTGTGTTTAGTAGAAACTGCTGATGAATGAGCAACAGGAATATCTTTGGAACTTCAACAGGTCGAATCCTCTGTTGCGTCACCGCTGATCCTTTGATTTTACCAAAAATAAAACATTGTCGATAAATATAGCAATTTAGAACTGGAGTGAATTATTTTTAGGTAGAGCGAAGAAAAGGGGCAAAAAGTAGAAAAAGATAGCAGGTGAGTGTCAGAGACAAAGGCAGAGAAAAAGGGAAAGAAAGATCAGAGAGCTGGGGACAGAAGAACAGCAAACGATAAATGAATTCCCAAGAGAAAAGGAGGGACATGGAGAAATTACAGAACAAAAAGGAGAAGACAGAAATGACATTTCTTAAGGGACTGCTGTGTGGCATTTGTAGGAAGAAAAATGAAATGTGAGGACCAGAGAGAGATGGAAGGCGGGAGAGGGCATGGGGAGAATGGAATGAGTAAGAGCAAGAAACAAAAGAAAAGTGTGTGAGAGGTAAGACTAATTTATGAGAAATGAAGCAGAAGTCTGTGAGCCTTGCTGCTGCTGTCTGATGGATTGGATGGGGGGTGGGACTGGGTTTTGCAGCGTGGTGGACAGAGAAGAACCTCTGATATAGATCCTTTGAGGCTGCATTTCAAAAGAAGTGAACTCTCCAGAAATGGGAGATGAATATAAAATAAAAGAAAAAAGAAGAAAAAAAAAAAAGCATCACTTTGCTTTGGAGGAGAATCTCCCTTGCAGGTAAGTAGAGCAGAGAAAAGCAAAGGTGAGAAAGAGAATAGGTGGGAAACAAAGATGGAGGAGCACAAGGGAATGAGCAAAAAAAAAAAAAATGTGTGAAGTGACAGAGGCGAGAAAAAGTAAGCGAGGAAAAGATGATGGAGATAAAGTGAGATGAGATACAGCTGCCTTTGATGCAACTTCTCTTCAAGTGAGTCAGATTGGAAGAAGGGGTACACGAGTGGTTGTATTTATATGTGTAGACGGTAATGCATGCACATGTGCGGCCCTCTGAGTGTATGCCGGTATCTGTTATAATAAAGCTCACAAAAGCGTGAAAGGTGGGATTGATGATAAGGCAGCTGCTCATTTGTAGTGCGTAACGAGTTCCCACGTGCTCAAAGTACACAAACACAGAGAAGCACAAACGTTCACCCACAGGCAGACAGCTAAGCTGCCTCTGGAGGTATTTAGAGACACTCAAGACCTTCAAAATATTCAAGGCTCTCCTCAAGACAGAATCCCTCCCAAAGCATGCCGACACAGGAGCGCAGTGAACCTCCTCTTTCAAACAACGCACTGCCTTTATTTGCTCGAGTCTTACAGCGTGCTTGTACTGTATCAAAGCCAGGACACACACAGCTGTGTGAAGTGCCATCAACGTACACAGCTACGTGCACCGCCTCTACCTCGCTCTCTCTCACACACACACACACACACATACTCTCGTTATGTGTCTTTTCTGCCTTTCTCACACACTCAACTTTGAGAGAACAGAGTGGATCTGGCAGCAGTGATGAAAAAGACAGTGATGGAGGTGAGCTGGTGAAACAGTGCAGACGTCATCAATCCACTGATAGAAAGAACACATCACACAACAGAGAACACAGACATCCCCTCTTTTAAGGTCATTCTCTTTCAGCACGAGCCCTGTATAGATCAAGACCAAAGCAAACACCAGACACGAATGAGCAAAAACAAACACACGGTGACCCTTTCACTCCTTCTCTGTCCAATTACATGAAGGAGAACCCTGCAGAAAGCCAACTGTGCAACAGGCTTATTAATCATATCATCAGGCCAGATGCTTTTCTTTGCAACGTAGTGCAGTGATCCCTCACATATCTAAGTTTTATTTAAGTAACAATGAAACAGCCCATAAAATAATAGTGTCAGATGTCATCCACAACAGCTATGATGTCACTATTCACATTTATAGCAAATCATTACGTGTAGTGCCCATGCACACACGCTGAGATGTCATGTTTGTGTGTATTTGATCAATATCATATAGATTGCAGCTGGTTCAGGGTTTGCTAATTGTGGGGCAATGCACATAACATAGAGAATGGGCCACCAGGCAGCCACCCATTTTTTTTTCTTTTTTCATTTTAATTGCGCTGACACACATATACACACTCCTTTGCATAAATTAAAAGAGCACACCTACACAGAAGCGCACAGTTAAACACACAAAGGCAGACTTGGAACCTGTCAAGTGCGAACAAACTGATGACAAGACGGCGACAGATGGATTCACTGAGGAGAGACGAGCTACGCATTCAACTCAATTAGCAACGTGCTGCTGCATGACGCCGATGGGATATGGAATCTTACCATGACTGGCAACCTGTCAATCGAACGGCAGAGCCGCAAAACAAGCATCATGCAAGACGCAATGAATTAAATTCAATAAACCAATAAATAAATTAATTTAGAAATAAATGGTATAAACCCATGGAGTGGCAGCTCTGCATAAATTTAAAAGAAAAGAAGGAGAAAAAAAAATAGGGCAACAGTGTGACCAGGGAGCCTAAATATCCCCAGGCTCATGTGCAAAAAAAAAAGAAGAAACCAGTGGTGGAAAGAGAAGGAGGAGAGGAGGAGGCACCAGTGGGGAGAGATGGAGAAGACAGAGAAGGAAGAACAATGGCTGCCTCCCTATTTCCCTGATGCTCACTCTCTCAACCTGTGTGAACATTCATGAGCGCTGTTCATACATTATCCTGCCATAGTACCTAATGAGCCAGGCATCTCCACCCTGACACTTACGCTTGGCTGGGCAACCCTTATTACAGGGTGAAGGCGTACTCACACACACACTCGCACACACACACACACTCTCAGGTCATCACAGCAGCTGTGAGATGGAGGAGCATGAAAACATCTCTAGTTGCTAGATATGGAAAGAGGCAGGCCTACATTCAAATGCATCTTTATTGTCTGTCAGACGTAATGGTCAGATAATGGCTTTAGTGCGGTTTGCGTGGCATTTCTGGGCATGTCAAGTTCCTGGTTCTCACAAATGTGTGAAACAGCATGAAGGATGCTGGTGAATATGGGGACAGACGCCACGTGCTCCTTCAGAGTTGTTGGTTATTACAGATGCTTCATTGTTCACGACAGCAGACAAAATTGCTGTTTTTGCCACATTTTACCGCCAAACACACACACACACACACACACACACACACACACACACACACACACACACACACACACACACACAGACACAAAGCACATCAGCAAGTCCATCTTGCCTGGCAAAACACTAGTCAAAGCCAGGATGTACCCTGCAGTGCTATGATTGTCTTGGCTGCTTGTGTATAAAAAGCTCTTCCACTTCAAAAAGGAGGGGAAAAAAAGACTCCTACAACTGTTTAAGTGGTAAACCAGAACAGCTGTGGGGGCCAATCAGCAGCATGTGGGGGCAGGATGTTAAAAAGTTGGTTAAATGCACATCAAACATCACAACAATATGCAAGTAGGGGGTTGCATATTGGTTATCACTTCAAATGGCACAGGCACTCGATTTGACCCTGAGTGAACAAAGAAGAAGAACAAAAAGAAGAGAGAGAAACCACATTTAATGTAAGATTAGCTGTCTGGGCTAGAGGTGATGTAATCTAATTTAGCTTGCAATTTCTCTGTGTGCAGTGATTGCTGTGGCTCAGCAGCTGATTGTGATTTTCAGTGTGGGCCGGCGAGTTCTGACCACCACTACGCTTAAGACGGACGAAGGAATGACCAGAAAGAGAAAGAAAACAAGAAACAAAACACACGACCCTCAACAGAGTGCTTTTTTACTAGTGTAACTGTTTACAGAATGACAGTTAATAATAATCTACAGAATCAGACAGATCAATCAGAAATGGAAAGGGTGTTCAAACATTGTTTGGTTGATGTTGTTTATGGATAACTATCCCATGCACTTATTATGAATCCTGCAAATGAAGCTGCTGTCTTCCACCTGCAGTGGTGAGTGCATGTGAGGATGTGACAATGACTGAAAACATGCTTTTTCTTTTTTAAATCTTACAAAGACTAGAAACGACATATTTTACTAACACTGCACAGCAGACACTTGGTTAATTCCCTCATGTGCTGCGCTCAGCTGTAAGACGCCTGGGTAGGCACCAATCAAGCTGTAAATACAGGGGACGATGGAGACGGAGGCTACCACTTCCCCTGTCTGTTTCTGGTACAGCATCATGCGTATTAACAATATTCCAGCACGTATATTAACATTGGGGCGGTTTTGCACTTTGTAATACTAGGTTTCATCCACGTTCAGCTCAACTTGTCCGTGCTGAACGTCATTTAACGACAAACTATCTCTCCCACAGGAGCTTGTGTCATATTTTGTGTCTGTGAGCATTTGTGTGCATGTGTGTGTGTGTGTGTGTGTGAGAGAGAGAGAGCAGATGTAAACTCAGTATTCCAGGTCACGGTGTCTGCAATCTCACAGGGGGTTTAACCTTGGTAAATCCACTATTAGGTGTTGTGAGAATGATGATGTGAGCAGTAGATCCTCCCCGATGGTTTTACTTTCTAAGAGCATCCAGCAGGTCACAAATAGAGAAGCTGTAGGGGTATTACAAGGTCAAAGGTTGGCTAACTCTCAATATGATGACAATTCAAAGCTAGCATTTTCATTTCCTGAAGAGAGTGAATGCCGACAACAGCTGAGGCCACAGTTGTTTACCCATTTTTGTTCAAATAAGATATTCTGTTCATTTATGACACATAATTTATACTTTAAACATGCAGTGTGGAATCAACATATGCATTTATCTTCCTTTGTTCTGCATATATGAGGTAAAATTCTACTTTAATTCCATTACTGATAAATGAATTGATAGTAGCTCTCATTCAAAAAGGTGCCTTTTCTGGACATTTATTTATTTATTTATTTATTGCTGTTTTTAGTGTGTCCTTCAAATGTCTTCAGAGGTGTGGCTGCATTGCCAACCAGTGGGAGTAGCTGATGTTTTTAATGGCACATGGTTTGTCTCCTAGTGGTGAGATAAACATGGGGAAGGGATTAAAACCCCAGGCTTTCATCCACAATCTCCTGCCACCGTCCTCCTTCCCTTTGCATCGCATGCAGAGCCAACGCAGCAGACTCTAACTAGAAAACAAACCATCCGGTCTTAGAGACTCCAGCGCACACACGCACACACACCTACACACAACTACAGCAACATTGATTGAGGGGTAGGTGTCAGCCACGAGTAGGAGAAAACAGACAGGTGACAAGAGGAGGATTCTCTCCCCTTTAATCACCGACCTGTCAAGTGTGTCTCATCGTGGCTCATTGCAGACTGGAGAATCAAAGCTAATTTAATGCTGGTGTTGATTTTGAGGTGAGCCTGTTGGGTCGGTGATGTCAGGATGTAGATCACAACAAAGAGCCTGAGGAGGAGGAAGCAGTGCAAGAGGCCAGGCTCCCTACTTCATGCGGCGCCTCCCTGGTGAGGCCCCGATTGGCCATAAAGTCAGCTCGCCTGGGAGCTGATGAGCTAAAGCAGTTATTAAGAGTGGCTAAACACATCATTTCCTTTGTCACTGAGATTAGGCCAAGGTGAGGGGCCCTCCGGTGGATGTAGACCCAGAGCGTATGATTAGCTCTGCCATTTAAATGACATTCACACTAATCGCTAATATCAGGTCTGTCAAGAATACAATAAGGGAATCTGTCTGGAGGCGGGAGCAATGCAAGGAGAAGTGCGGGAATGTCTGATTCCACTTGATGTGAAAGCTGTGCCGATCAGTTAAGTCGTGCACAGGTGCTGATTGTTTTACTCTGAATAAGTGGTGGGATTCAGAAATCATAGCGAGCTGTGATCAGTAGAATATACAGTTTACATGCGATCAACATTAATTGTTGGAAAAGGGACTCACAGAGGAGGACCTCAACCATCAAAAAGAACCAATGCGTGTTTTGTTGTGGCCCAAATGATTAAGACATGCTGAGAAAAGACAAACTGGAATTGGAACATTAAAAAAAACAACAACAACAAAACATTAAAAGAACTGGCGAACTTTCTTTTTTTTCTTATTGTAAATTAATCTGAAATTTCTCTGCAGTGCCTTCTTTAAATCTCAAACAACCCCGCTCCCTCTCTAGCCTGAACAAAAAAGGGCATTATCAAACCTCACTCTCAGCAGTGCTAGATCCATTTGGTAAACAGCCTGTGTCCTACAGTAGTAATCAGAGGGTATTTTTGAGGGATTTGCAGGCTGGCCAGGAGGTATCCACTGGAGTGATCTCTAATTGCTAGAAGCAGAGGCCTAGACTGCCTGGCGCTCTTTTGAAGCCATCAGCAGCAGAATCCAGCCAGAGGAGCCAGCAGGGGGAGGCTTCCTACTGAGCCACTCTCCTTTTTCTTTATTTACTTCTCTTTCTTGCCCTCACCATGTTTTCATTTTACTTTTCCTGCTTTTCCTGTGCACAGTCCCCATTTCCCTCTATCCTCGTTTTTCTCCCCCCCATCCCTTGACTTCTGTAACTGTACTTGTACACCACCCCCCACCCCCACCCCCCCACCCCCTCCTACTCAGTCAATGAGCCAGCAATCACTTTGCAGTCAGACATCCTCTGCTCAGTCGGCCATGTTCAATCCCTAGCACCGGTGGCTGATGAGGCATTGTGGTGACGTCAAACACTGGGGCTTTTTCAGCGAGCTACAGTTAACCTGTGGAGGTGCAGCTTTGCTTCACAGGTTACAGATCTCAAACTGGCAGGCTTTATAAAATAATTAATGTAATATGCCAAAAAGATGAAAAATAATGAGGCCAATAATTTTTTTTTTCCTTTTCACCAAGTCTTCTCACAGAAGCAAATTCATGTCATACTGTTGGTATATAATGACATCTTATACCACTCGAGCCTTTGTGGCTTTCTGAGCCTCTAAAACTTGCAAAAGACTTGCACACACACACACACACACATATATATGAAGTATAAGTGTATTACATATTAGGCTTGAGCATGCTGTCTGCATTGTTCATACAGGATCTGTGAAATTCACCTACTTAACTTTAACAGAAACACAAATTGAAGAAGAATATCATGCTGTTATCCATACACATGGTCTCATGGAGACACGACCAGTTTTCTGTTGTTGGGAGCGCAGCTTGCTTAGTGTGACATTGACTCCTCAGTGCCAATTCCACACTGGGAGCTGCACTTGTTAGTTTTGCTGCCAAACCAGGTAAAGAGATTACAGACACACACAATGCAGTCTTCTGTTCGTCTGCCAAGAAGAAAACCAGCCCCTTTAAGCCATAAAAAGGGCTATACACAAATTCACACCGCCTTGGCCCTTTCCTCACACAAAACCAAAAATCTCCTTCTTCTCCAGGAACATGGCTTCTAATATGTGGCTCGCTCAGTGGCTCTCTCGTACAGAGCAGCCTTGTGACTTCAACAATCTCGCCTCCATTTCTTTATTCTTGTCCTCAACACTGTTGCACATTACTGTTACTTGCATCATTCAAATAAAGGAGGAATTTGGCTCACAATCAGTCACACAGGCATTGTAATGCTACACTAATGGCTCCTGTCTGGTTACAAACTATTGTAAAGAAATATGAAAGAAAGTTACACTTGGATTTCATCATCTTTCTTAATGGTCTAATTAAAATAGGTGAGGGGAAAATGTGTGTGGGTGCCACCTAAACTAGATGTATGTGCAACCTGAAACAGTTAAAAGTTCCACACAGTAACTAAAAACTTTGACACTTGATGAAAATAGCAACGCTGACACAGATTTTTAGCATCTCTAGAAGAACCGGAGTCAAACTCGGTGTTACATGCACTTTTGACCTAATTAATCAGCTACTTATAACCGTAGGATTGTGTTTTAGCATGAAGATTGCAATGCACTAATTTGTGTATAATTATCTGTGGGCTTTGAGGGTATTAGGCGCGATGCTGAGAAGCTACAGATGAAGTGATGAAGCAGATGAAGTGAAAATATATGCTAGTGCCATGTCATGCCACAGTCTTGCTTTTTCTACAGGAATTAAGAAGGGCAAGTTAGAGCCAGCTCCTGCTAAGAGCATTTGTGATCATCAGTAAGTGTGAGCACCTCTTAAACATCCAAAACTTTGTTGGTTTGCTGGCCTGGAGCACTCAGGCGTTAGTTCAGGCAGGCAGCAAGAGTCGTGCATTGGTTCATTCCAGTTATACCTTCTCGTTCCTTTTGTCTACTTCAACTGAAAACAGCGCCCAGAACTGCCAATCTGGCCGCTGCTCAAACATACCCACATCAACTGTTAGGACAGCGAGTTAAGTCGAGTTAGTTGTTGTCCATCACTCTTCAGGGGGAGGGTGATGATGTCGGAGCCTAGACACCAAAGTTTTGCTTGAATAATGATCAGAGATTGAGCTGATTGAAATGTTCTTAGGGTAGCAATTGTGGATAGATCTGGGAAGGATTACGAGACCATTTCCAAACCACTTTGGAGTCCTTCATACTACAGTGAAATTGCTTATACACAAGTGGAAAACATTCAAGGCAGATGCCAATTTCCCCAGAAGGGAAATCCCAGAAAGGTCAAAAGAAAGGTCAAACTGCAAAGTTCAGAGGAATTGCAAAGAACCCACTATCTACATTCTACAAGCCTCAGTGAACATGTTAAAATTTCATGAGGAGTGCACCAAAGTTACTTAACAACAATTACTTAAACAGCATTTATATTTCACATTTCAAATGTGCAGGTATGTATTCCTGTCCATTATGAATTCTAGGTATAAGCAACTTGAAAATGTGTTGGTGAAGGAAGTGTTAATGTGATGGAGACGGAGGCTGAATCATTGTGAGCATTGCAGAGCGGTATATAAAGGACACATATGAGTAGCAAGATAAATAATTCATCCATCAACTATCAAATTAAACTCCAATGATTTGACAAATAATGATAGTTGTCACTCTTTCATCAAAGTTTCAATCCCCTCCTTTAGGAGATGCCATTTTTCTCACCTCAGCAACACTCCCCTTGGCACAACCAATTGGGCTTGACAACAAAATCACATTTTAGATAAAAGATCACATGTCAGTTTGCTGGATGGGAGGTAGTAAAAGATGACAGAACGATTTTGACTGAGGACTTTTCCAAAAGCTTTCATTTCCCACCCGCACAGCTCGTCCTGTCATCCAGAAGTCATGTTGAGGGTCTTGGGAAAAATGACTGGTAGTCATGTGAAACAATGGACACCCTCTTTGAATTCAAAGTATCTAGACTTAAAAAAAAAATCCCTCTGTTTCTTAAAAGGGCTGACAATTAGTTAAACACAACCTCAAATGAACAACAATGCATGACAATTACACTGTTTTGTTATCTTTTAAACCAAGATTTGACAGGCTATTTCTATATCTTAATTCTTTTCTTTTTCAGCCATTTTACTGCAGATTTGCTGCTGTTCTGGGGAACAATGTCTTCCATCATGACCCAATTTTTTCTTTCTTTTTTTTAGTTTTAGTTGTGCTCCAGATTGCCTCACAGTTGACTGTAATATTCATCAGTATACAATGAAGAATTGGGGTTTACTTAATGTCTGCATGCTGCCAGGGTCCTGTGGCTGTAAAACAGGCCCTCATCATCAACCCACCTCCACCGTGCTTGGCAGCTGGTATGAGGTGTTTGTGCTGATATGCTGTTTTGTTTTCACAAACCATGACAACGTGCATTATGGTCAAGCGTGCCCACTGTGGTTTATTATTATAAGAGTCTTGAGGTCTGTTGACATGAATCTGTAAACCAAAGTTGTGCTTTAATGCTATTTTCAGAGAGCAGAGACTTCCTAAAATGTCATACTGTTTTTTGTTTTATTCTTTCTAATTGCACTATCATGAACTTTGTTTTTCTTTTATTTTCTTTTTTCAGTATCTACAAGCATTGCAATGTGTGACCTTGGGATGAACTTGCTGGCAAATCCATTCTTGGAAAGATTGCCAACTGTCTTGAATGATTCCCACTTATGAATAATCTTTCTCAGTGTACAGTGATGGACTCTAAATTGTTTGGAAATGGCCTTAAAACCTTTTCCAGATTGATGGGCAGCAGAAATTGCTTCTCTAAGGTCATTGGTAATGTCTTTCCTCCTTGGCGGTGTGTTAACGCACGCCTGAATGCCCCAGAGCAGAAAACAAAAAAACAAAAACAAAAGCAACCAAAAAGACAAAAAAAAAGAAGCAAAAAACAAAAAACAAAACGCTCTGCTTTCATAGAGGTCCTCTCGCTAGCTGATGATCAGGTAATTATGATTAACAGCTCCTGGTCTGTAACTTTCACAATTAATTCCCGTGGAATCATTAAGGGTGTACTTAGTTCTTCACACCCTGCTTCCACCTTTCTATGAAGCATAATGTGATCTGTTGTTGATCTGAGGTTGTATTCACTTAACTTACTTTGCTTTTTTTAATTTTTGTTTTTTAAATGTCCTGATCTGTAAATGTATAGAACTAAAAGGGGGCATGCTTTCGTTTTCACATGACTTCATATCTAGTTTGAAGCATGTGCTCGTGGCCTTTTTCACAGCCTGGGTTTTGGAGCACCGGCACACTGGACTTCACGCCCCGCTGAACACGTCCACCAAACAAGAAAAGTTTTTGAAATGCGCGTTAACAAATGCAAATATTCTTCATCTGATTTTTCGTTTTCCTGTCACAAGATGAATTGTCAGGGGAAGGAGGGAAGGTTGAAGGGAGGTGGAGAAGCGGGAACACTGCAGTAGAACGTGGAACAATAGGCACCCTCTGGCATCAACCTCTGGACAGCCCAAGCCTGCTCACCAAAGACACCAAACTCACCCACAATGAACTGCTGCAGTGGGAAGGGAGGCTTTAGAGAGTTCAATTTCCAACACAATTGGCTGTATTCTCCTCCTTTAAATGCCAAGGAGATGGTGTGCAGCGTGTGCCTTTGTGAGGAGCTTTGCTTACAGCTAGTGTCCTCTAGCAGGAGAGACAGAGAGAAAAAGACAAGCAAAACAGAGCGATTGCGAAGACAGGCGGGAACGGGGAGACGGCGTGGAGACAGAAATAGTGCGACTGTGTGAAAGAAAAGGAAAAACGCATAAGGACTGAATGACTGGAAGAGATAGAGAGTGAAAAAAAGTACAGAGAAAATGAGAAGGGTAGAGAATGTCTCCTCTGGTTGTCACTTTGCCAGGCTCACAGGGACTGTCTGAAGGACAATGCTGCTACTAGTGGAGTGTGACGTTTGTCCTCTATCCAATTCGCCACAGCCACAAAGAAAACACTCATAATCAAGTGTCGATCATGCATCTCATACACAATAAGCTCACCCAAACAAAATAGAGTCCATTATAATAATATACCAATAGTGAATTTAAGTAAAAAAGGCACGAGGAGAAAAATGAAAAGGCACAGAGATAACATTCAAATAAGGAGACGGGAAGTCATAAAATGCCACAGCGAAAGGAGATCAGCCTTGAAAAGGTGTCATTTATTTAAAATCTACTCAGCAAAATAAAAGCATTACTTTTATACCTTCACAAATGTAAAAGAAAATGTAAATCTCTTACTGGATGCAATAACACTGCCCTGTTTTTCTTTGTTTTGTCTCAGCATAAAAGAGATACCTCTGTCTCCGCATCTACGTCCACAATTTCAAACACAGGTGCAAATGAATTGCACATATAAGCTATTCTTGCAAAGTGCGTTGTGTACGCTGCAGGTTGGACAGAAATCCAGCTGAACAAAACAACAAAATATGGAGAAATTGTGAAAACACAAAATGGTCTCGGTGAATTATTATTTTAGAAGCATGTGATCATAAAATAACTTTTGCGATCTTAGAAGGACTGTTTAGTGTAAAATTTGAACTGTTGAATAAGCAATGTGTTATTTTTAGCAATTGCAGGAAACCCAGGAATGATTTTTTCATGACTCAATCTGTAAGATGAAATGAAGACAGGTGGGAAATTGATTTGAAGTGCAAGCGGCCAGATGCCCATCACTGGCTCTGGAGGCATTGGTAGAGTGGGCTGAGGTGTGGGTTTCATTGATATTATATTCAGTGTCATTTCCCATTGTGGTCACAGGGCAACTAAGCCATTAATATTACACAATTGCACCATTGGTTGTGATAAATTATGGAGGCTTTCTTATTGCTCTTTAATATTATATGCAATTCATTTGGAAGACCTGTTGTGCTCCTAAGATGAAAGCGGCAAAATATCTTCTGTTTCACAATTTGACTGGAAGGAAATATATCAAAACGCTTAGTGGACAAGACAGCTACTAGAGGAGGCTTTGCACCTGCCGCCTACCTCCGTGTCATACTCAATATAAATATGTCTGCCGTCATCAGAAAAATTGCCAAGGAGGCTGTTTCTCCATCATTGTCTTCATTTCAAGGGCATTTTGCTGCCCAAAGGCAAATGCCTCAAACCTTTTCCAAGGGCCCAGCTCATCTCAGGGAGGGCTGGCAGTGGAGAGACACAGAGGAAAAACCTTGGTCTCTTGTCAGACCTCACACTGGATTCTGTCTCTCCAAATCAAAATCCCCTCAAAGCCACTGATCCTTTCCAATGAAGTTAATGTCCCACACAGAAACTGTTTACCAGACTGCACAAAACACGCAGAAGAAGAGTAAAAGCACATCAACTAATACAGATGCAGCAGAAAAGGAAAGTTGAAGGTCTCACACACAAAAGCACAGCGCTTTCGATCTGAAGCCAGCAGGAAAAGAATAGTCACTTACTGCAAACAAATATTTACACCAATATGGAAAACAGGCCTCAGCCCGGTACAGAGAGAGGGTGTGATGGCAGCTCTACCAACAAGAGAGCTGACTGGAGTGACATCCAGAGGAGTGTCTGCTCCTTTTTTCTTGCTGAATACCTGTCAGCGCCTGTCGACCGCTCTTGCACACACACGTAAACAACCGAGGACAGTTTGCCTCCTAAAAAGTAACTTCAGCGTACGACATCTATAGCATGAAAATCAGGAGCCGGGACCAGCCCATCGTAAACAAGTGACCACTGTAAAACATGTTTGTTTGCGCGCGGTTAAACCAAGGCAGAAAGCATGCTGTTAAGACTTAAATACAGCGAGGCTGCATTGTGGTGCAGGGAGGAGACCTGTCTTTGGAAAGTCCTCTGCTTGAGAGAGAAATGTCCTCTCATCTCAGATAAGGAGCTGATGAGATAGAGCGATAAAGTCAGTGCTTCTCCTGGGTCTTATCTGATGCTGTTATCTGACTGCACAGCACCCACCATCTCGCAATCTTCACACCCTTTAAGCACCTCTCTGAAACACTCACACCGGCATCATCGCAGACACACACGTCTAACGTTCAAACATTCTAAACACCGTACCAGCTTATTGATTACTTTGACACGCTCCCATTGTTGAACAGATGGTACACCTAATATCATGTGAAATGGAACTGTTCTGTGTTATCTCATGGGGAAAGGACATAAAATGACTATTTTCTCACCTTTCTGAAAGACAGAGGGGGAAGAAAAAATGAGGGTGAAAGAGAACAAAATCTGTGCACTTACCTCTATGTCTGTTAGTAGTCTTATCAAACATAAGCATGGCATCGTCAACCTGAAAGACACGAGACCAGTATTGACATTAGCTTAATCTTTAAAGCAAATACCTCATAACCCGTCCTTCCCACTGAATCACATTTCATCTATTCGCAGTAATTACTATTGCAATATACATTCTTGCTGCTTTACACTTATTTATTTCTAAGCACCTCCCTCCCACGCATTCACTCTGTGATCACTGGATTATTATCGGGCAACCATTCCTCCTTCGTGTTTGTTGTAAATTTTCAGGAGGCAGGAAATAGTGTAATCTCTGTGGTGTTACTCATTGTCTGAATTAGATGCAGTGAATAGAGGCGACAGGAGGGAAAATTAACATTAATGGCCAGCAGTGAAAATAAAGAGAAAAAAAACTGTATAAGTGTCAACATTATGCTTATTTTGATGAAAATCAAGGTCCAGTGTAGGGGAGAGTGACAGATAGACACATTACACCACACAGGCGTGAGACAAATGGGATCCTTCCTCATCTCACAGCTGTAGCAGCAGCAGCATCCACCATAATGTCATCCTTCATCATGTCCAATAAAGCCACACACAGACAGACAGCATTTTTCCTTCAGACATCCCTGACAAACTCATCTTTCTATAACTCTGATGAAATGCTTAAAAAACAGACTGAGGCATGCTCATTTAGCCTCTGATTTTGTCTTGGAGGAAAAAAAGAAAGGAAGAAAGTAGAGACAGCAGACAGAAACAAAGGGGAAACACTCCATCCGTGCACCATTCCCTCGCTGGTTACGGTCTCTAGGAAAGTGTAACGGTGCTCTGAGGAGGCTTGATGCTGTGCAGAGGGAGATGCGCACACAAGCGAGCATGCATCTGTGTTTTTCACGGAAGCTTCAGGAGGAGATGGGAAGAGACAAGAATAGGGGTCTCACTCAAGCCGAAGTGTCTGATTGGATAAAGAGAAGTGCCTGGCAGCCAGGCAGACTAGCGCTGGCACGCTGTTCATGCCACCCTCTTGCCACACATTTGGCACACAAGACGTTGGCGCAGCTTGTAACTCACTGCACGGCTCAGAGGCCACATGTGGCTTCCAGGCGCTTTATTTGCAACTACCGATAATATTTCAAAATTGCCAAAAATAGAGGGTAACACATATGAACTGTAGGTAACTTGCAGTTATTCACAGTACACCAGAATCTACCATTATTGTAGTAGGAAAAGTGATAATAACTGCTTAAGATGATAACACATAAACAATTTGTTTTGAGTCTTTATTAAATACACCTATTAGACACTCACAGTGTTAGTGGAATGTAAACTAATCTCTTCAGTGAAAGCTATATGGAGCTAGTAGTTTGCACACCTGTGGACCAATTAATGAAAAAAGTTTGGAGGCTACTTTCATTAACAAAAAGAAAAAAAAGAAAGGTTTTTTGATATGAACCACACTTTGCAAAAAGGTGATCTCTGAAGACAAATGGTCAAGAGTAGCAGTCGAGATATAAAGTAAACACTTCAGGCATCCATGAATTCACAGTTAGACAAGCTGTCTATAAATGGAGATACTTTACTAGTCCTCCTAGATGTGGGCACCCACCCAAGATTACTGCAGGAGCACAAAGGAAAATCGTCAGTGATGTTAAGTAACAGCTAAATCCTTAAAGACCACTGTTTATGCCTCCCATACACAAGCCAATGAACAGGTAGGCAGTCAATGACAGAACACTGACCATGTGCCTGAGGTTTTCCAAAGAGCACCTTGGCAAACTGCAATGCTACTGAGAATATGTTGTTTGGATCAATGAAACAAAAGTTGAATTGCTCAGGACAAATACTCAGCACTATGAAAGATGGATTATCATGATTTAGGCTTGATCTGCTGCTTCACGGCCTGGAACACTTGCCACTATCAAGGGGAAGATGAATTCCTATGTTCATGAATAATGTCATACAAGGTATAGTCAGAGCGGCTGTCTGCCGGCAGAAGTTTAGGAGTCATGTGATGCAGCAGGAGTACATCAAAGTTAAACTACCAGGAAATGACTTTGGAAAAATAAAATCTTTTTGGAGTGGAGAAATCAACGTCCAGATCATAGATGGACCATAAACTACCGTAGAAGACCACAGAGGACCATAGAGGAACATAAAGGACCATAGAGAGCCATAGAAGACCACAGAGGACCATAGAGGACCACAGAAGACCAAAGAGGACCGTAGAGAACCACAGAGGACCATCGAGTGAGCCATTCAATCTAGATATTATACGAATGTGTCTGAGCTGAAGCCGTTCTGCAAAAATGAAATAAGGTCAAAAACTCTATCTGAACATGGTACCAAATTGAATCCAGGGCTACCTAAAGGTGCTTGCTTTACGTCACTGCGGTTAAAAGAGGTTAGCCATTAACTTCAAGAGATTCTCATCCTTTTTTCCCAGCAGCACACAGCGAGCCGAAGCTCATTTTTTGTGTATTATTGTGACTTGCATGATGAGATTAGGAAGATTTTATGGTAAATTAATGGATAAAACAAATTAATTTAAAGCAGCTGAAACTTTGTTCTTG